>JAMPIV010000308.1:0-71532 GCA_024509875.1 Oreohelix idahoensis | reverse complement strand
CTAACCCTCCTTTTTAGTAATAAAATCGCTTGTCTGTTTACCTGCCCATCCCTACTGAGAAAGTAGACAGGTGATGCAATATTGAAACGGCAGTCATGTTGGTAAAGTCTCGTGTACCAAACCTTGGCCGCGACAAACTAACACTAAAATCGCCCCAGCGTATTTGTTTAATCGCTGATAAGGCAAGGGTGCGTCTCCGCCAAGGTGGTAAAGAGTCGTGTTTTGTGTGCTCAAGCAACAGATAACGAGATTACTCGTCTGTGAGACACATTTTGAACAGACATAAATGACATAATCGTTTCCTGTCCGACTCTCACGAAGACATTACTTTATATGAAAGTAATAAGTTGTTACATCTAACACACATTGCCGTATGAGTTTACCAGGCAATCAGATGTTTTATTTCCATATATGGGAGAGGTGACCTCTGCATCATGCACATCATTTTTCCGTGTCGGAAATAATTTTAAATTTTCCCACACGACACGCATGTTTGAAAACGATTAGCGCTTTCTTAGCATCGTAACAAACCAAATGGTGGGGCAGACTTGCAGTATAATCTGACAATTTTTGCAAGTCTAGTTCACTGTGAGAAATTGCTTGCCAAGACTACAACCAGACCATGGCTGAAGTTAGAATTCAGAATTTCATTTATCAGGCCAGACTTTAATTGGAGTATTTTGGAAGGACTTACATAGCCAGGAAAACTCTACCATTTTAATAAGGAACCGGAAACTGAGGAAACTGAAACACACGGAGTCAAAGTGGAAACGTATTGCTAAATTCACGACCCCAAAGAACACGTGTAAGAGGCAAAGTCAAGTGCTTTTATTCATCTGAGCAAAAAGTCTGTGAGCCAAGAATAGCGTAAGTTGCGCATTTTACATTTTATATTTGTCATTACTAACATGTGAACTAATATGTATATATACTGAAGCACATTAAAAACGCACCACTATTATATATACTGATGCCGAGAAGCTGGAAAAAAAAGTGTGGGAATGGATTTTCCCCGTGTTTGCCAAGAGGTAGAGAGCAAATGGCTGCTAGAATGGAAAGTGCATGATTCAACCCACAGGTTTGTGTACAGACTACATGAAAACGATGAAAGTTACACGTGCAACACGATTCCCAACAGCTATGACCCTGAAAATGTGTATACGTTGTGGCAGTATACTCGGTATAAAAAGGCCGTTGAGACAAAACACCCAGTACATGTGCTTGAAATGCCACGACTATCTGAAAACGACCGCCAACGAGCCATTGGTATGTTGGAGACCGGAATGAGCTCGCGGGCCATTGCCAGAAGGATGAATTGCCACCACAGCACTATTGTACGTCTCAATGAACGTTACGGAACCACTGGCAGTGCCCGGGATAGACTTCGGAGTGGCCAACCACGAGTTACTACCCCTGCGCAAGATCGTCATATTGTGCTGAGTTACCTAAGGAATCGTACTCTCCCGGCAAGTCAAACAGCAAGAGCAATAGTGGGTAGACATGGGCAAGTCTCTTGAATGACAGTCATACGACGACTCAGAGATACAGGCCTTACTGCAAGACGACCTTATGTTGGACCAAACTTGACTCACAGACATCGTCAGCAGCGCTTGCAATGGGCAGAGCAACATGTCAGATGGACTAAACTGCAGTGGAATGCTGTCCTATTCACAGACGAGAGCAGATTCAACATATCCTTTGCTGATGGACGTATGCGGATTTGGCGACGGTGTGGAGAGCGCTTTGCAGATTGCTGTGTCAACCGATTTGGAGGTGGCAGTATTCACATTTGGGGATGATTCAGTTTTCACCATCGCTTGCCTCTTCACGTCTTCCGTGGAAATGTTAATGCTGTGACATATCGAGATGAGGTTCTGGATGCACTGGTTGCTCCTGCGTTCACAATTTATCCAGACTTGCAGCTTCTCCAGCAGGATAACGCACGTGCATTTTTTTGTATTTTTGGTTTTCTCCCTTGCCTGCACAGAATGCAATTAATTTCATAACAATCAAATGTACAAATTAATGACCAGCATGGATTCATAGGAAAATGAATAAAGATTCCAAATATGTAAACTTGTAAACACTTATATTTACATTTCACACTCTGTTCCTGGATTATACAGGTGGTGCGTTTTTAATGTGCTTCAGTATATTTCCATGTTAATATTAATATATGAAAATCGCTAGTGGATGTCCAAGTCATTTGAGGTTGGCGACCTCAGCGTATAGAATGATGATTTCATGAACCACCACTGCAAAGGCTGGTGACTGCTTCATCGCTAGTTTCTAAAAGAGAACTAAAAGCATAAGTAGTCCCAAGTTCCATATGGAGCAGGGAGGGAAAGATGAAAGAAATGATGCACATTCTAAGTATAATATTTACATTTTAAAACCAGTGTGTAAATATCTATGTAAACATATTCACTTTAAAATTAATGAAAGCTTCAAACTGTTCACTAAGTGTAGATATAAATGAAAACATATTCAATTTGTACTGTGAAAACTTTTCAATCAGTGGAGATTTAAATGTAAACATATTCTATCTGTACTATTAACCTTTTCATTTAAATGTAAAATAAAGATAAAGCTATTCAATCTGAATGTAAAGGAAGTTTTCTCTTGAGAGAATAAGTTTAATTCTCATCGAGGGTAAATTCTGAGGTAGATGGGATGATGGAATAGAGAGAAGGGGACCCATAACTATGGGTTGGAAAACGCAATACTCAGGAGAGCGTTTTCTTTCTATTCTTTTACCATAGTTGTTGGTGGTACCAGTGAGGGTACTAATCTCTGGAACAAAGTGAGAGTAGAAGTGGACTGACGTAGAACTAGTAACCATCATCAGAGGGTCTTAGAAACGCGGGGCCAGCTTGGCAGTTACTCCTTGATCTTACTTGGAACGTGCTGCGCCTTTAATCTTGACCAGAGACGCGAGAACTCCAGTGACCTATCTGACACAACCAATCCATCAGCAGGAGCAGAACCTACCAGTGGCAGATAAGCTGCCACGTGAACTCCTTTATAAACTTTCATCCCATCACAACAATGATGACAACTTTCTGTTAAATCATTATTCAAATTTTCTAAAACCTTGTTAAACCTAAATGATTATTTAATTTGTTATTTGTAATTATACAAATTTAACTTTGATTTAATCATTTTGAATGTACTGCATGTTTGTCTCAGTTAATTTACTAAATGCACTCTAAACAGAACTATACCTGAATAATACGAATTCCACTGAGTAAATCAGGGTGGGGGCTTGACGAGGTAAAATCAATACTTGCTTAATTCTTCATAAAAGGTGGCAGACCGATATAAAGTTAACAATTGCCCTGCCAATGCAGCATTATTCTCGACTTCGGAAATATCTTATGAGTACCCACTTGAGATAGAAGCGTCATTATCCTTCTATCTACAACTCTGCCAAGAGTAATCTTGTGCGAAGGTAGGCATCTTTGAAGGCCCATATTAGATACTCTTGAGTTTTGGCCACTGTTGGACAACTAAGGATCAAAGAAGAAGAAGAAAATAGAAGAAGATTAATTATGAAGGATTTATGCAGTTGGCTGGCACATGAGAAATGAATTAAATTCTTAAAACAATCAGTAAAAACTTAATTTCATTATGAACATCTAATGATCGCATAATACTTCTATGCGGCACCTGGTCACAATACACGCATGGAAAGTCGTATTTCATTAAAGGAAAGTCACTGGACAAAATACAGAAACAGTTTCTATTTGGATTCTATCATCGGAATTTTGCTTCCGCGATATCGTTTTTAAAAAAAGAATTATGCTGTGAATTGTCCGTTTCATGATTATTTAACAGGGAATACTGAATTGTCGAAGAAGACAATGTTCGCAAAAAATAATAATAACATAATTAATAATAATAATAATTTTACCAATTCTGATTAAAATGTGGAAAGTTAATTGCTGAGGTGGGACCGAAGACGCAGCAAGAGAGAAGAATGCAGTCAACGACTCCTAGCTTAACTGCCTGCGTCAGGGTCAGCGAACCAGAGCTGACCAAGACCCTACTCCACCTCCAAGAGGTGGTCTTGGAAACAGGTTGCATCACTGCAGTCTGGCCGAGAGAGTAGGGATCGAAGAGGGAAGGCAAACCCGGTGTAGGAGGTAGGAAGGACTGTACGGTAGGGAAGACTGTACAGTGCCTCCTGCCTGACGGTAGCGGACACTGTATAGTGAACCTTGCCTGCTAGATAGGAAGCACTCAACTTGGGTAGGAAGGACTTAATATTTTGCTTGCTTGCTTTATCCCCGATGAGGGTGCGAGTAGCTAGACTCTTATACCCTTGGCACACAGGCAGCTTGGTATGGCGGTGGCGCAGCCACCGCCACGCCTCTGCATACGGTCCGTGTTGCCACACGGCCGGAAAGCCACCCATCGTGCCCCCAAGCGATGAGTAAGCAACCCGCCGTGCATCTACGCACTGTTTGGGGAGTGGTTTGGGCTTTTTTTCACCCCAGGGAGCATCCTAGACTCAGACCAGGCTACACCAGGCCCACTTTGGCGTGTGTGTACTGACCCGAGGTTTGATAGCTCTCTACCCTGCAAAGGGGGTATAGCTCCGAGACAAGACTGACACGAGCAATCAGTCAAAGGTGGGCTTTGTTGCAACCCCAGGGAACCTCTTATCGGGTAGCGAGGGTGCAATGCCACGAGAAAAGAGGTTCTCTACCCTGCAAAGGGGGTTATATCTCCGTGACTAGACGTATCGAGGCGTAGGCGCAGCCGGCGCCAAGCCTCTACCACTCTCGAGCTGTATTACCAAGAAGACGGACAGCTCTTGCACACCTGAATCGGGAAGACCCGGCAACCGGGACCACTCGTAGTCTCGATGGGACATGGATTTGTATCATGGCGTAGTAGCGACCGAGCCTCTACCACTGTCGTTATCTTGACGGACACAGACACATAGCACTGCCTCTACTATACTGGGAGGACCCGGCAGCCGGGACCACACACAGTCTCGAGAGGACAAAGATCGCCGGGAAGGGAACGAAACGCTTGCCCCCACGAACGAAACGCTTGCCCCCACGACTTAATATTTTAAAGGTAAAAAAAAAATTGGAAATCCGTACGTAAACATAATTAATGCTGTATTGTCTGTATTGAGTAAAACCAAAGCCATAATACATGATAATTGCGTTTATTTTTCTACTTGACAGTGTATAAATAAAGAAAATTAATAAAGTAAAACTGGATAGATGACATTCTTTCGACATACAGATCTAACCAACGAAAATCAGTATGCGTCAGTTAAAAATCTAATTGCTTATTTAGTAACTACTATTACCAAAAGAGCATTAAAAACTATTTTTTACCTTAACATAAAAAGTCAAATAATTTATAACGTCATCTGCTCGCATTGTGAAATGTGTTGCTGTTGTTTGCGTTCGCTCGACCAAATCTCACTCTTACATGCTGGCCTTTTCTAAGCGGTATGTAGGCTTACGCTGTGCCGTAGTTTACAGCTGAGCTGCGCTTTTCGGCCCGACACATTCGATTTCAGCACGAAATTGTTACGGGTATGCTTTCCCTGTCATCTCACGCCCATATGAATATTTACCTCATGTCCATACAATAGTCTTCTGTGTCCAGAACACTTATAGCGGAGCGGGCAACGAAGCTTATTTTTTCGTCCGTAATAAGTTTAATTGTAATCGAGTTAAGTTGTTATAGATAACTAGCTATTTTTGAATTACGACACAAGAGCACATAAAAAAAACACACACACACACACGAATCTTTATGAAAGCTTTGTAAAAAAATCATTTTTCGTTTAATGTTGACAATTTTCACATCTGATTCGCTAATTTTTCTCTCACAAAATTCACTATAGGTAGCGAATCAGGAGTTTTCTGCTCAGTTTGGATGACATGAGATCACATTTTAGTAAGGATTATCTTCCTAATCGCACGCAACTCAAGGTCCGCCCACTAGTGGTAACATTCCAACGATATCTACTGCCCGAGTCACACCTCTCACGGTTTTGTGCTCTTCCAAGGTATGTTTCTCTGGTGTCTTCCAGCGCCAGGATGGCTAAAATCGATTACATCTACTGCGTCTCACACATTTGTCCATTCCCGTGTCCAAACTGCCAACATGAGCACAAATAGACGCCTTTGACTAGATCGAAAATTAATTAATCAGTCTAAAATTAGACCCACACGGTTTTATATATATATATATATATATATATATATATATATATATATATATATATATATATATATATATATATATATATATATATATATATATATATATATATATATATATACACACACACACACATACCTTGTATATATGACTAAGATTGAACGTCAGCCACTCTTGACACGTCGTCTCAGTATGATACCTGTAAATAATTAAATGAAGCTTATTTCATGTCTTTTCCTTAACGGAAAGTCTGTTTGTATACACAGTGTGATGTACCAACCAAGATCTTTCTTTCATATTTTTGTTAGTTTAACAATTATAATTAATAAAAATTATTCAGAAGGACAATTATATGCATTATTCTTTATTTTTGTTATTAATTGAGCGTCTATTGAAAGAGTGGTTAGAGCGCTGGTCTCTCTTGGCACAGGTGCTGGGTTCGATTCACGGTATCGACACGCTCCGGTCTACCCAGCTGTAAATGGGTGCCTGAGTTTGCTCGTGAGTTAGGGAAGAAAAAGGCAGCGAAAAAGGGAACTGGTCACCTCACCTCTCGATGCTGGACGTAGTATAGTGAAGTCGCTTACACTTTACTCCACTACGGCAGCACCTGCAATGGGACCACCCTTACCTTATATTTATTATTCACTGCCCAAATTATGATCCCACTACACGAACCATAAGTAGAGGGAATGCGCAACTTAGGTAGTATTCAGGTGGCGCGGCAGGTGGCGCGTGACTTTTATATAGCAAAAACGCCAGGTGGTGCGTGACTTTTGGAGAGCACTGGTTTCTGCCTTATGCGCCGTGTTTGGTGCTTAAAGAATTTATTATTATTATTAAGGAGGCGCAAGATGGCGGACTTGAGATAACAAGAAGAGGGGTATATGGCGCAAGATGGCGGGATGACTTTTTATATAAGGAAAATGTGGCAAGATGGCGGACTTGAGATAACAAGAAGAGGTTATATTTAGATAACAAGAAGACGATATATATTTAGACTTTTAGACAATAGGAAGACGATAACAAGAAGACGATAACAAGAAGACGATATATTTAGAGGTATTTTTAGATAACGAGAAGACTTTGAGACAATAGGAAGATATTTATTTAGACATATATTTACATAACAAGAAGACGATATTTATAGAACAGTTATACGAACAGTTAGACGAACAGTTATTTTACAACAGTTAGACGATATATTTAGACAAACAATTAGACGTGCAACAGACGATATAGGTAACAAAAAAGAATTTTAGTTAATATAGTTTTTATTTTGTCAAATACTAAAGGACAACTCTCAGCCGCTTGGTAGGTTTCTTCTTCTTCTGTGGTAGATTAGGGACATCGGCCAGGTCTGTGGTGGTGGTCGTAGGAAACCAACTCGGTTCTGGTGATATTACACATTTAGAGTTCATGTATTCGTCAAACAGGTTAGTGGAAGTAGGCGTCTTCTGCGATGGTAGATTGGTGACATCGGCCAGGTCTGTGGTAGGAAACAAACTCGGTTCTGTTGGTTGGTAACAGCTGGAGTTGATGTACTGGTCAAACGTGGTACTGGTACCAGTAGTAGGATAGGTATCCGTGTTTGGTGGCTGTAATCGGTCAAATTCGGCGAGGATTTCGCCCTGTAACGTTAAGAAATGTTCAAACTCAGGGCGAGTTAACGTAATGCCGTGTGTCGTAGGAAATTTGAGGTAGGATTCACCAAAATATTTTCGCACGTGAAGTAAAGGTTGACCTCGGTAAACACTTACAGACGCAGCCTTCAGACCACTAGCCAAAGGTTTAAGCATTTCATCACTTCTTTTGATGTAGACCCAGTTGGTGGGAGCAGTCATTTTCAACGAGGTGTATCTGTCGTTATCACAGCGTTAATAAAGTATGAGTGTCTTCCAAGTGTTTATATGTGTGGTAAAGTGGGATGTTATAAATATTTATAAGGGACTTAGTGTACTGACTGAGATCAGCTGTGAAGGTATCTGTATCTAATAGGTGTAGTGTTTTGCAGATAACCTTACTTGCTACCACATTATACCTCAGTCAGAATTATTCTGGAATATTGTGATGACTACGTTAAATGTCTAGGGTATGTATATGATGAAGTGTAAGTCACAACAACAACAGACAGATATACAATTTAATTTATTCCACCACACTTGACAACACTGTGACACTCACACACATTTAACACTCTATAAGACTATCTTAAATGAGGCACTGGTAAATTTTCAAATATAAATATGTATTAATTACTTTCACTAAAATATGTGTCCTGATTCAAATACAAAGTGAACCAGGAATCACAATCAATTGTAATTACAATTTATATGTACAGAATTTATCAATATGAACTTTGTAGTGACATATTTTATTAATATTATCCTAAGTGTGTCAGTTGTGTAGTAGTAATATGAGGTAATACTGGTTTTGTTTTTTCAAGCTATGTTGTTATTTGTCATCATGACTTCAAGTGTTTGTTTAACTTGGAAATAGTATGGGGAAAAGTTCACAGTTCCTATCAATTTAAACACTGTATTTTCCCTCTGTTTTATTATAAAGTCAGATTTTGAGGGGGGGGGGGGGGGGGTAATGTTGAGCTCCTCTGGCCACAGACGCTTATCTTTCGTGATGGCGGCAGGAAAAGACTCCTCTGCTCGATAGCCTCCCTGTGTTCTGGAGACACCTCACTGGTCACTATCTGGACCCAGGAGTATGCTGTCAGCCTCTAGAGTCAGCAAAGCTCAGACCAGGTGCTGCTCAATAACTTTAGGACCACGGTCCCACAATTCATGGAATAATACACAGTTACGTTGACTGGCAATGAATATAGCACAATTTCGATCTGCCGATGTCCCAGGCTTTTATTTAGAAAAATATGCACTGGCGCTCAACGCACTGGTTCTTTAGTAAGTTTATTTGAAAATGTGGTGCTGACCTGACGCCTCTGATTGACTATATTGGCGGGTCTAACCAATCGTGCCATGTTTACACAGCTTTTCCCAAAAAAAGTACCCTTCCTTCCGTCTCCCCTAACAACAAAAGATAGTATTTATAGTCCGACTAATCGTGTTTAGCCTTACATTTACTTTCCGCCAATCAAATAGGAGGTAACATGTCAGCCTATTTCCCGTACAATGGTGGTGTTAAAATCTGCCACTGAGCGATTTTGATTTTGGTGTTGTCTGACATCCCTCACTATTTCTTTTGGCTATACTTTGTTAATTCCTAGACTATTTGCGTAACGTTCAACATATTCTTTGTCAGCAAGTCCTAAGGAACCCAAATATATAAATTTAATGGGGCTAAGGGGCTGCGTTCAAAATATGCATTTTCCAGGATAGTCGTGTAGTTTTTTTTTTATTTTTTATGTTTAGAACCGCCACCTGTCCTGCTGTACTGTCAGACTAATATCAGGATTTTAGACATAAAACAGTAGAATGTCATGTTTCCTAATAAGCGTTTTGTAAGTTTTTAAAAAACTAACTCTCGTATGGGTAGTGTTGTTTATCACTGTCGATTTGAAAAAAGCTAGTGCTTGTGGCCTTACACGCGTGATGGTAGTAATTGTGTATCGCGAGACTGTGGTAGTATTGCCTGCGTTCCGGCTTTCAGCCCCTCCCTTTCTTTCTATCCTTAGTCCATCTGTCTTTCGTTTATGGTAACTTAGTGTATAAAATGACATGAATGGAATATTAAATATAGGTCAGCTTGCGTATCTCAAGGTTTTTCTTAGAAAGGCAGTACACGTTTTATCGTAGAAAGCGGGTATTGAAGCAGTAGGCTTTTACTATCAACGTGAAACGTTACAATTTGCAGACGAAGGAGAAAACAAGGGGGATTTCGAGTACAGTCATTGTGACAGCACTGTTCTTTACCATTCTTCTTTCCTTTTATTGAAGTTATTTGTTAGGCTTTACATTTACTTTTTAATTTATATATGTGGATTAGAATTTCTCACGACAAATCCTCCCCACTTAAAACAGACGTTATATGTCAGTCTATAATTCTATATACACATAGAGAAATTTATTATTTTTCCTGGAGTTTAGGGTGATTCTCATCACACGGATGGCGGCTTAAAAAATCCGCTCCCAGATTTGTTTTTCCACTTATATACTCTATGCTAAACTCAAATGGCTGCATCAATAATGACCAACGGAGTAATCTAGAATTCTCATGTCTAGCCTGTGCTAGAAACGACAAAGGTTTGTGATCCGTTTGCAACTTAAATGCCTTCCCATACAGATAAATATTGAATTTCTTTATCGCCCATATTACTGCAAGACATTCTTTTTCGCTAGTTGAGTAGTTGGTTTCAGCTTTATTCAACTTTCTGCTAGCATATGCCACTGGGCTTAATTCCCCATCCAATGCATCTGATTTCTGTAGCAGAGTTGCACCTAACCCAATATTACTGGCATCAGTCCTTACAATGAATTCTTGACTTAAGTCAGGTAATTTCAAAATAGGTTTACTTGTGAGCTTTTCCTTCAATTCTTGGTAAGCCATTTCACATTGTGGTGTCCATGTAATTCGATCTGGATTTCCCTTACGTGTCAAATCAGTTAACGGTGCACATATGGAATTAAAGTTTTTGATATACTTTTGGTAGAAACCACATAATGAGACAAAGGATCTCACGTCTTTCTTGGTTTGTGGTCTCGGGGCTTTCTTTAGTTTCTCTAAATTCTTTGGGTCAGGGGTCATGTTTCCCTGATAAACTGTGTGTCCCAAGAATTCCAATTCTTTACATCCAACGCAACATTTGGTTGGTCGGGCTGTTAAATTCGCTTCCCTAAGTCGATTAAACAGCATGTTCAGAGAGTCAATGTGTTCCTCAAATGTTTCTGTTGCTATAAGGATATCATCCATGAAATTTGTGATACATGGATTATTCAGAGGGTCCAATAATTTTCTCATCATTCTAGAGAAGACACTAGGCGCATTCTTCAATCCAAATGGCAATCTATTAAACTCATAGTGTCCTTCTGAGGTACTAAAAGCTAGGTATGGTCTAACCTCAGGCTTTACTGGAATCTGATAGTATCCTTTACTCAGATCCACTTTTGAGAAATATTTAGCTTTATTTAGTCTGGCAAACAACTGATTTGTATCCGGCAATGGATCCACCTGTCCTTCTGTAATAGCATTCAGTCTCCTGTAATCTATACAGAGTCTATGTTCTCCAGAGGGCTTCCTTAGGAGTACAACACCGGAACTATACGAAGATTCACTGTGTGAAATAATTCCTTCCTTCAACAAATAGTCTATCTCTTCCTTCAAAGCTTTCTCCTTAGCAAAAGGAATCGAATAGGGTTTCATACATACAGGTGTGGGGTCTATCAGCTTCATATCATATTCCAATAAGTTTGTATGCCCTGGTCGGTCTGTTAACACCTCTGCATGATTATCTAGAACCTGTTGCACTCTCTCTTTCTGAGTTTTCGTTAAATGTGTACTGATTTTCACCTGTGCCGCTGTCTCACAGGGGTGTAATGGATATTCAAATGATGAAAGTGGTTCCTTTTTCATCTCCATGGCAATGGACAAGGTCAACAAGTGTGTCTCTTCCTGATGTTCTCTTTCCAAAAATTTCTTCAGGAGATTCACATGATAGATTTTTTCTTTCCCCTTCTTATCTATCTTATAATTGGTTCTAGACACCTTCTCTAGAACTGTATATGGACCTTGCCATCCAATTTGTAACTTATTCTGACTACCGGGTAGAAGAAGCAGTACCTTCTCTCCCACAGCCAAATCTCTGTCTTTAGCTTTCCTGTTATAATAGGCAGCATGTTTCTTCCTGGCTTGTCTTAAATTTTCATTGGCAAGTTTCCAGCCAGTTTTTAAACGAGTGGTCAGCTCATTCACATATTGGTATGAGGATGTAATATTTTCCTCTGCCTTTTCATCAGTCCACGTTCTTAACAGCGCTTCAAGTGGACCTTTTATTGGCCTTCCAAACAATAATGTTGCCGGGGCCATACCGGTTGAACTATGGGGTACCTCCCGATAAGCAAAGAGGGCGGCGTGAAGGTACTGGTCCCACGTATCTGGTTTTTCGTGTGCCAACTTTCTCAGGATTGACATCAACGTGCCATTAAATCTTTCCACTTGGCCGTTCCCTTGGGGGTGGTACACACTACAATGGAAGTGTTTGGCCTGGAAGATCCTGAAAACTTCTTCTGTTAGTTTTCCCTTGAACTGAGAGCCATTATCAGTCAAGATTTGATTGGGAAAGCCTAACCTTGTGAAAATTGTGAGCAATGCCTCTGCCACATGTTTAGAATCAATCGATGACAGGGCTACCGCCTCTCCCCACATAGAACAAGTGTCCACCAGAGTCAGAATGTAGCTGTTCCTTCTCTTGGTTCGGGTGAGAGGTCCCACAAGATCCACGGCAACTCTCTCAAAGGGTGTTCCCACTATGGGCATTTCCCCCAGAGTTGCTGGTGCAGTCCAATGTTTAGGTGCTACTCGTTGGCACTCTGGACAGGATTTTACATATCGTTTGATATCTTCAGTTATCCCTGGCCAGAAATAGTGACAAGCTATACGCTGTCCTGTTGCGCTGATCCCCATATGACCACTGAAGGGAATCGCATGCCCTAGTTCCAACACTTTAGTCCTATATGAAGTGGGAAGGACCAGCTGTCCGTGACCATTGGATTCAGATCCAGCCTTCCTATATATCAGCTTGTTCTTCATATAAAATTCTCCCTTGCCTGGAGGTGTATGAGATTTGGGCAACTTCTTGAAACACGGCTTGAGTGTTTTGTCCTCAGCCTGTGCCTTCCTCATCTCATCTGGATGAGTATTTATTGGATTATCCTCCTCCTTTTTAGACTGTGATCTGGTCTGCACTGTTGCCAATATCACAGGTCTCTTGGGATTCCCCAAGAAGACATATCTACACCCCAATATCAGAGGGTAGATTGGCTCATTTATCACTGCTGCTTTTATGATTCCTTCCACATATCGCGTTTTCACCTTTATCCGGGCGACGGGAAGTGTCATGGTAGCTACATCCTTGGTTGCAGTTTGAATCTCCACTGTTTCTGTGGTGTATTGATCGGCCTGCACCAGGTGAGAACTCACAACGGAATCGTAATCTAAACCGGTATCATATAAACACCTTATAGTGACACCATTACAGATGACATCTTCACACACTGGGGGATGGTATGGTTCCTGTAGTTCTGCAGGTTTGACCTTTTTTTCCTTTTTCCCAGATGTCATAGCAGCACAATGAGGAGGTTTCCTTCTACAATGGTCAGTGTCATGATTGTTCATCTTACAATTTTTACACCACCTTTTCCCTTGGTTGAAAGATTTTCTTTCATCATATTTCCTTTCATCGAATTGTGGGGTTTTATTTTTATTGTCATACCGTGGCCTATCAAACTGGTGCTTACCTTTGTTTTGATCTCTAGGATCAAATTTATTAAAGTTCTGTGGTGCCCTAACATTTTCTACCTGTTTCTTTTTATTATCTGATACCTCTGCCTGAGCCGCTTGATACCTTTCTGCAACATTTAGCAACTCACCCAGCCTCTCTGCACCTTGTTCCATGAGAAACTTTCTCAGGTCTGGAGCCATGGACTCTCTTAGTTGTTCTATAAGGACCATTTCCTTAAGATCTTGGGTTTTCCCCAGAGAAGTCCATTTCTCCAAGTATGTCTCTAACCGTGCAGAGAACTGGTGATAGGTTTCACCTGACAGTAGTTTAGCATTCCTAAATTTTTTCCTATAAAATTCTGCGTTCTTTTCATATCTTAACAAAAGAGCCTGCTTTAGCATGTCATAATTTTCCTGATCACCTCTGCTCATTTTGGCAAAAACTTCATAAGCTGCCCCACGAAGCCCTTGAGATAACTTTAAGCTCCACCTTTCTCTCTCTAACCCATATGTGGTAGCTAATAGTTCATATCTATTTAGATAGCTCTCAATATCATCGTCTTTCTCAACAAAATGATCTAAATGAAAATTCATAGCTGAGGTTGAGGCTCCCTGGCTAGCAGTGGCATCAGAGGTAAAGGGACTGGCACCATTTTCAGGAGCATGGCCTTGAAACTCAAACTCCCTTAGTCGTAACTCATGTTCCCTTTGTAATCTCTTCTCCTCCTTTTCTGCTTCCCTCTCTGCAGCTAATCGCTTGTCTTCTCTTTCTGCAGTCAATCTTCTTTCTTCTCTTTCTGCCTCCAATTTCTTAGCCTCAGCCTCAATCTGCAACCTCTTAGTCTCAGCCTCTAACCTTCTTTCGGCCTCTTTTTTCTAATCTTCTTTCTTCCCGTTCAATATATTTGTCACATTCAGCAGTGACATAAGCAATCATAATTTGCCCGTCCATTCCTAACTCTTTCGCAGTCTGTACAGCAGCAGATCGAAATTTTGCCAAGTCGGCCATTGTCTAACATGCAATTGTAAACAATTCAATCTTTCAATAATTATCTAAGGACACTACAGGCACTGAGAGCTCAACCTTATTTATTTCCACCCAAGGATACCTTTTAATTCTTTATTATTCCCAATATCTATAACAGGAGAAAGTTCAATATCCCTGGAGCGAGACCCCAATATATGTGGTAAAGTGGGATGTTATAAATATTTATAGGGGACTTAGTGTACAGACTGAGATCAGCTGTGAAGGTATCTGTATCTAATAGGTGTAGTGTTTTGCAGATAACCTTACTTGCTACCACATTATACCTCAGTCAGAATTATTCTGGAATATTGTGATGACTACGTTAAATGTCTAGGGTATGTATATGATGAAGTGTAAGTCACAACAACAACAGACAGATATACAATTTAATTTATTCCACCACACTTGACAACACTGTGACACTCACACACATTTAACACTCTATAAGACTATCTTAAATGAGGCACTGGTAAATTTTCAAATATAAATATGTATTAATTACTTTCACTAAAATATGTGTCCTGATTCAAATACAAAGTGAACCAGGAATCACAATCAATTGTAATATTTTCCCTCTGTTTTATTATAAAGTCAGATTTTGAGGGGGGGCATAATGTTGAGCTCCTCTGGCCACAGACGCTTATCTTTCGTGATGGCGGCAGGAAAAGACTCCTCTGCTCGATAGCCTCCCTGTGTTCTGGAGACACCTCACTGGTCACTATCTGGACCCAGGAGTATGCTGTCAGCCTCTAGAGTCAGCAAAGCTCAGACCAGGTGCTGCTCAATAACTTTAGGACCACGGTCCCACAATTCATGGAATAATACACAGTTACGTTGACTGGCAATGAATATAGCACAATTTCGATCTGCCGATGTCCCAGGCTTTTATTTAGAAAAATATGCACTGGCGCTCAACGCACTGGTTCTTTAGTAAGTTTATTTGAAAATGTGGTGCTGACCTGACGCCTCTGATTGACTATATTGGCGGGTCTAACCAATCGTGCCATGTTTACACAGCTTTTCCCCAAAAAAGTACCCTTCCTTCCGTCTCCCCTAACAACAAAAGATAGTATTTATAGTCCGACTAATCGTGTTTAGCCTTACATTTACTTTCCGCCAATCAAATAGGAGGTAACATGTCAGCCTATTTCCCGTACAATGGTGGTGTGAAAATCTGCCACTGAGCGATTCTGATTTTGGTGTTGTCTGACATCCCTCACTATTTCTTTTGGCTATAATTTGTTAATTCCTAGACTATTTGCGTAACGTTCAACATATTCTTTGTCAGCAAGTCCTAAGGAACCCAAATATATAAATTTAATGGGGCTAAGGGGCTGCGTTCAAAATATGCATTTTCCAGGATAGTCGTGTAGTTTTTATTTTATTTTTTATGTTTAGAACCGCCACCTGTCCTGCTGTACTGTCAGACTAATGTCAGGATTTTAGACATAAAACAGTAGAATGTCATGTTTCCTAATAAGCGTTTTGTACGTTTTTTTATACACTAAGTTACCATAAACGAAAGACAGATGGACTAAGGATAGAAAGAAAGGGAGGGGCTGAAAGCCGGAACGCAGGCAATACTACCACAGTCTCGCGATACACAATTACTACCATCACGCGTGTAAGGCCACAAGCACTAGCTTTTTTCAAATCGACAGTGATAAACAACACTACCCATACGAGAGTTAGGCTTTTACTATCAACGTGAAACGTTACAATTTGCAGACGAAGGAGAAAACAAGGGGGATTTCGAGTACAGTCATTGTGACAGCACTGTTCTTTACCATTCTTCTTTCCTTTTATTGAAGTTATTTGTTAGGCTTTACATTTACTTTTTAATTTATATATGTGGATTAGAATTTCTCACGACAATATGCAGGAATACCAGTTCAATCTGGTTTTTTTAGGCGTGCCCTAGCTAGGATTTGATTCGTCGAACATCGATCGTGTGAGCAGACTCGTGTGTTAGCCAGGTCGTGATTCGTCGAAAAGGATCGTTGACGTGGTTGCGTGGGAACAATAACTTATGGACGTGTTGGCGTGGGGAGAAACCCGATAGCGAAAAATACACACACCTGTCTATTGTCTATGAAAGCCATCTGGTGGTTCCTCTGACTAATCGAAAAATTAATCGATCGTTGGCGTGTTGTCTAACCGAAAAGGGTAGTAGGACGCGCTGCATAGTACCACCTCGTGTTTTGATCAAGATGAAATAAATGGCGTAGAGCCCGCAAACGTTGGTAACTACATCTTGTAAATGTCTGGTGTTGTAGTTAACAGGTCGAGTAGAGTTTCTGGTTATAAAATTAATCAAGTCCGAGTGTGTAGGTGGTAGGGCAAAAGAATCAAAATATTCAAAAGTACCAAGTCCGTTATAATATAGAGCGACCCAGTGGTCACCCGGGCGATAGCTAGGGTCAGTGTTGATGACGAAAGCAGCCGTCTTGGTCGGATCGATGCGTAGAGGTAATTGGTCACGAGCTAACACTTTAACGAGCCCAGTTCGTTTAACAAATATGTCTGACAGGAGGATGGTGCGTATCTCGTCTGTATTCATTGTCTAAGTGGTGTAGTCTGTCAAAACTTGGCGCGATTTCGAGATCTCCAAGATCGAGTCTTGCGTGGTGTGACCTCGGTGAATGTAGGTTTCTTCTTCGTCTTCGGTGGTGGATTGGGGACATCGGTCAGGTGGGTGTCTGTGGTAGGAAACCCACTCGGTTCTGGTGATATTGCACAACTAGAGTTCGTGTATTCGTCAAACGTATTAGTGGACGTGGTAGGTTTCTTCGGTGGTCGATTTGGGACATCGGGCAGGTGGGTGTCAGTGCGTGGTGCCTGTAGTCGGGCAATTTCGGCGAGGATTTCGCTCCGTAAAGTTAACAAATCTTTAAGCACTTCATCACAGCTCTTGATGTAGGCCCAGTTGGTGGGAGCAGTCATTTTCAATGAGGTGTATCTGTCGTTATCACTGCGTTAATAAAGTATGAGTGTCTCCAAAAGTCTGTTTATATGTAGGAATACCAGTTCAATCTGGTTTTTTGAGGCGTGCCCTAGCTAGGATTTGATTCGTCGAAAATCGATCGTGTGACCAGACTCGTGTGTTAGCCAGGTTGTGATTCGTTGAAAAGGATAGTTGACGTGGTCGATGTGAAAAATGACTCATGGGCGTATTGGGGTGAGGAAAAAACGACAACGAATATTCATAAAATGGTGGGTAAAACCTTATAAAAATGAGATAGAGAAAGGGTTAGGGTTCTTGTGCCGATGTCTTTTGGTGATGTTTTTACTCCTGTTGATGGTTTTCTCGAGCCGCGTGACGCTGTATATAGCGTATTAACACTCTCCGTAGGAACTCTACTGTTAGCTCGACAAGGTGGTCATGTGGGACCACCCGTAGGAGGACGTCCTCTAGGTGCATATTAACCAGATCCTCACCCGATGATGTCAGACAGGAATGGGCTAGTTGGTTCGGTTGTTCATCCCGACAACCTTCGCAATACCGAGACCGGTTCGCCTGGAGGTAGCTTAATATGGACGTTAGAATATTTCGTCGACGTGAAGGCATCTGTAAAAATGAAAAAATAAAAACGAGAAAGTTACTATATAGCTATAGATAAGCAGGACATATCATAGTTCTCAACTACTCAAAGATATGACAGGGAATTTGCGATGTTGGGTGAATGTAATTACATATCGATGTACACGGGGGTAGTTGCATCTTAAATATTTTATATCACGATTAATAACGATACTCATTTAGTGATATTTAAATTAACTGTGTTCCTGTCATGCTCTGTCCGGTTTGTTGTTCCTTAGTGTATGTGTGGTATAGTGGTGTGTGCTACGTGGTTGTTGTTTTGCTCCAAGCTTGTTCCACCCCGGGCGGTCATCTGGTTAGCATTATGTTGGACTTATTTGGTTGTGTTGTGGTACAAATAGGTTGTTGTATACGAGTTATCGTTACTCTTGTTAAATACTAGTCCTCTATATTTATTTTATACCTAGCATCGAAATGACTTACAATTAGTATTTATGCTCTATCTATGTCTAAAGCTAAATTAACACATAACAAGTTATTAAGTTAGCTTTCTTGGTTTGATAGACTCGTTCACTATTGATTATCTGTAATGTGTTAAATAGTCTTGTCAAGGCATTATTTCTATAATATTGTGTATTCGTAAGCAATAACAGGAGATTTTTTTTGTGTGTTTCACGAAAGTTTAGGTATAGGTACACTACGCAAAAGTGGTTTCAGAAGAACATTGCAGTCTTGTTACAAACAGCAAGCTGATTTAGAAGTAACTTTATCATTTTTATTGGAAGGAGTTGTGTTATTATCGTTTACATGAATATAACAATTGATTGTCCCAAACCCTTCAGGCAACTATGTTACTACTTGACTTGAGAAGAAGGACTTTTTATAAACACTCTTTAGTGAATCCTCCTTTACCTAAGCGCTATAGAATAAAGAGGAAAATATAAAATAAAAAACTAATTTGGTTTTGTATTGTGTTTTGTGTGTGTGTGTGTGTGTGTGTGTGTGTGTGTGATATATGAGAATATAAGACGTTAAGAGGTGAAGTGGGATCGTAGGCAACTACTCCCTAGAAAGAAACCAGATCGATGGCCCCACAAAACAGCGCGTGTAAATTTCTGTTCACGTCACTAGGGCAAAACACAATCGAACAATAGTAGAAAATTTATAAAAGAAACATTCCTTCGTTCATGTGTTCGAATCCGCTACTTAAGGTTTTCACTTTTTTAAATTTTTTATTTTTTATTTTACAAGTGCGGCATGTGGTGATACGTTTTTATATTGTCTCACAATCGTGCCAAACAGGAGGCGACCATGGAAATATAGTACATTAAATAAAAAGAAATATGCCTGTGAGGTGATAGAAATATCCCTGCCAGGTTATAGAAATATGCCCTCGAGACGACAGAAATATGCCCTCGAGTTGAAAGAAATATGCCCTCGAGTTGAAAGAAATATGCCCTCGAGTTGAAAGAAATATGCCCTCGAGTTGAAAGAAATATGTATGTGAGACGCTAGAAATATGCCCTCGAGACGACAGAAATATGCCTGTGAGGTGATAGAAATATCCCTGCCAGGTTATAGAAATATGCCCTCGAGACGACAGAAATATGCCCTCGAGTTGAAAGAAATATGCCTGTGAGGTGCTAGAAATATGCCCTCGAGACGAGAGAAATATGCCTGTGAGACGCTAGAAATATGCCCTCGAGACGACAGAAATATCCCCTCGATATGATAGAAATGTGACCACCGGGCAAACAATATTACATTAGTAAGAGATAAGCAAGAGGGACAGGAAACAAGATGGGCAGAGCACTTCAGAGAAACTCTGAACAAGGAAATACCAGAGACACAATTGAATGTTCCTGAGGCTGAAAACGGTCTAGATGTAAATACAGACATTCCACGAAAAGAAGAAATCATCACAGCAATCAAAGGGTTAAAGAACGGTAAAGCTCCGGGCCATGATAACTTAAATGCAGAGCTATTTAAGACAGACCCTGAGCTAGCAGCAGAACTATTAGAACCACTATTTGCACAAGTGTGGAAAACGGGGACAACATCATCAGAGTGGAACAAAGGAATAATTGTCAAATTGCCCAAAAAGGGAGATCTTGCAGACTGCAATAATTGGAGAGGAATCACTCTTCTCTCAGTTCCCAGCAAAATACTAGGCAGGATAATTATACAGAGAATTTCAAAGGCAGTAGACTACAAACTGAGGAAAGAACAAGCAGGATTTAGAAAGAACAGAAGATGTGTAGACCATATATTCACTCTCAGGAACATTATAGAGCAGTGCTCAGAATGGCAAAGACAGCTGTACATTAATTTCGTTGATTTTGAAAAGGCTTTTGACAGCATACATAGGGACAGTTTATGGAAAATACTGAGGGCTTATGGAATTCCAAGCTGCATAGTGGCAATCATAAAAAAGCCTCTATGCCAACTTTACGTGTAGTGTTGGGCAGAGCAACCTAACCTTCGAGGTGAAGACAGGAGTACGACAGGGATGCCCCTTATCAACCACCCTTTTTTTAAACAGTCATAGACTGGGTGATGCGCCAGACAACAGAGGGCAGTCCAAGAGGAATAAGATGGACTACATTTTCTACACTGGAAGATCTGGAATATGCAGATGACATTGCACTGCTGGCACATTCACATCAACACATCCAGGAAAAAACGGATAGACTTAATAAATTTAGCCAGCAGGTGGGCTTGAACATCAATTTAAAGAAGTCTGAGGTCATGACGCTCAATGTGAGCAACCCTGAGCCCATATCAGTAAGGAATCAGCAATTGGTACAGACAGATACCTTCACATACCTAGGAAGCATAGTAACACCAGACGGTGGGGCAGGCAAAGACATCAACATCAGAATGAATAAGGCAAGAACAGCCTTCTTTAGCCTAAATAACATCTGGAAGTCCTCCCAATACAGCACAAGCACAAAATTAAGATTATACCAGAGCTGCGTGCTTTCTGTGCTTCTCTATGGTGCGGAATGCTGGAGAGTCACAGAGAAGGAAATGTCAAAATTGTCCTCTTTTCACTCAACATGCCTAAGAAAAATTCACCGCATTTTTTGGCCGAATACCATCACCAACTAAGATCTGCTTACTCGTAGCAAGCAAGAGGACATGCACACAATCATAGCTGGCAGACGCTGGAGCTGGGTTGGTCATGTCCTCAGAAGAGACCCCGATGCCATCACAAGAACAGCTATGCTTTGGACCCCTGAAGGAAATCGAAAGAGAGGCCGACCAAAAACAACTTGGCGGAGGACTGTGGAGGCTGAGATGCAAAGAATGAACCAGAGTTGGGGCACTGTACGAAGGATGGCCACCGACCGTGCAAAGTGGAATCAATTTGTTGTTGCCCTACAAGACGCCACTAGGCGTGATGGCCACTGACTGCTTTGACGGTCGGTGGTTAAGGATCGAAGAAGAAGAAGAAGAGATAAGCAAAGAAATCTCATCACGACAGTAAAGGGACAGGAAACAAGATGGGCAGTGCATATCAGAAAAACTTTGAACAAGGAACCACCAGAGACACAGTTCAATGTTCCTCAAGCTGAAAACGATCAAGATGTTAATACAAACATTCCACGGAAGGAAGAAATCATCACGGCAATCAAGGGGTTAAAGAATGGAAAAACGCCTGGCCACGATAACTTAAATGCAGAGCTAGTAAAGTATGAACGTGTGTGTGTATGACCAAGGGTGTTAAAAGAAAAAAACTACGTGTGTTTTGAGTTTTATTAAACATGGATGAGAGAGAAAAGAGAGAGATAGAGAGAGAAAGAGAGATAGAGAGAGAGAAAGAAAGAACGAAAGAGAGAGATAGAGAGAGAGAAAGAAAGACAGAGAGAGAGAAAGAGAGAGAGAGAAATAAAATAGTACACCGCGCGCGCTGTGGGAGAAAAGATATTGATTTAAAAACCACGCGCTTATGAGACAAGTGACGCCCTATCGTTTAAGATAATGGCGATTTATTAACTTTCGTTTGTACCATAACAAGATCTTGTGTAATTCAGTACTGTTAAAAATATGCTATGTTCTAAATATTCTCTTTAATGTGATAAAAGTGTTTATTAATTTTTCCGTGGTGGATCCAACAAAATCTATTTCGTGTCTACATTACAACCAAGTTGTTGTATATTTGAAAACCAATCAAGAAAATACAAAATCACGATCACCCTTCTAGTGGTGGAATCAACTTAGACCCCGCTGTAGGTGGGATATGTTAATGTACTAGCGAGCGGCCGATATATCTGTCTTGATTGCAAACCACATGAAAAAAAGGGAAGGAATATTGTCTTTTTGGTTTGTAACTAAGAAGTAAAATTAACAAAGAAAATAGAAATAAAACATGTTACAGACCACACAACGGTCAAAGTTGGTTTATATATATATCGAGTTCTGTTGTAGAACATACCTACCACACGCTTACATGCTCTCTGTCTGAATAACATGGGTGTGAAGCCCATTGTTCCCCACTGTTTGTGTCTCTACCACGAATTGATAATATGGTGTCATATAGGGTAGACAAATCGTTATTTCAGACATGTGTAGCCCTGATATCATCCACAGATAGCGAATATCATAGAAGAACGACAACACTCCGATTGCCAAGATGTGATAATTACACATTAACAAGTGCTCGTTGCATAGCGTTAGGTTACACATGGTTATTATCTGTTCCATCTCTACCTCTGTAACAGGAACATTCGCCTCTAATCTGATAATCCCGACATATATTTCTACCCACGCTACCATTGTCATCGGGTTCACTGAGAATTGTATTGTATGTAATATGTTGCGCTCTAGACTGAGATATTCATTCGCGGTACGGGTGTTGCAATATAGATCGACTAAATCACGCACCCTCAACACACCCCCTTCTTCAAACTTGCTAGCTATGAAGAGGCAGGTTAAGCCGACAAACTGAAAGTTTTCTATGTTTAGTTGTTCCTTACTTCCATAATGTTCTAAAAGAGCGATAGTTAACTGAAATGTTTGTTTCTGGCATTTATAAGCTTCACAAACAGCTGAAACCCATTCTAGTAAAACAAAACGCGCTCTGTTACTAATGTCTCCCGGTATAAAAACAAATCTAGGGTTCTCAGGAATTAATCTAACATCCCCTTTAAGTCAGCTAAGTTAAAATCTGTGTTACGATACGCGACACTAACACTCGCCGTCATTTTAAAACTCACTTTCTTCGTTGAGAAATATGTAAGAGGCGTTTGCTGGTGTGATTCAACTAACCGAATATACAAGGTATTTATATAGAGAGACATACAACAGGACCGTGGTGATTCATATCAGGCACGTGCATGTCACAGCTGTTAAAGTGTTTAATATCGTTGTGCTTTACAAGCTTGAAAACACAGCCTTGTTTTATGTTTACACGTAAAATAGTTGACTTCGAGGGGGGCTAATAATGTATACTCATCTGAACGGAGTTTTGTTGAACAAAAACCGTCCGTTTTCTGAATGTCCAAACGGGTATGTGTGAGCAGCTTTGCTATTTGCCTAATGCGGCCACATATGGTCATCTGGGTTATTTCTCTAATTATTTTTTCACAATGTGAAAAAAGCTCTCTCAGAACAGCTGCACTGATTAAACATTGCTGATAATTAGCTTCTTCTTAAACACGCTCTATCGAGCAGTTAGCGTTCGAACCAAATCATCGCGAACAGCTTGTGTGCGAGGTATTGTCTAACATAATTCATTGTGAGACCCACTACCCCATAAGAGAATCCCTATTTAACTAATATATAAAAGTGTATGTTTTCCGAATAACATAAATATCTCTGGGGATTTCGTTCTACAATGTGGGAACCTTTGGTGTAAAAAAACGTGAGAATCACTGTTCTACAATGTGTGAATCATGCTAATAATCACGAGAATCCCTATTTAACTAATATATATATAAGTGTATTTATAAATTCCTTCGCGACTTTAAAAGTTAATTTAAGCATTTAACATCTATTATCTTTTGGAAATAATATAGCAGGTATGTCATTACATTCACAACTGGAACTATTGAGACGGTTTAATTTAATAGATTTAAATTAACACAAAATCCAGTGAAATAGAATGAATGAACTAGACCACTGATCACTTTACACAATTCTCTCTCTCTTTCTCACTTTCTCTCTCTCTCTCTGTCTCTCTCTCTCTCTGTCTCTCTTTCTCTCTCTTTCTCTCTCTCTCTGTCTCTCTTTCTCAACTTGTTTGTGTTTCTCACTTTATTTCAAAATACTTGTCAGATATTTTTTGTAAACCGTTATTAAAATGTGTCTAATGCCTTTTCTTTCTCGTCAACAAGACACCTGCGCGTCTCACAAATAAAGTTCGCTAATGTGGAAGCTGTACAAGGTAATTCAAATTATTCGCATCTGTCCCTAGGTAAATAATTCCTAACAGGTTTTCGATATTGATCAATTGTCGTACGTGCCTGGATGTCGATTTGGAGACGAATAATCAACAGCCTTCTTTGTCTAATTATTTTATTACAATGCCAAAAAATCTCTTTTTCAGAACACCTGGACAGTAATTAAACATTGTTGAGCTATTTCTTAATCAACAGCTATCGATTCCGTTATCGGTACGTGCCAATTTATAACCAACTGTTTGCGAGCAGGTGAACAGGTGTGTAAACATTAGGGTCGTTGAACCCTGTTATTTTCTGAAACAGCTTGTGTATTCATACACGCGTGTTTGTCTCAAAACCTCGATATAATGAGAGCAGTGTAAAAAAACTCATGCAACCAACAGAACTAGAAGCGGAAACAGCTCCCTGAAAGACCAAACTTCTGAAAAAAGAACCACTTGTTTTGTATATCAATTAACTGTTACAGCGTATGTATTTGTTTATTCGTCTGTTAAATATATTTGTTAAATATATTTTTATTTATCTAAATATCTGGCCGTCATGTGGTTTGCAATCAAGACAGATATATCGGCCGCTCGCTAGTACATTAACATATCCCACCTACAGCGGGGTCTAAGTTGATTCCACCACTAGAAGGGTGATCGTGATTTTGTATTTTCTTGATTGGTTTTCAAATATACAACAACTTGGTTGTAATGTAGACACGAAATAGATTTTGTTGGATCCACCACGGAAAAATTAATAAACACTTTTATCACATTAAAGAGAATATTTAGAACATAGCATATTTTTAACAGTACTGAACTACACAAGATCTTGTTATGGTACAAACGAAAGTTAATAAATCGCCATTATCTTAAACGATAGGGCGTCACTTGTCTCATGAGCGAGTGGTTTTTAAATCAATATCTTTTCTCCCACAGCGCGCGCGGTGTACTATTTTATTTCTCTCTCTCTCTCTCTCTCTCTCTCTCTCTCTCTCTCTCTTTCTCTCTCTCTCTCTCTCTCTCTGTCTTTCTTTCTCTCTCTCTATCTCTCTCTTTCGTTCTTTCTTTCTCTCTCTCTGTCTCTCTATCTATCTCTCTATCTATCTCTCTTTCTCTCTCTCTTTCTCTCTCTCTCTCTCTCTCTCTCTCTCTCTCTCTCTCTCTCTCTCTCTATCTCTTTTCTCTCTCATCCATGTTTAATAAAACTCAAAACACGTAGTTTTTTTCTTTTAACACCCTTGGTCATACACACACACGTTCATACTTTACTAGCTCTGCATTTAAGTTATCGTGGCCAGGCGTTTTTCCATTCTTTAACCCCTTGATTGCCGTGATGATTTCTTCCTTCCGTGGAATGTTTGTATTAACATCTTGATCGTTTTCAGCTTGAGGAACATTGAACTGTGTCTCTGGTGGTTCCTTGTTCAGAGTTTTTCTGATATGCCCTGCCCATCTTGTTTCCTGTCCCTTTACTGTCGTGATGAGATTTCTTTGCTTATCTCTTACTAATGTAATATTGTTTGCCCGTTGGTCACATTTCTATCATATCGAGGGGATATTTCTGTCGTCTCGAGGTCATATTTCTAGCGTCTCACAGGCATATTTCTCTCGTCTCGAGGGCATATTTCTAGCACCTTACAGGCATATTTCTTTCAACTCGAGGGCATATTTCTGTCGTCTCGAGGGCATATTTCTATAACCTGGCAGGGATATTTCTATCACCTCACAGGCATATTTCTGTCGTCTCGAGGGCATATTTCTAGCGTCTCACATACATATTTCTTTCAACTCGAGGGCATATTTCTTTCAACTCGAGGGCATATTTCTTTCAACTCGAGGGCATATTTCTTTCAACTCGAGGGCATATTTCTGTCGTCTCGAGGGCATATTTCTATAACCTGGCAGGGATATTTCTATCACCTCACAGGCATATTTCTTTTTATTTAATGTACTATATTTCCATGGTCGCCTCCTGTTTGGCACGATTGGGAGACAATATAAAAACCTATCACCACATGCCGCACTTGTAAAATAAAAAATTTAAATTTAAAAAAAAGTGAAAACCTTAAGTAGCGGATTCGAACACATGAACGAAGGAATGTTTCTTTTATAAATTTTCTACTATTGTTCGATTGTGTTTTGCCCTAGTGACGTGAACAGAAATTTACACGCGCTGTTTTGTGGGGCCTGTCATGAAATATTCTAATCCACATATATAAATTATTAGGTAAATATGAAGCCTAACAAATAAAATTAATAAAGAGAAGAGCAATGGTAAAATAACAGTGCTGTCACAAAGAATGTACTCGAAATCCCCCTTGTTTTCTGCTTCGTCTGCAAATTGTAACGCTTTCACGTTGATATAAAAGCTTACTGTATTATTACCCGCCTTCTTCAATGAAACGTGTGCTGCATTTCTAAGAAAAACATTGAGACGTACTGCGTAATGACCTAAATTAATCCTAACATTAATTATACTGCGTTACCAAAACGAACGAACAGATGGACAAAAGGATAAAGAGAGAGGGGAGGGCTGGAAATCAGGAACGCATGCATCACGCGTGTAAGTCTACATGCACTAATTTTTTTTTCAGACGGACAGTGATAAAATACACTACCCTTTCCCAGAGTTAGGTTTATAAATCATAAAAAAACTCTTATTAGAAAAGATAACATTAGATGGGTTTACGGTTGAGAACATAACAGTACCCAGACAGCACATCTTCGAAACAGGAGGTAGAAGAAATTGCATATTTTGAATGCAGCCACGTAGCTCCTTTAAATTTGTATTTTTGGGTTCCTTAGGGCTTGCTGACAAATAATATGTAAAACGTTACGCAAATAGTCCAGGAATTAATAAATTATACCCAAAATAAAATATTGGGGGTGCCTGACAGCATAAAATCATTTCTGCTCATAAGATTTTTTTTTAACGTGTTTGAAAAAAATTTACGTTACAGAAATAGCCTACCATGTAAACTCCAAATTGATTGGAGCGCAACAAATGAAAGCCTAACCACGATTGGTCGGGCTATAAATACTATCTTGGTTGTTAGGGGAAACGGGGAAAGGTAACATTTTTTTCAAACACTTGTCGAAACGGGGCTCATTGGTCAGACTCGCTGATATACACACTTGGGAGCGTTAGTTCGAAACCACTTGTTTAAAATAGCTTGATAAAGCATCAGTGCGTTGAAGCCAGCATATATTTTGCTAAATAAAAGCCTGGAAGATAAGCAGATGGGAATTTGTGCCAGTTTGTGCCAGAATTCATTGCTAATCAACGTATCTGTGTTTATTCGTATGAATTGTGGTAAGCTTGAACCATTCAATATCTTTTAATGAAAATTGAATGTGAATTGTTGATTTATGCCTGTATATATATGTGTAGTTCAGTGGCCAACGTGAGGTAAAGCCTGTAATGCTCCAGCCTGAACAGAGGGTGTCGGAGAGAAGTAAAACGGCATGGAATGGCCAAACAGTACACTGACACCTGGATGATTGAATAGAAAGAAATAATGCTGGAATTGCAGAGGCGTAGTAACCATTAAGAAGGGTAATACTGGAATAAAGTATTTCAAATGAAGCTGACAGTTGGCCTAATGCTCTGAACTCAATGTTTGTGCTGTGTTGTGATCAATGTAACAAGAGAGTTTAAGTTAGTTATGAAGTAGAAGGTACATCCTTCTTGATTTCAGGGACAGTGGTCTTGATGGTACTGAGCAGCACCTGGTCAGAGCTTTGCTGAATCCAGTGTCGGACAGCATACTCCTTGGTCCTTTTAGCTATCAGTGAGGTGTCTCCAGAGCCCAGAGGAGAATTCGAGCAGAGGAGTCCTTTCCTGCCGCCATCACGCCAGATAAGCTAACTTGGCCAGCTGAGCTCAACATTATGTCCCCTCATCTTGAACTGACTTTGTAAAATTAACATTAAGAGGGGAATTTACTTGTCTTAAAATCAGGAATTGTGAACATCTCCAATACTAGTCCCTAAAGACAAACTATTGAAGTCATGATGACAAATACCAACAGAGCTTGAACAAAACAAAACCAGTATTACCTCATTTTACTACTACACAACTGACACACATAGAACATTTGTAATAATATATGTCACTACAATATTCATATTAAATACATTCTGTACATAACTTGTAATTTAAATTGATTGTGATTCCTGGTTCCCTTGTAGTTGAATCAGGACACATATTCATTCATGCCAGTAATGAATACATATTGTTATTTGAAAGTTTATCAGTGACTCTTTTAAGATATCTTTGTAGAGTGTTATATGTATGTGAGTGTCACAGTGTTGTCAAGAGTAGTGGATTAAATTAAATTGTTTATCTGTCTGTTGTTGTGACTTACACTTCATCATACACATACCCTAGACACATAACGTAGCATCACACTATTCCAGAATAATTCTGACTGAGATATATAGATATGTGGTAGCAAGTAAGGTTATCTATAATACACTACTCTTAATAGATATAGATACCTTCACAGCTGATCTCAGTCAGTACACTAAGTTCCCTATAAGTATTTATAACATCCCACTTCACCACAGGGCCATCGATCTGGTTTCTTTCTAGGGAGTAGTTGCCTACGATCCCACTTCACCTCTTAACGTCTTATATTCTCATCACACACACACACACACACACACACACACACACACACAACACAACACAATACAAAACCAAATTAGTTTTTTATTTTATATTTTCCTCTTTATTCTATAGCGCTTAGGCAAAGGAGGATTCACTAAAGAGTGTTTATAAAAAGTCCTTCTTCTCAAGTCAAGTAGTAACATAGTTGCCTGAAGGGTTTGGGACAATCAATTGTTATATTCATGTAAACGATAATAACACAACTCCTTCCAATAAAAATGATAAAGTTACTTCTAAATCAGCTTGCTGTTTGTAACAAGACTGCAATGTTCTGCTGAGACCACTTTTGCGTAGTGTACCTATACCTAAACTTTCATGAAACACACAAAAAAATCTCCTGTTATTGCTTACGATTATTATAGAAATAATGCCTTAACAAGACTATTTAAAACATTACAGATAATCAATAGTGAACGAGTCTATCAAACCAAGAAAGCTAACTTAATAACTTGTTATGTGTTAATTTAGCTTTAGACATAGATAGAGCATAAATACTAATTGTAAGTCATTTCGATGCTAGGTATAAAATAAATATAGAGGACTAGTATTTAACAAGAGTAACGATAACTCGTATACAACAACCTATTTGTACCACAACACAACCAAATAAGTCCAACATAATGCTAACCAGATGACCGCCCGGGGTGGAACAAGCTTGGAGCAAAACAACAACCACATGCACACACACACACACACACACACACACACACACACACACACAAACCGGACAGAGCATGACAGGAACACAGTTAATTTAAATATCACTAAATGAGTATCGTTATTAATCGTGATATAAAATATTTAAGATGCAACTACCCCCGTGTACATCGATATGTAATTACATTCACCCAACATCGGAAATTCCCTGTCATATCTTTGAGTAGTTGAGAACTATGATATGTCCTGCTTATCTATAGCTATATAGTAACTTTCTCGTTTTTATTTTTTCATTTTTACAGATGCCTTCACGTCGTCGAAATATTCTAACCTCCATATTAAGCTACCTCCAGGCGAACCGGTCTCGGTATTGCGAAGGTTGTCGGGATGAACAACCGAACCAACTAGCCCATTCCTGCCTGATATCATCGGGTGAGGATCTTGTTAATATGCACCTAGAGGACGTCCTCCTACGGGTGGTCCCACATGACCACCTTGTCGAGCTAACAGTAGAGTTCGTACGGAGAATGTTAATACGCTATATACAGCGCCACGCGACTTGAGAAAACCATCAACAGGAGTAAAAACACCAGCAAAAGACATGGGCACAAGAACCCTAACCCTTTCTCTATCTCATTTTTATAAGGTTTTACCCACCATTTTATGAATATTCGTTGTCGTTTTTTCCTCACCCCAATACGTCCATGAGTCATTTTTCACATCAACCACGTCAACTACCCTTTTCAACGAATCACAACCTGGCTAACACACGAGTCTGTTCACACGATCGATGTTCGACGAATCAAATCCTAGCTAGGGCACGCCTCAAAAAACCAGATTGAACTGGTATTCCTGCATATAAACAGACTTTTGGAGACACTCATACTTTATTCAAGCGTTGGTGTGATAACGACAGATACACCTCGTTCAAGATGACTGCTCCCACCAACTGGGTCTACATCAAGAGCTGTGATGAAGTGCTTAAAGATTTGTTGACTTTACGGAGCGAAATCCTCGCCGAAATTGCCCGACTACAGGCACCACGCACTGATACCTATTCTACCCTGGCCGATGTCCCAGATCTACCACCGAAGAAGAAGAAACCTACCACCTCCACTAACACATTTGACGAATACACGAACTCTAGTTGTGCAATATCACCAGAACCGAGTGGGTTTCCTATGACAACCACAGACACCCACCTGACCGATGTCCCCAATCCACCACCGAAGAAGAAGAAGAAACCTACATTCACCGAGGTCACACCACGCAAGACTCGATCTTGGAGATCTCGAAATCGCGCCAAGTTTTGACAGACTACACCACGTAGACAATGAATACAGACGAGATACGGACCATCCTTCTGTCAGATATACACTGATCCTAGCTATCGCCCGGGTGACCACTGGGTCGCTCTATATTATAACGGACTTGGTACTTTTGAATATTTTGATTCTTTCGGCCTACCCCCTACACACCCGGACTTGCTTAATTTTATAGCCAGAAACTCTACTCGACCTGTTAACTACAACGCCAGACATTTACAAGATGTAGTCACCAACGTTTGTGGGCTCTACGCCATTTATTTCATCTTGATTAAAACACGAGGTGGTACTATGCAGCGCGTCCTACTACCCTTTTCGGCTAGACAACACGCCAACGATCGATTAATTTTTTGATTAGTCAGAGGAACCACCAGATGGCTTTCATAGACAAAGGAAGAGATCAATAGACAGGTGTGTGTATTTTTTGCTATCGGGTTTCTCCCCACGCCAACACGTCCATGTGTCATTGTTCCCACGCAACCACATCGACGAATCACGACCTGGCTAACACACGAGTCTGGTCACACGATCGATGTTCGACGAATCAAATCCTAGCTAGGGCACGCCTAAAAAAAAACCAGATTGAACTGGTATTCGTCCATTTAAACACTTGGAAGACACTCATACTTTATTCAAGCGTTGGTGTGATAACGACAGATACATCTCGTTGAAGATGACGGCTCCCACCAACTGGGTCTACATCAAAAGAAGTGATGAAATGCTTAAACCTTTGGCTAGTGGTCTGAAGGCTGCGTCTGTAAGTGTTTACCGAGGTCAACCTTTACTTCACGTGCGAAAATATTTTGGTGAATCCTACCTCAAATTTCCTACCAAAACCGGCATTACGTTAACTCGATCCGAGTTTGACCATTTGTTGACATTACAGGGCGAAATCCTAGCCGAATTTGACCGATTACAGTCACCAAGCACGGATACCTATCCAACTACTTGTACCAGTACCACGTTTGACGACTACATCAACTCCAGCTGTTACCAACCAATATCAACAGAACCGAGTTTGTTTCCTACCACAGACAATCACCTGGCCGATGTCACCAATCTACCATCGCAGAAGAAACCTACCACCTCCACTAACCTGTTTGACGAATACATGAACTCTAGCTGTCCAGTATCCCCAGACCTGAGTTGGTTTCCTACGATCACCACCACAGACACCCACCTGGCCAATGTCCTTAATCCACCACCAAAGAAGAAGAAACCTACCAAGCGGCTGAGACTTGTCCTTTAGTATTTGACAAAATTAAAAAAAATTAACTAAAATTCTTCTTTTGTTACCTATATCGTCTGTCGTACTATATGTCTAACTGTTCGTATGTCTAAATATATCGTCTAACTGTTGTAAAATAACTGTTCGTCTAACTGTTCGTATAACTGTTCTATAAATATCGTCTTCTTGTTATGTAAATATATGTCTAAATAAATATCTTCCTATTGTCTCAAAGTCTTCTCGTTATCTAAAAATACCTCTAAATATATCGTCTTCTTGTTGTCGTCTTCTTGTTATCTAAAAATCTCAAAGTCTAACTATTATCCTCTTCTTGTTATCGTCTTCTTGTTATCGTCTTCCTATTGTCTAAAAGTCTAAATATATATCGTCTTCTTGTTATCTAAATATAACCTCTTCTTGTTATCTCAAGTCCGCCATCTTGCCACATTTTCCTTATATAAAAAGTCATCCCGCCATCTTGCGCCATATACCCCTCTTCTTGTTATCTCAAGTCCGCCATCTTGCGCCTCCTTAATGCGCTAATATAAAGGTCACGCGCCACCTGGCGTTTTTGCTATATAAAAGTCACGCGCCACCTGCCGCGCCACCTGCGCGCCACCTGAATACTACCTAAGTTGCGCATTCCCTACTACTACCATACCGCACTACACTCACCATACTGATACTTCTTTGGAATGAATATTGAAATAATAATGTCCTACCATACATTTTAGACGAAATTAGAAAAATTTCATAAAATTTGTATACACACTATAAATGAATAACATATGAAGCAAACATAAAAACATCTTTACTCTTTATCTTTCAAATCTTTTGTCCTATAAAGGGAGGAAAGGTGGAAATATCTGCCAAATGGATTATAATAACTATAACGCAGTGCGATATACCAATTTATTTTTTTCAGACAAGAATTACTATACAGTACGTGTTGCCTCGTACGTCCTTCCTACCTCCTAGTGTACAGTGCTTCCTGCCTGAGTTAAGTGCCTGCTACCTAGGCAAATCACTTGTCCAGTGTTCCATACCTGACGGCAACACGCACTGTACAGTACGGTCCCAAAAACGCCATGCTGAAATCGGATGTGTCAGGCCGAAAAGCGCAAATATCGCAGCACCGCTATAAAGAGCGACACAACGTAACCAACGTCCTTTTCATGACGATCGCAGAAGAAGAAGAATACATTTCTGAGGTTAAATGATTTAATAGCATACATTTTAAAGACACTTTATTTCTAATTTTTCTAACCTTTAAAAAAACAAGCTTTAGTCATCAGTCACAATCACGCGCATTAATTGATTGAAATTAATAAGTCCTTTTTTTGGTCCAAATTTGTGGCTTGTATTGTCCTCTTTTTACATCAAAAAGTCGGAAATTGTCCTCTTTGTGTTCAAAACGATACGGTCACCCCTACTTTGATGAGAATTCTCTTATCAATCTGTTGGCAAGGTTTTCCACCAGGCACCTAAAATCTGAGCACCGTCTATTATTATGACTTTTCAAACGTTGGCAAACTTGAAAGTTACTAAGCTGTCAGTGACGTAAGCCGTTCCATCCAGACCATTCTTTTAGCAAATACTTGGGAAAGTATCATGTGTTCCGTTGTTCTTTTTTTTTCTCCGGGTTAATCATTTGATCAAACTTGTGATGGAATATCAAGTGAACATTAGATGAACCAGATAATCAAATTGTTTTTGACTTAATGGAATACCAAACGTATCAATATAAATTAACACAACTTTTAAGCTCGTTGTCGTGAGGTGGTTATCACGGGTTACCTCAGCTTGCTCTGCAGTGATGGTCCAACAATGGTCAAAATCTAGAGTGTTTAATGTAGGTCTTCAAGGGTATCTTGGCAGAGATGCAGATAGAAGGATAATGATGCTTCTACCTTGAGGATGTGTTCACAAGATATTTCAGAAGTCACGAACAATGCTGAATGTGCCTTAGCAATCTTAACTTTTATCTAGCCGCCGCATTTTGTAAAGAGGTATTATATAATTTAATTTAGCTCGTACAAGCCTCCAACTGAATTAACAGTAAAATTCTTCTTATTGGCTCTGTATAGATGTATATTAAAGTACTGAATCATGCGTGTGCACTTCTCTCTGTAATAACTAAATCAACTATGAATTTGTAAAATAACATAAATCAGATTTAATGATCAATTACTCTTGAACAAATGTAAATAAATAAGTGCTGGTGATTAATAAAATGTAGGTGTCTTCATAGAAAAGATGTCGGCTTTAGAAAGCTTATAGGGAAAAGAAAAACAAAATTCTTCTGTAGTTGGCCTGCTAGAAATGCAACGTAGCTGCAAAACGCTGAAGCGTCGATCCTGCTGTTTCCGTCAATTCGTCTCTGTGGCAAGGGCACGTCTCCACATCAGTTCAAGAGGTAACCTTTTCTGGTTAAGGCAGGTATCTTCACAACCCATGTAACGTAAGTTTCCAGTGTCGATTGCAAGCTTTGAGCCACTGAATAGTAATACAACTGGTATCGTAGAGCAGTACCTCAAATGGTCTCTTCGATTCGTACCAAAAGCTTTAGAGGAAATAAAAGAACAAAACCTCTGCTAAGTCTTTGCTGTCCTGATATTAATCAGGCGCCTTTCCCGCTGTCCATCAACCGATTCTTTTCTTTGAATTTTTTACTCTCCCTGAGCGTACATCATATAACTCAGGGGATATGATGAAAAATCACCATTCTTTTAGTTAATTTAATTGAAAAATTGCGACTGGACAGCGGCAAGTGCAATGGCTTGTGCCTGGGTGAAAATGCTTAAGTGTACATACAACTTATTACAAATGATAGTAAATATATACATATGATGTCATCATCATCCACTCCCTGCTCCACTCGGAGTCTGGGGTTACCTCTGCTTTTGGTTCCCTGTGAGAACCAGCACGAAGCAATCACCAGCGTTTTCTGTGGTGGTTCATTTTCACATGCTGAGGTTGCCAGCCTCGTATAACCATCAGCAAGTTCAAACATGTCAAATTCAAAGTATATAAAATATGTTACAACTCATCCCAATAGGGAAGATAGAATTCTTGCTCAGTTGAATAGTCTCTGCAACTTGATACATATGCCTCAAACGCGCGTCAGAGATATTATTTCTGGTTAGAATCCCTCTGTGACTTTGTCAGTTGGCCCTGTAGGAGTCCGGTTTCCGTATTAAAAGGTAGATTTTCCTTGCTGTAGTGTTCAGAAGGAGTTCCGATACGTGTTTTGTCCTTTCATATAAGGTCAGAATCCTAGCTATTCTATTCTGGCTTCAGTCCGAGCTGTCTACTGACGATTCTAAAATGCAGTGTGTTTTAGCCTCCGAATTTGCTAGGTTATATTGCAGTTTTCCTGCAAACGCTTCCGCCTGGCGTTTCCGACAAAACTTCCAATCATAACACTGGTATACACACATTTTGGTGCCTTAAATTTTATAGCTGTTCTTGGGTAATTTTGGGTTGCTGATTCCAAAAATGTAATCAGATTTTTTCTATCAGCTCTAGTTTTTGAGATAACTAAGAATGACCATATTAGTAGGGCAATTGTTATGTACAATCCTAGAGTTAGGTGCTATCAGTGGCATTTTGACTTTAGTCTGCATTCATATTATATGTAATTACTGTGCATATATTACCAAAAATGTAATAAAACTTTATCACTAGCACTTGTTTAGTCAACACGCAAAAAGGATCTTTTCGAGGACTTCCTGGAATGTGATATGCCCGGACAGTCAAGCTTAAGGGTCCAACAGTAATCTGTCATCATGTGGGCATCCCAAAGTCCCTGGTATCTCTCTTCCATTGTTTTTATATCTTGGTGAAATCTTCACCTTGCTCCTCACTAAAGTCGCCAAGATTCTCCAGAAATAAATGGTTATGGAGGTAGTGCAATTTTATGCTCATATTGCATTCAAGTTCACAAAAACTCGACAGCATGTTTCCAACTAATTCAGAATAATTGTCTGCTTTAAAGTTACCCAGAAAGTTTTGCACAACTAAAACAAATTGTGATGAATTTACCGTGATACAACGTTAAAATATCTCCAATTATAAAGATAAAATGTAGGGATAAAAATAATGCGCAAGATACTAGGAGACATGCTCCCCCATGCCCGCATTTCCCACCGCCATTCAAACTAACTAGTTAGACGTGCAGACGAAACGGTTTACCCTTTGTAGACGGGAGGGAAACGGAGAGATAAAAAAGGAAAAATATGACTGAACACGTGTTTGAATCTAGAAAGGCTAAAAGACGCAATTGGTAGTAAAAGAAAAAAATTCACGTCACTAGTTGACACAATGTAAGGAAATGGACAGAAAAGACCTTGGCTCTTATTCGAAACAGTCATTTCTTGGACGTTTTACGATACTTGGTCGTTTGATTTGAATTCAGCGGCAAACGCGTGGAGAAGGTTCGGAAGACAAATTTCAAAAAAACTAACCTTGAGAAAAAATATGTTTTTTCTTAATACTAAAGTTATGAATATAAAACCTAGCTAGTTTGATAGCCCATCTTAAGCAGAGAAATAATATACTTTAAATTATCCAGACGGATAGATAACAAGGAAGATATTGACAAAAGACTGTATTGTTCACATCAGACTAGCGACAGTATTGTTGTGCACACTTTCACTAAAGCCTCAAAATTGCGTCCTTGAGACAAGGAAATGCAATAATCTAGCTGTAATGAACGAGAGGGGGAAGGTGGAGAATTGTTGCTAAAAATAACTTAGGAGGCAGATTTGTGTAGGGTATTGCATGTAGTGGTCCAAGAAACAAGTGTGTTTTTGTGAAAAACCAAGTAGAGACAGACGGACCAACAGACAATAATACATACTTGACTGAGATCTGACTGAAATTTGACTTTTGATAGTAGATTTGAAAAAGTTAGGGGGGAAGTCTGTGATTGGACAAATGTATTCATATTAGCGGGGTAGAGACGCGCAATTTTGCCATTTGCTATAAGTCTGTCCAGTAGACACAGTAAATAATTACCAGTGGTGTTTTTCCCAGAAGATATTACATACATTTTAGTGGGACGCCATACTATAGCCAGCAGCTCAGCTGAGTTTTGCTAGCATTAACTGTGTTCTCAATTCTGAATTCTGGTAAAAATGAAAGCATTTATCTTGTATATTTTAATATTTCGAGCGATTGATACTGCCATATCATATAAAATGATTACGACAAGTAAGTGCTCGCTCTAGGTCCCCAGCCCAAGTTCAGGGTCTAGAGACAAACAAAAAATATATGGACGCCTAACTAAGACTATGGAAGGCGGATCTATTATTGAGATCAGTGGGAACATATCACCTATCTTATTGAATAAAAGGAAACTATTGAACATATCTCAGATGCAATGCAGTCTTGGGGAACTGGTACTATATGAAAACAACTGGGTAAGATGTGCTACGTTGGTCAGAGAGATCTGACCCATTTTGTGTAATGTTGATGTGTTGTGCTGTGTGTAGGCCTGCTGAAGATTCACCAGAACTCTTAACTATTTATAAATATTTCCCCATCACAAATATACTGAATTCTTGGGAAATATAACATTTACTACAGTCTATAAGTCAATGGACAAAGCTTGTTGTAGTCACAGAGTGGGTGTGATGACACCACCCCAACAGCACATCCAGTAATAGTTCTCCCAGAGACATTATAAATATTATTAATATTAACCAGTCTTATAAAATACCTATGTACACAAATTCCATTTTAGTATGCCATATATTTATGCATTCCATTTATAACTCCATAACATTTCATATGTTCTGACCAAAATAAAACATTGGTTCAGAACTAATAAATTTAGAGAAAATTGTTAAAATCAAAACTAAAACAGTCTGAGTTAGTTCAGTGTGTTATAGATTTTATTAATATTATTAGACTTACTAATTACCTGTGTGTGGTTGTATATTCTATTACAACACATTACATTTCAGTACCCTAGACTTTTTAACGTAGCTACATTCATAATAGTAAAAGAGATCTGTTTGAGGTCGTAGTGGTAGTAAGAAGGGCCTTCTGTAATTCACATAAACATTTATCTCAGGAGCCTTCACAGCTGACCTCATACATTACACTAGGTAACATAACAACCATACAATACCATCAAAACCACTACACAAATGATGACCAGGCTGTGGACTCTGTTTTGTTCATGGAATCAATAAAATTTGGATCGTTTATTAACTTTCTAATTTGAGGTCCATCAAAAATTCCAGCTTTAAATTTGTCTATGCTCAATTCTGGAAACTTGCTGCATAAGTAATTAAAACAGGTACCATCTTTGTTCAGTGCCTTAACAAATTGCTTCATCAAGCCAAGCTTTATATGTAATGGTGGCAGTAGAACTCTTTTTCGATCAATGAGAGGCTTATTGACAATATTTTTTTCTCCAACGGCCCCTGTTTATTTGTCCAGTGCATATCTTTTGCCCTGCTATCCCACAAACATATAAAGCATGGATATTTGGTGAATCCCATTTGCTGGCCAAGCAAGAAGTTCATCATTTTAAGATCTACACAAACCATCCAGTTATGTTCTAAATACTTCAATTTTTCCAGAACTGTGCTTATTGTAGCATACTCCTCCTTCATTGTAGTAGAATGAGCAATTGGAATTGAGCCATATTTGTTACCATTGTGTAAGAGAACACCCTTCAAACTTCTTTTAGAGCTGTCAATGAAAAGTCGCCATTCATCTGGTGTATAACTTACACCCATTTTGTTAACAAGACCTCCTACATTAGTACAAAACACAAGGTTGTTTTCTTTACAAAAGGATGGAATAAAACCTTGCTCTCTGCTGCGATAAAATGTAACCTTTGTTTCAGCAGTCAGTAATTTTTTTTCTTTCAATCTTGAAGCCAAAAGTTCTGAAGATTCCTTGGAGAGATATAGATCTCGGATTAGATCATTTAGTTCAAGCTGGTCGAAGCGTTGAGCATCTGAAAAATCATCTTCGAAATCAATATCACTGTCACTTGTCGTTCCACATGCCACTGCTGTCTCATCTTCTAGCAGTGAATCCGAAATCTGACTGAAAGTTGAAATTGGTATGTCATCTCCGTGTGGAACAGGTCGCCTTGCAGAATCTAAATCTGGATATTTCCACTTTTGTGATTTTTTTCCCATTAATTCCCTTAATATTCACAACACAGAAATAACAGTCATCATAGTGGTTCTTGGGCTCTCTCCAAACCATTGGAATTCCAAATTTTAAACATTTACTTTTCCCACAAGTCCACTGTCGCAGATGTTCAACACATGTTTTGCAAACAATATGAGGAGCCCAAGACTTGTCCTGGTCACCTAGTTTTACTTTAAAGTAAGCAAAGTATGCCTTTTTCACAAAAACAGTAATATGCTTCCTATGTTCTTCTTTGAAAGTGTACTCTCCACAAATGTAACAAAATAAATGCGGTGAAAGAAAACATGCTTCACTCTGTATTAATGAAATACAACAATGTCTGTATCTCAAAAACTAGAGCTGCTACAGACAATTAAATGTGATATTTGGACTGAGCAGGCCTCATTTATGTACAATCAAGAGTAAAATGTTTGGCACCAAAAAATTTTTTTTTTTTGTAGGGCTGTGTAATAAATGTTTATTTCTGACTATCATGCGATCCAATCCATGAGCAAGAATGTAGTGGGTCGGGGGTCTCAGTTATTTACTTTCCCCCGCGTTTTTAAAAATATCATTTTAAAATTTAAACACATGCCCTCATCTCCCATATATGGCCCGACTTCTTCCGTCACTCTTAGGTAACCTTTCAGTTACGTTTTATAACTTTGCCTGCATATAGTGTCCTCTCTAATGCGTCTACCCAGACGGGTTTCTCAGTAATAATTACACAGACAATGTCTGGACGGAAGTGATTAAGCAACTATCACCCGTACCTTCCTGGTCCTCAGAAGGATAAGCCCTGCTATGTCGCTGCACCCAGACATTTTCCCAGACAACATCTGGTCTTCATTTTGTATTATACGCCCAAGTGTCTGAACGCTTTTGTAGTGAACAATGCGCATAGACGGACATGCTGGTCTTGGCGGAAAAGGATTACATAAAAGTCAAAAATCATTTTCTCGTTTACCGTAGGAAATAAATCTGGTTCAACAACTTAAGCGATTACAATTAATCCTTGGTATTTCTTTAGAGACGTCAGTACAATTTATTGGCTTGGTCGAAACCACAGTTGTTCCAAGAGGATTATATTTCCATGTTCAGTGGTCAACTGAAGACCGCCACGATAAATTTTCCGGCATGGCTGAACGGGAGACGGGAATTAATTAACTTGGCGTGGGAATCAGGAGTTTATTTTTTTATCGACTGTTTTATGTTTGTCGTGAGGTGTTTTGAGAAATATCCTGTTTAGTTGCAAGAATTCTCTTTATATTAAGAATTTCTAGTACACTATTTCCCGAGGAGAGGCAGTTTCTTCAAACTCGGAAGCTATCAATAAGACATTATTATCTTTATTCTTCCATTCCATTTAAGCTGACCTATCTCCTCAAAACACCTCACGACAAGTGGGGGCTCGTCCGGGATAAACTCTTATTTCATATTTAGACACTTGTCTAAGATATGAAAACTCTTTATCTTTCCTAGACCACTACTGCCGTAGGTACTTGTCACTTATTGGTGTCCAGGTCTAGGATTAGATTAAAGAGGGGACATATAAATTACCCTAGACTAAAATACATATAAATTTTTGCAAGAAAAACAGATTTTAAGTTGTGTTATGAGAACTCTTCTTGGTGGTACTGCTGGTAATTAGTTACCTATTGTTAACTAAATTTTAATTTGATGGTTATATAAGGCTGGTTTGATATAATATATGGTTTAGTAATACTTTAGTATAGTTAAGACTATAGAGAGTATTTTTGCCTTAATTATTGTTTGTTAGAGATCTCATACTCGCTCAACGAACCACTACGGATATAATGGAAGAATCTGTAGAGTTGAATGAGTGGAGAACATTCTGGACAGAGTTAGCCATTGAGTGTGAACTCTCCGGAGAAGAACTGGATACTTTTGTTTCACAAAGGATGGAAAAATACAGGATGAGAACGAACGAACGAACGAACGAACTTTATTTTCGAAGGGTAAAGAATTGGGCGCGCAGGCCCGTCTAACATTCTGCCCTTCCACTCTCATTAATCTTGCATACTATATCCTTTCATTCCCACATGATGCTTTAAGCATTAATTTAAAGGCATGCAACATTATAAAGTTACCATAACAGCATTCATTTACAGTATGCAAGCATAATAATAAAAAAATGAGTAGGGTTTTTTTTTTGAAACAAACAAGCTAGTAAATGGGGGAAAAAAGTAATAATAAAATAAAATAAATAAAACAATAAATAAAAATAAATAAATTCTGTATACCGACACTCACTCATGCGGTCAATCCGTCTACAATTAATCTGTATTTTTGGTATGCGGGTACATTCTCACGACTCACATTTCTAAAGTACAGTATTATGTGGGTACATTCACACATACATTACATTATATAATAATATTTTAAAGTGAATATAATAATGATATTACATGGATATAAAACAAATTATTCACACACAAAAATGAGCGGAAGAGGAAAAGAAATGTTGACCTATGGATGAGAGAAGCGAAAAGGAAGGAAGGGAGAGCAAAGTGCAAGGAAGAGAATGTGGAACATGAGAGTCAAAGACAAGAAAAATCCCTCCAGTGTAAGGAAGAAATGGAAACTCAGTTTCAATCAACAAAAATGGAATCCAGGGATAAACTGAAAGCTAGGAATACTCATCATGCCACTCCTTTGCCAGTTGCATCACCATCTTCAGTGGTAAATATAACTGCACCACATGAAGCCAAGTCTGTGTCTCAGAATTCAGGCTCAGACAGAGCAGAGGTATGTATATCCAAACGGAGACAGCTAGACCATCCTGAGAACAAGATTAAGCACAAGAGTGCTGATAATCTGAAGAGACCTTCCTCATCCTCAGCAAAAACTCACAACAGGCATACTGAAAACAACCACACCAAAAACCTGGTAAATAGGATCGCTCAACCAAATAGGATCACTCAACAGAAAAGGACTACGCAACCCTATGGGAAGGGAAGGGATGTTCTTGAGCATCACCTGTTGGCCACCCTACATCAGTTAGACTGCAGGTGCCGAGACCCAAACCCACAGACTTCATACAAAGCTAAGGTCCCTACCATGGATGGGAACTTGACGAAGGCCCGAAGTGGATACAGGGATTCTCAAAATGTGGAGACTGCCACAGTAAATGGAGAAGAAATCACCTGTTTGTATTATCAAGGTCTTGGGTGTGATGCCCTTGTCTCAGCCTCTGTTATCGACCTTGATCAAGTCACCGAAGAGGATGTTGAGGTAACAGCACCCATGATAAACAACAGAAGGATGATTTTGCCTTTAGCTTATGTAGAAGTTAGATCGAACTTTGTAAACGGCAAAGTAAAGGCCGCAATATTAGATGAACGAATTTACCCGATACCTCAAGGAAAGAAATATATCATCTTAGGAGACTCAGCACGATCCAGAGATGGCGTGACTGAACAGGCTATGGAGACTCCAATGCCTAACTCATCTTCCAACGTTTTCACTGAAAAGTTAGAAGAGTGCAAAGGGATTGACCACCCCAGTGCACTTAATTCTGAACAAGTTTTGATAGTCTCACCCACTATCTGCGTGCAGAAAGTGAAGCCGGGCCAGAGTTTCTTGGTACCTGGTGGGATGAAACATGTTTCAGAAATATCTTCCTTTAACATGGGAGAAGCGGCTGTAGAGGAACAGGACCCTCAAGCACTAAGACTTCACTCAGTTCCGATAACCTCACCCACTCTCTGGGATCAGAAAGTGAAGGGGGTCCAAATTTCCTTGGTACCTGGTGGGCAGGAACAACTGGTAGACTTATCTTTCTCTGTCACTAGAGAAACAGGGATAGAAGATCATACACGCTCTCATACCTGGGGAGATAGGTATGTGTCCTTAGGCAGGTCAAGCAATATGACTAAAATAAGGTTGTGTATGAGGTTGGCAACCTCATCATGCAAAACTATTTGCTATAGATCCAATTGTAAGCAGAGTGTAGGCTTTAGGGCAAGCTCTTTGCCAGAAGGCAAGCTTTAATGGAGGATCCAGAAGGAGGAAAGGAAGAGTGGGATTATCATGCGAGCAGGCTTGCTCACCCCACCTCGACTACTTATTGAAGAGGAAACGGATAGCCAGGTGTGGATTACAGGCATACCGTTTGACAGAGGAAAAATAGGAAATATTTGGATTGAAGGAATGGAGGACACGATACATGAATGTAGTGTCCGACATAAGAGAAGAGTCGGCTCGAACTTAGTTGGCCGTTGGCCGAACTTTCAAAAGGGGGCTTATGTTGTGGAACGACTTCTCACCGACGTTCTCTTCTGTCTATTATTTTATTCCTCTTAAAATCTCTCGCTAGATTGTAAAATAATTCCCTTCAGTTGACTTTTTCATTCTTATAATGAAAAAGTCAACTGAAGGGAATTATTTTACAATCTAGCGAGAGATTTTAAGAGGAATAAAATAATAGACAGAAGAGAACGTCGGTGAGAAGTCGTTCCACGACAATGTTGGCGGTTCGAATGTTTCAGTTGTTTTGGAGTGTGCATTCAAGGAAGTTACAGTGATAAATAAGTTTTTTAAACGTTTTATGGAAATGAGTACAGTGCTTCAGCCTCCATTCATTACTAAATAATACATTTTATTGTAGGGTTTATTAAAACAGTTTTAATATTCAAATAGATATAATGTCCGATAAAAGAAAAAAACTATCAGGTGCTGAATATCGGAAACGGAAACTGGAAAAAAGAACGCGATATTCAAAAACATAGTGGGGCTTTACATAAATATATAAAAACTGAAACAGCTGAGGTAGGACAGAAGAAAATAAGCAAATGTACCGAAACAAATGATTCTGAGCTCATGGCAAGTACTTCTAACTCGGACCCCAGTAACGTAGATAATACTAACAATGTCGAAAATGAGACTGATTTGACTGTTTCCAATTCCAGAGATTTAAGTGATGAACTTAAGAGGTACACTGATCCGGCAAGATGGAGTCCTTCTTTAATCGATACCGAAAGACTGGAAATCGTAAAAAAAGGCCTGCCAGAGAGACCAAAAAATGAGTTCGTTTTTCCGCGCAGCTCTAATGGTCGGAAATTTTCCCTAAATTATTACACTAGGGAGCTAAGCAATGGAGAACATATTAATCGATCATGGTTAGTGTAATCAAAAGAAAAAGATTCTATATTTTGTTTCTGCTGTAAGTTGTTTTCCTATAATAAAATGTCACTCACTGCTGATAGCTATAATGATTGGGGTCATTTGTATGTGTATCTTAATGAACACGAAAATTCTAAAAACCACTTGGAGTCCCATACAAAGTGGATTGAATTATCGTCTAGGCTTAAATCAGTACAGACAATTTATTCAATGCAACAAAAGTTAGTAAATTCAGAAGTTCGACACTGGAGGAGCATAATAGAACGCCTAATTGCTATTGTCCAGTTCTTGAGCCAACAATGCTTGCCATTTCGTGGAACATCTGATAAATTATATGACCCTAACAATGGAAATTTTTTAAAGCTTCTTGAACTGATTGCCAGATTTGATAGTGTTATGTGTGAACATTTAATGAGAGTAGCTCGTGGATTGACCCAACATTACCTTGGGAAAAACATTCAAAATGAATTAATTGCTCTTCTCTCTGGAACCATAAAAAAAGAAATAATTTCTATGGTGGAGAAAGCTAAATATTATAGCATAGTTGCAGACTGTACTCCCGATGTAAGTCACATTGAACAATTAACACTAATTGTAAGATTTGTTAATACGAATCCAGATGATATCAACATTCATGAGCATTTTCTTGGTTTCATTGCTGTAGAAGCCACTACAGGCTCAGCGTTAACCGAATGCATTCTAAGAAAATTGTCAGACATGGATATTCCAATCGCAAACATTCGTGGCCAGGGTATGACAATGGATCAAATATGAAAGGAAAACATTTAGGAGTTCAACAACGTATTAGTGACTTGAACCCGAAAGCTTTTTATATCCCTTGCTCTCAACTTGGTGGTCAATGATGCCGCGATGTCATCTAGAGAAGGGGTTTTATTTTTTGAAACGGTTCAGAAATTGTATGTGTTTTTCTCAGCGTCAACACTGCGTTGGGGAATCCTTAAGAAACATATTACAACGCTAACGCCCAAGCCACTAAGTACAACTAGCTGGGAATCTAGAATCGAGGCCATTCGTCCTTTAAGATATTATATTGAGGCATTTTATGATGCATTGATAGAAATTGCTGATGACGAGTCAGTAGACAAAATGGCGAGACATGAAGCTGAAACCCTTGCCCTAAAACTCAGAGATTTTAAATTGTTATGTGGTCTGGTTATATGGCACTATGTTTTAAACGAAATTAATGTTGCTAGTAAACTGTTGCAAAGCATAAAAATTGAATTGACTAGTGTCATAACAACTTTGAGAAATGTTCTCCAGAGCCTTAAGAATCTCAGAAATGATGAATCATTTCAAGATTTTCTTGTTGATGCTACAACATTAGCTGAGAAAGTTGAAGCTGATCCTGATTTGATACCAACGTTTGAATGTACTAGAGTGCATCGGCAGAAAAAGGAACACAAATATGAAGCAAGAGATGAACCTATTTTAGATCCCAAAACTAAATTCAAAATTGAATTTTTCTTTTTTATTATTGATGTTGCAACTAATTCTATTGAAGAAAGGTTCGAGCAATTGGAACATCACAGTTCACATTTTTCCTTTTTATATAACATCCCTAAATTGAAATCTGAGATGACAAATGAGCTCTTAAACAAATGTAGAAACCTAGAAAGCATTTTAACACATCAAGAAAATAGAGACATTGATGCCATTGAGCTATGTGATGAACTGAAAGTAGTATCCAAATTAGTACCAGAAAATACTCCACCAATTGAAGTTCTTCGTTACATTATTGAAAATAACATTGCTCCTAATGTCGCTATAGCCTTAAGAATATTACTAACTTTGCCGGTAACGGTAGCAAGTGGTGAGCGTAGTTTTTCAAAACTGAAGCTTATTAAAACTTATTTACGCTCAACAATGGCTGAAACTAGATTGGAAGGACTTGCCATGATTTCAATTGAACATGAAATCGGTCAAAAATTAGACTTCGCAGACCTTATTTCTGCTTTTGCAAATATGAAAGCAAGAAAAGTGTCTTTTTAAGCAGTATATACTTCAAACAATATAAATTCAAATAATGTGAAAATAGTGCTAAAAGCTATAACATGTACATACTACAGTTAAGTGTTTGTGACTCAGCAGTTCATCGTTCCACATGAGAAGAGCATGCCCTATATGTAAGTAATGTAACTACATTTATTTCATATAATTGTCTCTAATAAAGTCAATCTTTTATTTTATGACTATACAGTATTTTCATCAATTTATCAATACATTATTATTAATGGTACTATTTAAAATTAGGCTAATGGTCATGAAATTAATGTTGAAGCTTGTTTAATAACATAATGGTTTCAAAAATTTCAAACGTTAATTTGAGGTTGGGCTGGGGCGGCAAGGTATGGTATTGCACGGGGCGGCAAAATTCCTAGGGCCGGCCCTGTAATTTCACAAATGTGAATGGATAGTGTTCAGTGACAGTCAGGACAGAATTTCTTTATTAAATCTCTCAAATCCAGCCACACTCACGATTTTTCAAAAGTCAAACATACACTCATTTCTCTCCGAGATATGAAATATCACTGTAAGAAGAAAAGTCTGCGTTAAGCTGACATATGAAATAGTGAAGTAATTATGACCTCTATAAAATATATATTTAATAAACACAAAGAAAAACTATATATAAGGACAACACTTAGTCCCCGAATATATATATATATAAATACTCGTATATATATATATATATATATATATATATATATATATATATATATATATATATATATATATATATATATATATATATATATATATATATATATATATATATATATATATATATATATATATATATTATATATATATATATATATATATATATATATATATATATATATATATATATATATATATATATATATATATATATACTGTTCAAAAAAAGAAAACGCATAGCTATCCGAGGGCGCGTTTTTATGAGTTTGTAAGTAAAATTTGGCGCTAGGGTATATAAAAACCAGCCTCAAATGTTCTTTACAGTGTCAAATGCACGTGTTTACCTGAATTGCGTTCGTTTTTGTAATCGTTACAACGCAGTGGTCAATAGTGTTTATGACGCAATTTTTGACCACAGCTCATGTTGCGCGCACGTGAAAGCAACAAAATTTGGCTTGAACACTATTCACTGACTACGTAACTGAAACACTATAAAAGGATAACGCTACACAAAAAAATTCAGTTCATTTTCAAGTAGACATTTATGGCGTCTCTATCGATAAATTTAAGGAACATTGCTATTGGCCGACTGCATGCAGGCGAAAGTCAAAGTCAGGTTGCCAGGCATCTAAACGTGCACCAGAGTACCATCAGTCGACTTTGGCACCGGTTCCAAGCCACTGGCTCAGTTGAAGACCGGCATCGCAGTGGACGACCCAGAATGACAACAGCAGCGGAGGATCGCTTTATTCGGCTTCGTCACCTCAAGGACTGGTTTACAATAGCTTCCTCAACTGCCCAGTCATTGCCTGCAGGACGTAATGTGTCTGATCAAACTATCCGGAATAGACTGCATGACGCTGGACTTTGGGCACAACGACCTCACCGAGGGCCTGTCCTTATGCGCCGCCATCGCCAAAATCGACTTCTTTGGGCCAACCAGCATCGTCCCTGGCCAGCTGACAATCAATGGAGACGTGTCTGGTTTAGTGACGAATCTTTCTTTTTGTTGCAGCGTCATGATAGACGGCGTAGGGTCTACCGTAGGCGAAATTAACGTTTTGCCCAAAATTGCGTTGACGAAGCTCCGCCGCACGGTGGTGGAGGTGCAATGGTGTGGGGAATGATCAGTTACAACGGAAGGAGTCAATTGGTGCACATTAAAGGAGGCTTGAATGCGCAACGATACGTCAATGAAATTCTTCGACCCCATGTCCTTCCACTTTTGGCTGCCCAGAGGTCTGTGTTTCAACAGGACAACGCCAGACCCAATTGTGCACGGTTGACCACGCAGTTCCTGACTGCCAACAACATTCTCACTCTTCCCTGGCCATCCCTGTCTTCAGACATGAGTCCGATTGAGCACCTGTGGGATGAGCTGCATAGACGTGTTTGTCGCCGAGACGTTGCTCCAGCTAATCGTCGTGATCTGTTCCAGGCACTCCAGGAAGAGTGGGCAGCCATCCCACAGGCCCACATCAGACGTCTGATTGCATCCATGCCCAGGAGATGCCAGACGCTGATCGATGCAAGAGAAGGCCACACACCATACTAACGGGAAAGCCCGTACGCCAAAAAACTCTCATGACCCAGATTCAAAACAACTGTCAATTGATTAGTTGAACCCTAAGGTATTCTTGTGTGCAATTTGAACAATTAACTCATTAAATTAAAAAAGTTATTGCAAGTCAAAATTATGGCTATGTGTGTGCCTTCAGTAGCTATGCGTTTCTTTTTTTGAACAGTATATAATATATATAAAACAAAGTATTGGCGAGCACAGGAAAAAAAGACACAAAAAAAGAATTCCAGAAATAAAGTACAACAGTCCTCGTCTTAAGGAAGGCCAATTTGTTAACATTCCAATACTCCAGGGGTGGTATCCCTCGATAGTTTAGTCAGAGTTTTAAAAATTCACACTCCCTGTAAGTTGTCCTGGTGTAAAGGAAGATAGGAAATCAGGCTAGCATTAAATATTTTCATTCGCGCAGTCTGTTGAATCAGCTGGGTGATTGAATGGCAGGTATGCTAATAAACCACAGTAAAGTGGGTGTTGGGATTCAGTGGTTCAACGTCCCTAACCATCAGCCTCTAGTATCGTTTAAATCGCGACGTTTCCGTGTTAACGGGAATGTGTTGATTTTTAGGAAAGCAAAGACAATGGCAGCCGGTGGGTTGCTAGCGTTAGCTGTAAGTGTTAATGGACCACACAAGTATGTGCACTCCTAGGGAGGTTGAATTGGTAATATTTGACTGTCTTAGGGAAGACACAGCAATGATAAACATGCACGGCCTAGAAGCGATGCAAAATAATAAGGCATGGCGATACAATGACCCAATAAGTCGTGCGTTAAGTGTAGATTAGGAAAGGTGAAATGACAGCTGTCGGTCTACGGGAGAACTCTGGAATCTCTCTGAAAAATACAAAGCAGGCCCCACATCAGTTTAGTCACATCAAAGTTTTACAAAATGCAATACTGGGGGCTTAGAAATACGGTTAACAGTCATCTCGAAGAGGGGGAACGGGACTAGACATGAGGTATACAAGTATGTGCTCACGCGAAATGGCAGGAAATGTCAAAATATACATGTTTATGATCAAACCCCTTTTTCCGACACTTAATAAGTATGCTCATCTAGATCACTCTAGGCGAGATAAGAAAAATAATTATACAAACATGTAGTGGCCCTCCCTGGTTGAGAGAGAGGCCTAGAAAAATACAATTGGTTTTTACATACTGGCAACAGGTTTCCCATGTATTCACTCCAAATAATCAATTACTTCTCCCAGTAATTTACCCAACATTAGGTTTACCGTTGTGCAAAAAGTAATATGTTTATCATAAGTTTACAACACAAATGAGAATTTAGCAGGCTGGTGGAAATATGATTAAAATCAATATCTTTATGGAGGTATATACATGCTTTTGGAAATTTACTTGTAGTTAACTAGCTGGTAGAAAAATTAAATTAATTAAAAGGTTACATCGTCCTTCGTAAATATTAACATCTAATGATTTCACTGGTGGGAATTTATTAGTATTAAAATACACCGTCATTAGGAAAATTAACTTTAAACAATTAACTCGTGGTTATTCACATGTTTAAATTTAACGGAGTTATTTTATAAATAAGTGTGCTTACTGAAATTACAAGAAATTTTCCTTTCTAATATGCAACTGGTATCAGGCTTAGTGTCCCATAATGCGATTGGGATTCGATATCTAGGTATTGAAAACAAAGTGAACCCCGTCGAAACATGTGTAGTGTTAATAGCTTGACCAATGAAACGAGAGCTTGCTACACGGGGTGTCCGAGATCGTCTAGGCCTAACAATAGGGGAGGAAAGAATCGTAGAAACTTGGATGTGTTTCCGTTAACAGTAGAGAGCAACACGAGAATTTCTTCTAATAAAGCTAGTCTAGTTATATAGTACAGAATTGGAGCTTTCTTTGACACTTGTATCATCGTTGTGTGAGCAGTATAAGTGGAGAAAAAAGAGTTTGAAGGCCGTAAAACGTAAGTTATTTGCAGTGTTTCACTGTTTCGGCTGCCTTGAAAAGAGTTATAAAAAGTCAGAGAAAGTTGGCTATAACGATAGATCCGACTCGTCTGAGTTGAACTAGCTTTGGATGAATCAAATCGGTTAGATATTAACCGAGAAAGGCCTATTGGAAGTTTTAGAACAAACACAGTTTGTCTAGGAACGACAGATTCTTAAAGTGTTGGAAGGAACGAGGGAACGAACGAATTTTATTTTCAAAGGGTTGAGGGATGAAACGTAATTGTCAATCAGCGCGGACTTCACGAATTCACGCAAGATGGCCGGCAAAGAGAATAAATACGCGGGTAGTTGGAAGTGGGAGGACACACACGAAATCAGAGAACGCTGAGGACAAAAGGAGAGAGCTAGTCCCGTATCCTTCACCATTGAGTATTTGTGATAGCCTGCCTTTGCCAGAATTAGTCCTGCTAGTGTATTTCTGAGAAGACCAGAGGGTTTCAGTCATACCTATAGAACATACGCCAAAAGTGAGAACCCAAGTGTTATCCTGCATAGCGACACGGAACGCTAAAGCTAATCTAGCTGGTTGTGCTGGTATCCCTAATACATGGAAAGATCAGCTGAGCCTATATAGCCGTGTGGAGCCCACCAACATTGTCAACCATCAATTAAGGAGCACTCAGTTTTAAGTGCAGAAACAGAAAAACAATAGATCAATTTATGTGTCAAGAGTCAAGTCATATGAAGAAAAAGACTGGTTAACCTTTTATCAGAAAAGCAGAGACACTGTAATTCAGTTAAAGTATACACTATAATATCATCGTGATTTCTGTGGATATTGTGTGAATAGACAATTCATATTCATATATAATCTCCATCAATTTCAAGAACAGAAGAAAAGAGAATCATTATAAATAAATTGATTTTAATTGTAACTTGGATTTTGTTAATTTCATAAAGTTACCATTGAGTTCAATTTGAATTTCATTGTTATTTAAAGCATATAATAGTTATTACGAGAAGACGCACTGGGCTCTTGATCTTCTTATTACCACCGGACCAGGGGTCTTTACTGTCTGACTATCATTTGTGCTATCATACACCAGTGCTCATTTCTGAGACTGGGATATATCGTGTAGTTCATTATTCTTTATTGAACTATCATCGACTGTCATCAAGACAACAACTATACATACCATCTCGTTACACTTAGTAACACTAATTCCACTCTGTAGAAATAAGACCCGGCACTCTGGAAACACAATTAACAAATATTTTTTTAAAAATTTTATAAAATTTTGCCTCGTTTTGGCGAGGCGCGTCCCGTTAAACCTAGTCAGTTATATTAGGGCGCATGTCCAAATATAAAAGACTTTTAGGTCTGATCAGATCATTATAGAATTAACAAATAATGCTTGAGCCGAGATTATATAGTCAAGCTCTGCCTTAGAGTAGCTCACATATGGCAGACATCTGGACAAGCAAGCGGCGAGAAGGACGGATTACAAAGACAACGGGGAACCAGGAAATCTCTCATTGCAACCCGAGATGAAAGAGTTCTAGTAAGGGAAACAGTGAAGTAGCGAAAGGCCCGCTCATCTGTGTTCCGGCCACAAAGGGTTCCGAGAGTCAAGCAGACTCGTGACGTGAAAAGACATTTCGACTCGTAAGAGTTAGCTTTTCCTTGACTCAAAAGACATTTGCAGATAACCGCTTCCATCATGAAAGGAATTGCGGTGGCATCTGTGTAGCCGTAGCAAAGAAACGGGGGCTAAAGGCTGTCTAATTTAGGATTGACGCTGCCGAAGTCAGGGATTTTTTTCGCAAACACTAGGAAAAATAGGAGGGAAGGAGACAAAATTCAGAGATAAGAGAGGGTGAGAAATCAGACAGAAATTCTGAGATAACACATCACACTCGTGATAAATACAAAATAAACTATTCAATATTAAGTTCAGGTATCTAGCTTCGAAATAGTGCTGCTACCGATAGCAAGAAATCAAAAACAAGTTTGGGAAGGGAGAGAAGGGCGAAATCACCAAAATGTAATGTATTTAAATCTTTGTTTTAACAACAATTCGTCAGCGGGTTGTAGCATGTTACGCAATTTCCTAGTTAAATGTGCTAAGACAGGAAAAGTGGGACACATGTATACAAGCCCGATAAAAATGAATGTAGTAGTATTTTCTTGTGTGTATTTACGGCAGCCAATCAGAAGCGGGGTTTCCCACAGACAGATCGGAAAAAGACTTCGACGATTGTATATGGAAGAATAAAATCGTACGAAACATAGTTAGAATTAGAGATCGGGAAGGAGAACGACATGACAGACAAGGATGAGAATGGTCTCCTTTTGACGGGGATATCTTCATTTATGTGTAGGTACAAGGAAATTTGGAGGGAGTAAGTAGTTGTGAAGAATGTTGCAAGAAAAAGTGTCCGTGCATTGAGAAACCTTGTGTTTTTCCTATTCATATCCCAACTATATATAACATAATTACCGATGTATGTTACGTCGGTCGGTCACACTCAAAATAGTAACTCGCGCCAGAAAAAAAGTGCGCAACGCACGGTGTGCAACTTGCGCGGAGTGGGTGTTAAATAAAACAAATACTTTGTTTTATTTTTTTTATATTTCTTTATTCTTTCACGAAATTAGTAGCGCTCGACAAAGAAAAAGTGCGTAAAAATTGGTGTGCATGAGCCCTCACCCGATGTACAAATCATGACAACTTGAAAGTTTTTGTTAAAACCACTTATTATCAGGGAACACTCTTTGAAAACAATCCACGCACTTTCACACGAAATGTTGTCATCAAAGAACTTTAAAATTGAAGCTAAAACAACATAATTCTCGCCGTGTGTACGTTGGTCACAGCTGAGGAATGCAACCGTGTTGAAAAATTTTATTGTTCCCATTATATATACTGTCCCGAAAATAGTTACAATCAACAAAGAAAAGCGTTCAAATGACGGTGTTCATGAACAGTTTGATTACACTGTATAATGGAAAGAAACCAAAAACACGCTAAGAATGTACTTCTATCTGCTCATACGGGAACGGAAACAGCACACTATAATTAAAAACCCGTCAAGTTTGACTGGTTATTGCTAGTTTCAAGATAAAATCGTTAACACGACCGATGAAGGAAAACAACATTTGGATGGAAAGATAAACTTACCGAGAATGGGAGAATGTTGTCCAGAAGGCTTTAACTAGAACATGTGCGATGCACGAGACCGGAGTTTGCAAAACGTCAAGCACAAAATCCCTCTAAGTTGGACAGTTTTGGAAAGTTATAAGAGTTGCGGACCCTTGTCTTCCGAGACATTCGCGCTCAGCCTTTATAAAGAAAGCACGATTATTCAAAATCACCTGTACAGCGAGAGACAGAAGGACGACGGCTGGAGAGAGAGACGTGTGTAAAGGCCAATATCTTGTTATTTGCAGCCGGGCAGTTCTATTACTCCACGAAGCCAGTCTTTACTGATCTTACTTAGATCCTGTGATGGTATATAAAGTTACTATGTAAATTAATACAGTAATTACAACTTTTATTTAAGGATTTGTTAATATATTATGAAAGTATCATGCATATTAATTGGTTACTTGGTATGATTGCTGAAGGTTGGGACCTGATATATAACCACCGTGACTGAGTCCTTATCAGGGCTAGCACGGTCCTTTTCAGGACTAAAACCAGTTCTTTTCAGGACTACCCACAGTCCTTATCAGGGCTCATCCACTCTGTCCTCAAGTTACAGCACTTTTCAGAGCTGACTTGTCAGTCAGGGGGATACTATAACCTCATACCATATATGTGTGTACGTATTATTTTGTATTATTTGATTTTATAAAATGTTTCACAGTAGACACATGTCTTGTCACTGATCCATAATCACGCATTTCCACGCATACATCTGAAAACAAATTCATCACCTATACTAGGGATGTGGTAATTATTATCCAAAATAGCCACCTATCCTACAATTATCTGCAGGTTCATACTTGTCACTCAGTCAGAGGTCAGTGATCATGAATTGTTCAAGATTAAGGCTGTTCGCCCCAGCAGTATCTGGATGGTTCTTCTCTAGTACTATCATCATCATACTTATAAAACCTTACGCCACACGGGTATAGAGCTTTCATGAGGGTCTAGAATCAAAATATAGACACATTTTCTGCTTTTATTTTGACAAATAATTTAGAACAGTGGTTTGTTGATTTTACACCTTTTATGGTTGACTGCAGAGCATCTACATGGTGCTATTTAATACGTTCCAGTTAACAAATTTCATTAACAACACCAGGATCGGTGCTTTTGTATGTGCAGTGAAGGAATAAAGCTTTCCAAAATTACATCACTCACATTAAATCACCATAAGACATAATAACTCTTATTCATTCACAGACAAGAGGAGTGATGTTTCAGATTTTTTTTTAAAATGCATTCAATATTTCCAAGAAGGGGGTTTCAGTCTATTCCGAGAAAAACTGAACATTGATTTACAGAAAAAGATTACACAATTCCTATATTACCAATATTAATTCTTTTATCCGTCACGTTAGCCTCATTTTTGCCCATCAAAGTTGCACACTTTTACATGCAGCTCCGACTGAGGAACTAACTGCGCGCCTGTTGAAATAACGCGCATTTCTTCCCAATGTACTTCTTTTGCGCCTGATTGTTATTATTATTATTTTTTATTTTTAGAAATATACTTGCCTCTGTTGCTTTTCGATGACAAAATTTATGGAATTTTCTCCATTAATATTAAGCAGTTCAGGTAAGTATCAATAAGTGTCTCCATCATACGTATTTATAAATTTAGCCAGTGAAGCCTCATAGCTCATCATAGATGAAGCTTCCGTGCTTTCGTGCCACTTTGTCCTTGTTTCCGTACTTCTGAAGCAAAATGGAAATGAACAAAGTGACCACATGAGCATTCTGTGCCGTCAGCAGGGCATGCAAAACATAATTATTTCACGCCATATTTTGGCGGGTGACGTACTCGTATTATTAGATTCTAGAGTTAATATATGACAGAACTCCCATAATAAATTCCTAAATAGCAAATAACTATTACAGAGTTGGAAATTCCTAAATAGCAAATAACTATTACAGAACGAACGAACGAAATCTTTATTTCATCAGGGTAAAGAAATAGGCATAATCGCCTTTTTACATTTCTGCCCTGCAATACAATTTTCAGCGTTTTACAAATTAAAATTAAAATATTAACAACTTCAGACAGGATTAATTAATATTATCATCACAATCAGAAACTGAGCATACACAAGTACATTTACTCATAGTCATTCACGAACATAGAGAGAGGGAGAGAGAGAGAGAGAGAGAGAGAGAGAGAGAGAGAGAGAGAGAGAGAAAGAGAGAGAGAGAACGAACGAACGAACGAACTTTATTTTCAAAGGGTTGAGAATTGGGCACGCAGGCCCGTCTGACATTCTGCCCTTCCTTTCTCTCGTCTTTTATACTGATTTCATTTATTCTCACATACATTTTACCCATCAATTCAAGGAATTCAACGTTATAAAGGTAAAATACTAGCATACTCACATTCACAGTATCTAATTATAAATATGAAATAAAATATGTCGAAAAGCACTAACATCATCATTAAACCTACATTCGATATTATATCATTTGTTCGGAAAAATAATCACATTAGGGGGGCAGATAATCAGTACTCATAAAGTATTCGAAAAGTCTACGATTGTATGAACAGGGACTGAGGTTGTTATGTTTTAGATAATGTTACCTGATGACAAGGTCACTAACGTGGAACTGATGACAAGGTCACTAATGTGGAACGAACGAACGAACGAACTTTATTTTCAAAGGGTTGAGAATTGGGCACGCAGGCCCGTCTGACATTCTGCCCTTACTTTCTCTCGTCTTTTATACTGATTTCATTTATTCTCACATACATTTTACCCTTCAATTCAAGGAATTCAACGTTGTAAAGGTAAAATAATAGCATACCCACATTCACAGTATCTAATTATAAACATGAAATAAAATATGTTGAAAAGTACAAACTAAGTATTACCATAAAACAAAATATGTCGAAAAGCACTAACATCATCATTAAACCTACATTCGATATTATATCATTTGTTCGGAAAAATAATCACATTAGGGGGGGCAGATAATCCGAACTCATAAAGTATTCGAAAAGTTTACGATTTTATGAATAGGGACTGAGGTTGTTATGTTTTAGATAATGTGGAAGATAGTTCCAAAGATGAGCAGCAGAGTAAGCTAAGCTTTTCTTGAATAAGTCAAGCCTAGGCTTGGGCACTTGTATTTTGTTAAGGCGTTGACTGCGTCATTCATTGTATTTGAACATTGGCCACAGATATGTTGGAGCATTCTGTGACAGGATTTTGTGAAGAAATTTAGCTTTGTTGAACAGAAAGCGCTTTCTTAGAGGCAGTATTTTGAGATCTTTATATAGATCTACACACTGTGTTTGACAGTTGTCAGAAACCACACGCACTGCACGCTTTTGTAGTGAATGGAGTTTTTTTGTGTTGGACATAGAACAACCATCCCAGATTGTGGAGCAATAGTCAAGGTTTGTTTGTATGTGAGATATATAGAACAATTTTCGTGCATCTTCCTCTAGGAAATGTTTGATTTTAGCTAACTGGTAAACTTTCTGTGCCGTTTGCTTGGTCAGTGCATGAACATGTGAGTTCCAATTTAGATGCTGGTCAACGACTATTCCTAGAGTTTTACGTTCATTAACGTTTTCAATTGGTGAGGTACCAATATAGATCTGAAGTGTTGTTTTCTCCGAATTTTGTTAATTTTTGTCTAGTTGATACTAACATGCACTTTGTTTTAATTATATTAATTAGCATGCGATTTCCGATGCTCCACTTAATCAGATTGTCTGTATCTTTTTGTAACGATAGTTCGAGTGTGTTGGCTGTATCTTTTTGTAACGATAGTTCGAGTGTGTTGCAACTTGTATCAATCGTGTAGACAGTACAGTCATCAGCAAATAGGTCACAGGATGCGTGCTCGACGTGTAGTGGAAGGCCATTAATGTATATGGCAAAAAGTAGAGGCCCAAGAATAGAGCCCTGAGGAACGCCGGTATTTATTACGGTTGGGTTTGAGCAAGAGTTATTGTAAGAAACTACATGTTTTCTGTCTGACAGGAATGATTTAATTATCGTCACTAGTTGAAGGTTTACATTTGATGTTTCTAGTTTTCTAATTAAAATAGCGTGATCTATCATATCAAATGCCTTTTTAAAGTCTACAAAAATTGCCCCACATATGTTATCGTTATTAATATTTAAGTGCCAGTTGTCAATCATCTTAGAGCTGTGTGACATGAATGTTTAGGTCTAAACCCCGACTGACTATCAATTAGCAAGCCGTTGTTAACTAGTTGTTGTAGTGTTATTTTATGTATGTGTTTTTCTAGTGGTTTGGATAGCGATGATATTAAGGAGATTGGCCTATAGTTACCAAGGTTATTATTGTCGGAAGAGCCAGGTTTTAAGAGAGGATATACCTTAGCGACTTTAAAGTGCCACGGAAAGTAACTCCGTGCGATACATTGATTGTATATGTATGTAAGCGAATCACTAATAGCTGGAGCCGCATAATGCAGCATTCGAATACTGACTCCGTCAAGTCCTGATGAGTTATTATCTTTAAGTCCTAGAAGATAGTTATACACTTCGTTAACTGTCATAAACGGAATGTTGGATGGGATTGTGTTGGTACATTTGTTCTCACAAAATACTGACAGCCTGCTTAAGTCACAAGGTGAATTTGGTATTGTAGATTTAAGACTGTTTATTTCTTCTTCTTCTTCCGTCCTTAGCCAACGACCGGCAAAGCAGTCAGTGGCCATTACGCCTAGTGGCGTCTTAAGGGCAACAGCGAATAGATTTTCTTTGCCGTTGTTCCCATCACGCCTAATGGCGTCTTTAGGGCAACGACAAATCAATCCGTTTGCTGTTGTTTCCGTAATCAAAGTGACTGGCAAACGGGTGATCAGCCCGTTGGGTGTTTATTTCTGCCTGAAGGTAATTGCTGAAGTCTGTGCAAGTAAATGAAGTATTAGGGGTTGACGAGACTGACAGATTTCGCTTGTTCGCTAAGGTGTTGATTGCTTTCCATATATCTTTACTGTTTGTTTTATTCTGAACCAAATTTTTAAAGTCATTTCTTTTTTCTTTACGAATTAAATATTGCACGTTGTTCCTCTGTGCTCTGTATATGTTAAAGTCCTTGTTTTTGTGAGCTTGATCTCTCTGCCTCATGGCGTCTAGCACTGCTTGTGTGATCCAAGGAGATTTGACCTGTCGTTTCACACGAACTTCTTTAGTTGGTGCGTGGTTATCAAACACACAAAGAAAAATACGTGTCCAATGGGCAATGGCGTCATCGGGATCAGAAAGCTGGTAAACACTGGCAAGAGGTGCAGTTCGCAAATCATGTAAAAATAGTTCACGGTTGAAATTTTTAAAACTTCTAAATTTAATACTGATATGCTTATTTCTTGGAGCTTTATATTTATTCTTTGACCACGTGCAACATATAGGATTGTGGTCACTCATTGCGACAGTAGGAACAGAGCATTCTATAATGTTTTCTGCACAGGTGACGTAGATGTGGTCAATTGTTGTGGATGATGCGTTTGTTACCCTGGTAGGCTGATTGACTATTTGTTTTAGGTTGTAAGATAGTATGATGTTTTCCCACGTTTGGTTTGTGTTGTGCATGTCGATGTTGAAATCGCCTAGAAGAATAATTTCTTTGGCAGTGGTAAATACTTTATCCATCATAGTGGTGAAATCTTCATACTAGATGGCTCCTGCAATGGGAATTCTATAAAGATACCCGACTAGAAATTGTCCCTTAGTCGGTAGTTTTATTTCTAACCATATGCACTCGGTCTCTGCTGTATCTAAATCGCTTCTGTGGCGATAACTAATAGAAGTGGAAATATATACTACTATACCTGTTTCTAGCTTTCTACTTGAGTCTCGCCGAACTGTTTTAAAGCCATTTAGGGCAATTTCATCATCTGATATTTTGTCTTTAAACGACTTTCGGAAAGTCCAAAAACATGAAAATTTTTATTCAGAATTTGTGTAAGCTCAGGAAGTTTGCCTAATAAATGGTAAATGTTCAGGTGGCCCAGACGTAGACCATCCTTAATTAGCAATTGTGTGTGATAGGTATGCATTTTATTTTGGCGAGTGGTTTAAAAAGGAAAATAACAAAAGCAATTTTAAATACGAAACCCACGAAAATTTAAACTAATTATCGTCACCAAGTAAGTGAAAATACAAATGTTAGTACTTAACGTACGAAAACTTGGTACATGTATTGCTAAAAAATTACAATTAACTGAAATTGTCAGTACCATATTAAAATAGCCCAATGGGCTGATCACCCGTTGGCTTGTCACACCGATTACGGAAACAACGGCAGATGGATCTATTTGTTGTTGCCCTAAAGATGCCGCTAGGCGTGATGGGAAACTACAACAGAGAAAATCAATCTGCTGTTGCCCTTAAGACGCCACAAGGCGTGGTGGCCTCTGACTGCTTGGTTGGTCTTTGGCTAAGGATGGAAGAAGAAGAAGATATTAAAATAGTCACACAACACCAGGCACGCACGTTTTCACACCACAACACTAAAACTCTAACAAAGTAATTAAGCAACACTGAGAGAATACGAATTAAAAAAGTAAATAAAATAAAATAAAATCTTGCAAATTATGAAATAAACTGTTAAAGGCCTGTAGCCAATGAAATTAGAGTGTTTTGAGAAAGTAACAAAGTACTTATTACTTTATGCGTCACAGTAATCAACTAATTTTCAGGGGAGAGACGGCTTTTGTCGCAGGGATTAAGTCAATAAAAAAATGAGTGTATTCATCATCGATAATGGATGTCTCTGTCAGGTATATTGTAGTGTGACCGTGTGGCCAAAAAGGTGTAATTTTAGACGGCGTAACTGTTGTCGATCTTGTCTACGGTGTATATTTGTGCTCATGCTGGCATTATCACACGGGAATGGGCGATCTAAACGAAACACACATTTGCCATCCATGAAGAAGAGAGACGTGTGAGACGCAGAAGATATAATTGGAGACAGTCCTCAGTTGTTAAACATCCTGGCGCTGTCTGATAACATATCTTGTTGAGAATAAAACCGGGCTAGGTGTGACTCCAGGCAAGAGATATCGTGGGAATGCAACCTAGTGGGCGGACCTTGAGATGTGTCGATGAGGAAGATAATCCTTACTAATAAATGTGATCTCATGTCATCCAAACTGAGCATAGGACTCCTGATTTGCTCCCTAGAGAGATGGGCGGAGTTTTTCCCTGACATTTTGACGTGGCTATCATGTGGTACATGGGTGGAGATGTAGATTTAAACTGAAACAGTGAGAGGCTTCAGTCAGAGACCTGAGAAGTAGCCAGATCGTTCTTGTGCAAAACGTGCCCTCGTACGATAACCAACTGAGGTTTGGGCTTTTGTATAGTTGCGTCTGTGCTAAGAGAACTAACGACATAGAGAGAGTCCAGCAGTCTGTGCTGGGTTATTATATGGTGGTACGTAGAGAATACCTAAATAGCTTGGTTATTTGGTGTTGTATAGGAATTACCTACAAAAAGTAAACTTGTGGACAACATTGTATTCTGCATGATTCATGTGCTACCTGATAGGGTTTCATTAATAAAAGTGGGATCCCTGTCATCAAGAGTTTTTATGTGACTGCGGAACGTGTGTGAAAGTAGGCCAGAGAGAGTGACGACATTTCACACGAATTCTTATTCTTCTTCACACATCGTCTTCGCACTGTCACAAATGGCGTCGTCGGCAGGATACTGACAGACAGTGTAGTATAGAGTCATACGCGGAATGTTGAATGCTGCAAGAGAGCACTACAACCAGTGAGCACCAAGGATACCTGAGCTAAACCTTGCAAGAGTATTACAACACCCAGCACAGACGGAGCAGCACATCTGCCCAGTACATCTCCCCAGTGAAGATTCGCACCACCATAGGCCCAGCAAAGAATCGCACCACCGCATGAAGATTCGAAGCACCATAGGCCCATTGAAGAGTCGCACCAACGTAGGCCAGGTGAAGAGTCGCACTAACGCAGGCCCAGAGAAGAATCATACCACCGTACATCCATTGAATATCTTATCAAGCCAGGGACTAGCCGTTTGCAGTTATATCAATTTTCCTGCAATAGTATCCTTGCTAATGATACTTCATCACAACAAACAGGAACACTATTGCTACGCCAGTGTTATGCCAAACCAGTGGCCGACCTACCACGATTGACATTCAGCCAGGGGCTCAATCGTACCACCAGGCAGCACCTGAAACTGCTACAGGCCACAACAGCGAAGAGAAGACAAGAGCAGGAAAAAAAAATAAGAGACACTTTCTGTTATTTATTGTAAGATTATAATAAGTGTTTTCTTTCCATCTGTTTTTGCATTGTATTTTGCTAGGTTAGGGCTAGAGCAGTGATGTCAACTCAATGCGCATACGCAATATGCCGGTCAGAGCCTGGGAGCACCTCGACAGCTGGAGGTGGCTCCCGTGAAGAAATCCTCACACCAGGAAAGAGCCAGAGCAATGCGCATGTGAAGGTGATTTACATAACAATGCCGGAGGTAAGACGATTTGGTGAAAAGGCAGGCCCCACTTGGCAAGAGTTTGTGAAGGAGGTAAAAGCTGCATGGAAGGTAGGGCCCTTAACTGTAGAAGATAGGTTAGACATTGTGTGGAATAATGTTACACCAGTGATCTCTAGGGAACTACGGATACGTGGCTGAGCCAAGGCCAGCCCTGAGAAGTTACTCGAAATAGTGGAAAAAGCCTACAGTGAGCGACAACTAGCCAATGAGATGACTAGGGGTTTCTATGCTATGAGACAGAGGCCTAGCTTATCAGTAACGGAATTCTCTCACCTGTTGCATGAATTATTTCTGAGATTGAATGCAACGCGGGTGAAGAAAGGCTTGGCTCCTGCGGACCCATCCATGCTCATGGATCATTTTGTTGCCCAGCTGAGAGATGATCTGAGAAAGTCATTTGTGAAGAAATTCGTCCTAGAAAATCCCGGTGTCCCATTTAGGGAAGTTAGGGGCTATGCTGTTTTCTGGGAAGGCAAAGAGCCTGATACGCAAGTGCAGATAGCCAGTGCAGAAGCTCACAATGAAGAGGAGGCACTCAAAGCAGAAGTAGCTAGTCTAAAGTCCCAGATAGCACAGCTACCACAGACCAGTTCGCCAGCACAAAAGGAGACGCAAAGAAGAAGGAAACAGTGCCAACCGCGTGAAAACCTAGAGCAGAACCAAGTTTTGGATCAACTGGAACCAAAACTAGAGCTTTCTGTAAGTGAGAGTCAGGCAGTTGATAATGAACGCAGTGATTTAGAGGTAAGTAAAAACACAGATTCCACAACAAGGCGACAAGGATTTTGTAAGTGGTATAATGTCGATAAAGGATGGGGATTTATTACACCGGATGATGGAGGTGTTGATGTATTTGTACATCAGACTACGATTTTCAGAAAGGGATTCCGTAGTCTGGCGAGAAATGAGCGAGTAGAATTTGACAGCAAACCATCTGTTCAGGGCATTGAAGCGGTCTTTGTATGCGGCATTGGCGGCCAGGAATGCAAGGGTAGCAGGAGGCAACCCATGGCACAGAGGAAGCCTAGAAAAATAAGATGCTACAATTGAGGAGACTTTTCAGACCACATGGCAGCCAAGTGCCCTCAGGGCCCGCTTCCAAAGCGATGTTTTCAGTGTAAGTCCCCAGAGCATTTGATATCGGTTTGTCCCTCAAAGAGCGCCCTCACTAAACGTACCGACACATCTAGGTTGCCTTCAGGGTGCAGGCCAAGAGATGGCCGTGGCAACTGTTACCATAAGGGCGCCAAGAAAAGCGGTCAACGTTCAGAAGAGGAAACTCATCTTAAACAGATAGGAGGGAATACACGCCGACGCTCCGGAGAGGACACCAATCTAAATCAGATTGGGGGGAATGCACGCCAACATCGACGGAAAACAAATGTAAAACAAGTTGGAAGCAATCCCCTGCCAAGGCCGACAACTGCAAGCACTAACTCGATGAACTCTCAACCAAGTAGCAACGCTGTACGAGCGGACAATTCTCCCAGACCACGACAAGCAAAGAGACATAAACTTAGAACTGATAATGGAGCAGAGTAGGTTTGTGGGGACCACACAAATTTAGAGATGTGTCGATGAGGAAGATAATCCTTACTAATAAATGTGATCTCATGTCATCCAAACTGAGCATAGGACTCCTGATTTGCTCCCTAGAGAGATGGGCGGAGTTTTTCCCTGACATTTTGACGTGGCTATCATGTGGTACAGGGGTGGAGATGTAGATTTAAACTGAAACAGTGAGAGGCTTCAGTCAGAGAGCTGAGAAGTAGCCAGATCGTTCTTGTGCAAAACGCGCCCTCGTACGATAACCAACTGAGGTTTGGGCTTTTGCATAGTTGCGTCTGTGCTAAGAGAACTAACGACATAGAGAGAGTCCAGCAGTCTGTGCTGGGTTATTATATGGTGTTACGTAGAGAATACCTAAATAGCTTGGTTATTTGGTGTTGTATAGGAATTACCTACAAAAAGTAAACTTGTGGACAACATTGTATTCTGCATGATTCATGTGCTACCTGATAGGGTTTCATTAATAAAAGTGGGACCCCTGTCATCAAGAGTTTTTCTGTGACTGCGGAACATGTGTGAAAGTAGGCCAAGAGAGAGTGACGACAACATTAAACACGAATTTTTATTCTTCTTCACACATCGTCTTCGCACTGTCACAGTAGGGCCCGCGTTGCACAGACATCATTAGTGCTTGGCTGAGTGACGCAGGACTGAATTGCATCAGGTAGCCAAGTTCTGGGTTCCACTGAGCACGACCAGGAAGGCTACGGGAGGAAGCATGACGACTGTAGATTTTATCTGCAGTGGTTCCAACACTTGTAGGAGATTTTTGGGTCTGGGACATTGTGGCACTGCTTGTTGAACTGTCATATAATGTGTTTGTGAGGAGCTGTCTTATAGGTAGTGGAGGAAACATAACATCATAACGTTCGGTTTCCTGGCTGAGAAAGAGAGAGAGAGAGAGAGAACGAACGAACGAACGAACGAACTTTATTTTCAAAGGGTTGAGAATTGGGCTCACAGGCCCGTCTGACATTCTGCCCTTCCTTTCTCTCGTCTTTTATACTGATTTCATTTATTCTCACATATATTTTACCCATCAATTCAACGTTGTAAAGGTAAAATAATAGCATACTCACATTCACAGTATCTAATTATAAACATGAAATAGAATATGTTGAAAAGTACAAACTAAGTATTACCATGAAACAAAATATGTTGAAAAGCACTAACATCATCATTAAACCTACACTCGATATTATACCATTTGTTCGGAAAAATAATCACATTAGGGGGGCAGATAATCCGAACTCATAAAGTATTCGAAAAGTTTACGATAGTATGAATAGGGACTGAGGTTGTTATGTTTTAGATAATGTGGAAGATAGTTCCAAAGATGAGCAGCAGAGTAAGCTAAGCTTTTCTTGAATAAGTCAAGCCTAGGCTTGGGCACTTGTAATTTCTTAAGGTGTTGACTGCGTCTTTCATTGTATTTGAACATTGACCATAGATATGTTGGAGCATTCTGTGACAGGATTTTGTGAAGAAATTTAGCTATGTTGAACAGAAGGCGCTTTCTTATGGACAGTTTTTTGAGATATTTATATAGATCCACACACTGTGTTTGGCACTTGTCAGACTAGACGCACTGCACGCTTTTGTAGTGAATGGAGTCTTTTTGTGTTGGACATAGAACAACCATCCCAGATTGTGGAGCAATAGTCAAGGTTTGTTTGTATGTGAGATATATAGAACAATTTTCGTGCATCTTCATCTAGGAAATGTTTGATTTTAGCTAACTGGTAAACTTTCTGTGCCGTTTGCTTGGTCTGTGCATGAACATGTGAGTTCCAATTTAGATGCTGGTCAACGACTATTCCTAGAGTTTTATGTTCATTAACGTTTTCAATTGGTGAGGTACCAATATAGATCTGAAGTGTTGTTTTCTCCGAATTTTGTAATTTTTGTCTAGTTGATATTAACATGCACTTTGTTTTAATTATATTAATTAGCATGCGATTTCCGATGCTCCACTTAATCAGATTGTCTGTATCTTTTTGTAACAATAGTTCGAGTGTGTTGCAACTTGTATCACTTGTGTAGATAGTACAGTCATCAGCAAATAGGTCACAGGATGCGTGCTCAACGTGTAGTGGAAGGTCATTAATGTATATGGCAAAAAGTAGAGGCTCAAGAATAGAGCCCTGAGGAACGCCGGTATTTATTACGGTTGGGTTTGAGCAAGAGTTATTGTAAGAAACTACATGTTTTCTGTCTGACAGGAATGATTTAATTATCGTCACTAGTTGAAGGTTTACTTTTGACGTTTCTAGTTTTCTAATTAAAATAGCGTGATCTATCATATCAAATGCTTTTTTAAAGTCTACAAAAACTGCCCCACATATGTTATCGTTATTAATATTTAAGTGCCAGTTGTCAATCATCTTAGTTAGAGCTGTGTGACATGAATGTTTAGGTCTAAACCCCGACTGACTATCAATTAGCAAGCCATTGTTAACTAGGTGTTGTAGTGTTATTTTATGTATGTGTTTTTCTAGTGGTTTGGATAGCGATGATATTAAGGAGATTGGCCTATAGTTACCAAGGTTATTATTGTCGGAAGAGCCAGGTTTTAAGAGAGGATATACCTTAGCGACTTTAAAGTGCCACGGAAAGTAACTCCGTGCGATACATTGATTGTATATGTATGTAAGCGAATCACTAATAGCTGGAGCCGCATAACGCAGTATTCGATTACTGACTCCGTCAAGTCCTGATGAGTTATTATCTTTAAGTCCTAGAAGATAGTTATACACTTCATTAACTGTCATAAACGGAATGTTGGATAGGACTGTGTTGGTACATTTGTTCTCACAAAATACTGACAGCCTGCCTAAGTCACAAGGTGAATTTGGTATTGTAGATTTAAGACTGTTTATTTCTGCCTGAAGGTAATTGCTGAAGTCTGTGGAAGTAAATGAAGTATTAGGAGTTGACGAGACTGCCAGATTTCGCTTGTTCGCTAAGGTATTGATTGCTTTCCATATATCTTTACTGTTTGTTTTATTCTGAACCAAATTTTTAAAGTTATTTTTTTTTCTCTACGAATTAAATATTGCACGTTGTTCCTCTGTGCTCTGTATATGTTAAAGTCCTTGTTTTTGTGAGCTTGATCTCTCTGCCTCATGGCGTCTAGCACTGCTTGTGTGATCCAAGGAGATTTGACCTGTCGTTTCACACGAACTTCTTTAGTTGGTGCGTGGTTATCAAACACATGTAGTGGTTTTTGATGTTATTGTATGGTTGTTATGTTACCTAGTGTACTGGATGAGGTCAGCTGTGAAGGCTCCTGAGATAAAAGTTTATGTGAGTTACAGAAGGCCTTTCTGCTACCACTTACGACCTCAAACAGACCTATTCTACTATAATGGATGTTAGCTACGTTAAAAGTCTAGGGTACTGAAATGTAATGTGTAGGTAATAAAATACACAGACACACACATGTAAATAATAAGTCTAATAATAATAATAACCTCTATAATACACTGAACTAACTCTGGCTGTTATAGTTTAAGTTTGAAAATTTTTTAAATTTATTAGTCCTGAATCAATTGTTTCTTTTGGTCAGAACATATGAAATAATATGTATTTATTAATGAAATGCATATATATATTGCATAATCAAATGTAAATTTTGTACATAGGTATATTATTACAATGGTTAATATTAATAATATCTACAATGTCTTGGGAAAAACTAGCACTGGATGTTTAGTTGGGGTGGCGTCATCATGCCCAATCTATGGCTACAAAGTTCAGTGTCCCTGACATATGGACTGATGTTAATGTTTATATATCAAGATTTATTTCTTTATTGATGGTGGAAATAGTTTATGAATCTCCAGCAGGCCAGGTTTGCACTTAACTGGCCTGTGACGATGTAGTACAGAATCCTTGTGGCCCACTCCTCTCAGTAGCTGGAGTAAAATGTTAGGCTGCACAGACACCCGCTTTTGTACTTCTACAAAAGCATCTGGCACAATCGTAGTGTGTAGTGGATTTGATGGTATTGTATGATTGTGATTGTCATGAAATATTCTAATCCACATATATAAATTATTAGGTAAATATGAAGCCTAACAAATAAAATTAATAAAGAAAAGAGCAATGGTAAAATGACAGTGCTGTCACAAAGAATGTACTCGAAATCCCCCTTGTTTTCTGCTTCGTCTGCAAATTGTAACGCTTTCACGTTGATAGTAAAAGCTTACTGTATTATACCCGCTTTCTTCAATGAAACGTGTGCTGTATTTCTTGGAAAAACATTAAGAGGCAGACTGCGTAATGACCTAAATTTTAAATTCCATTCATGTCTTTTTCTACATTACGTTACCAAAACGAACGAACAGATGGACAAAAGGATAGCGAGAAGGGAGAGGCAGAAAGCCGAACATTAAACACGCGTCGCGCGATACACAATTACTACTATCACGCGTGTTAGGCTACAAGCACTAACTTTTTTTTTCAGACGGACAGTGATAAAATACACTACCCTTTCCCAGAGTTAGGTTTATAAATCATAACACACTCTTATTAGAAAAGATAACAATAGATGGGTTTACGGTTGAAAACATAACAGTACCCAGACAGCATATCTTCGAAACAGGAGGTAGAAAATACATATTTTGAACGCAGCCACGTAGCTCCTTTAAATTTGTATTTTTGGGTTCCTTAGGGCTTGCTGACAAATAATATGTAAAACGTTACGCAAATAGTCCAGGAATTAATAAATTATACCCAAAATAAAATATTGGGGGTGCCTGACAGCATAAAATCATTTCTGCTCATAAGATTTTTTTTTAACGTGTTTGAAAAAAATTTACGTTACAGAAATAGCCTACCATGTAAACTCCAAATTGATTGGAGCGCAACAAATGAAAGCCTAACCACGATTGGTCGGGCTATAAATACTATCTTGGTTGTTAGGGGAAACGGGGAAAGGTAACAGTTTTTCAAACACTTGTCGAAACGGGGCTCATTGGTCAGACTCGCTGATATACACACTTGGGAGCGTTAGTTCGAAACCACTTGTTTAAAATAGCTTGAAAAAGCATCAGTGCGTTGAAGCCAGCTCATAATTGTGTTAAATAAAAGCCTGGAACATAGGCAGATGGAAATTTGTGCCAGTTTGTGCCAGAATTCATTGCTAATCAACGTATCTGTGTTTATTCGTATGAATTGTGGTAAGCTTGAACCATTCAATATCTTTTAATGAAAATTGAATGTGAATTGTTGATTTATGCCTGTATATATATGTGTAGTTCAGTGGCAAATGTGAGGTAAAGCCTGTAATGCTCCAGCCTGAACAGAGGGTGTCGGAGGGTAGTAAAACGGCATGGAATGGCCAAATAGTACACTGACACCTGGATGATTGATTAGACAGAAATAATGCTGGAAGTGCAGAGGCGTAGTGACCATTAAGGATGGTAATGCTGGTATAAAGTATTTCAGATGAAGCTGACTGTTGGCCTAACGCTCTGAACGCAATGTTTGTGATGTATTGTGATCAGTGTAAAAAGAAAATATAAATTAGTTATGAAGTAGAAGGTACATCCTTCTTGATTTCAGGGACAGTGGTCTTGATGGTACTGAGCAGCACCTAGTCAGAGCTTTGCTGAATCCAGTGTCGGACAGCACACTCCTTGGTCCTTTTAGCTATCAGTGAGGTGTCTCCAGAGCCCAGAGGAGAATTCGAGCAGAGGAGTCCTTTCCTGCCGCCATCACGCCAGATAAGCTAACTTGGCCAGCTGAGCTCAACATTATGTCCCCTCATCATGAAATGACTTTATAAAATTAACATTAAGAGGGGAATTTAATTGTCTTAATATCAGGAACTGAGAACATCTCCAATACTAGTCCCAAAGACAAACTATTGAAGTCATGATGACAAATACCAACAGAGCTTGAACAAAACAAAACCAGTATTACCTCATTTTACTACTACACAACTGACACACATAGAACATTTGTAATAATATATGTCACTACAATATTCATATTAAATACATTCTGTACATAACTTGTAATTTAAATTGATTGTGATTCCTGGTTCCCTTGTAGTTGAATCAGGACACATATTCATTCATGCCAGTAATGAATACATATTGTTATTTGAAAGTTTATCAGTGACTCTTTTAAGATATCTTTGTAGAGTGTTATATGTATGTGAGTGTCACAGTGTTGTCAAGAGTAGTGGATTAAATTAAATTGTTTATCTGTCTGTTGTTGTGACTTACACTTCACCATACTCATACCCTAGACACATAACGTAGCATCACACTATTCCAGAATTATTCTGACTGAGATATATAGATATGTGGTAGCAAGTAAGGTTATCTATAATACACTACTCTTAATAGATATAGATACCTTCACAGCTGATCTCAGTCAGTACACTAAGTTCCCTATAAGTATTTATAACATCCCACTTCACCACATATATTGGGGTCTCGCTCTTGGGATTTTGAATCTTTAACTATTAAAAATATTGGGGGTAATTCACTTCAGGGAATATAAGAATTAAAAGGTATCCTTGGGTGGAATTAAATAAGGTTGAGCTCACGGTGCCTGTGTTGTCCATTAGATATATAGTTAGTTGTGAGTGTTTTGGTTTGTGATTGAGTAATGATGTAGGTGTAGTGGATTGTATGTGAGGTTTTTTAGGCAAGGTAGAATGTAGTCGGTGTTGGAGGTGAAAGGGTTATGGTTAAGGTATAAGTTGGTGAAGGAGCTTGTTTTTTGTTTGGTATGTGGTTTTGTACTATTAGTAGTTGATTTGTTTTGTTGGGTTGTTAATTTTGGTTTTTAGTTGGTGTTTTGTGTTATGTTGGGGGGGTTTTTGTGTGGGGGGGTGTTGTTGTTGGGGTTGGGGGTTGTTTGGTTTTTTTTTTTTTTTTTTTTTTGGGTCGTGGGTTTTGTTTTTTTTTTGGTTGTGTTTTGGTTTTTTTTTTTTTTTTTTGTATTTTTTGTGTTTTTTTTTTGTTTTGTTGTTTTTGTTTTGTTGTGTTTTTGTTGGGTTGTTTTTTTGTTTTTTTGTTTGTTTTTTTGGTTTGTGTGTTTTTTTTTTTTTTTTTTTTTTTTTTTTGGGGTTGTTTTTTTTTGGTTTTGTTGATGGTTTGTTTTTGTTTTTGGGATTTTTTTTTTTGTATTTTGGTTTTTTTTTGTTTATGTGTTTTTATTGTTTGTTTTTGGTTTTTTTTTTTTTTTTTTTTTTGTTGTTTTTTTTTTGTTTTGTTGTTTTGGTGGTTTTGTTTTTTTTTTTTGTGTTTTTGTTGGGTTGTTTGTTATTTTGGGTTTTTTTTTTTTTTGTTT
>JAMPIV010000307.1:0-53836 GCA_024509875.1 Oreohelix idahoensis | reverse complement strand
CAGCCCCTAGTCAAACAACAAACAACAACAACAACATGCAGATCAACATATACTTCAAAGAATAACTCTCTTCATTGAATCATGTACTTAATAAACCATGTTCTTATAGATCATGTTATAATGACTATTTTTTCTTATAGAATCATGTACCATGACTATGTTCTCACAGATTCATTATACTTCGAAAATATTCTAGTAGAATCATGTACCATGACTATGTTCTTATAGAATCTTGTAATTCAAAGATTTTCTTACAGAATCTAGTACTTCAAAGACGATCTCATAGAATCATGGAGCATGACTACGTTCTCACAGAATCATGTACTTCTGTGACGGTATTGTCTCCCCTGCTTTGCAGTAGTGGTCCAACAGTGGCCAAAACTCAAGAGTATCTAATATGGGCTTCTAGGTATCTACCTTCGCACAAGATACTCTTGGCAGAGATGAGATAGAAGGGTGATGATACTTCTAATACAAAAGGAGTCACTAGATATTTCAAAAAATAAAGCGAGGAAACAATACTGCTTTGGCTGGTATGTAAATTCTGCCGACGCTTTGTGAAAGGTTTTATAGCACTTCTTAAGTTCAGTCGTTTAAGCCCACCCCTGATTTACTCAGTGGAATTTCCTATTATTTTTCTAGTTAAAAAGCTATGTTTTTAGGAGTGTGTAGTTAGTAATTATGCCTGCGAGGACAAACATACAGTAAACTTTAAAAATGATTAAAATCGAAGTTAAATTTGTATCCAATTTTACATAATTTATAATGTGTTATATTCAACTTTAGGTTTTAACAGTTGGAAATAATTTTGAATAGTTTTGAATCAACGAAAAAACACGTTATCCTCACAGTCTTTGTAGGGCAATGTGATGATATTACAAGAAGTTCAAAGTGGGCATCCATATATAATTGAACATAGTTGCAATGACGGTTACATGCTCCTTCCTTATGGTTGGTTCTTTTCACTCTGCATCTGATCCTGCCCGTTCGCTCGACGCTGATCAAGGTTTGTTCGGGGTAGCTCGTTTCTCCCAGATAACGTCCAAGGAGAGTCTAACCATCGTGCTTCCTTTCGTCTTAAAGCTTAGGCAACTGGTTTGTCCTTCTTGTTCCAGAGATTAGTACTTTTCTGAGCTGGTACCACCAATAACTATGGTAAAGAATAGAACGAAACGCTCTTCTGAGTATGGCGTTTTCCACCCCATGAGTTAACTGGGTTTCTATCTTCCCATTACACCATTCCAATTACTTTCAGACTTTACCCTCGATGGAGAATTAAATTTAATCCCCACGGGATAAAACTTTCTTTACATTTAAATAATATATAGCTTTCATAGTTTACTTTTTATATTTAAATGAAAAGGTTAATAATACATATGTTCTCAATTTTAATAGGTTGAATATGATTACTCATGAGTCTGTTTACATATACATCTCCACTCCATACTTTATTGAAAAGTGTTCACACATTATAAAACTTGATTAATGTTTTGAATATTTATGTTTTACACTGCTTTGAAATGTTTAATTTACTGAGGTACGTTCCATTTACGTTAAGGTCCTTTTGCGCGTAGGTAATTGGAATGTTGAGGAAACATCTAGCGCCAGTATAAGTATTCGCTTAATCATTACACTTCTTGAACACAAAAGCGCAAAACGGCTGGCTCTGGTTCCAGTTGCTATGATCGCATACGGTTATGAAGATTAATTATAAGCCTCCTGGAGGAGTATTCACGGTTAAGTTATTATAAGCCAATGCAGGGCTCGTCTGTATGTTAATTATTATGATATTTTTTGTCATTTGCCGAGATCTGGCTGAACACGCATATGCCATGACGTATTGCTAGTGGGATCCAGAGTCTTACCGAAGATTATCAGAATTATTCTGCAATATATTTAAAGGGGTCACTCAATAAAAAACCCGTCGTTGTAGATAAGCTCCATTACGAAAAAAGCCATGATAGAACTATTTGCCATAACGTTCATAGCCGTCCTTGAGAGTTTCGGCCGTTATCTAGAATGTCGATCATGTACATGATCAAGATATATAAGAATGCTATGCACCATGATGCCTCAATGTAATTACCAACGTTATAGATGATGCCTGCTACTACTATGATTGAATCTGTATTGCGTCGACGAATAAATGTATCGTCGATGTTGAGCCATGAAATCCTGTGTACATCTTTTTCTAGTTAGTCAAACTTTATGACTACACCATTTGTACGATGTTCTTTGAGTAACTTTGTTTGGTCTATCTTCACGACCCACAATCTGTCGGCCACCTGTAAGCCCGACCAGAGCTGATAGTAATTAAGTCAGCAACAATAATAACATTCGCTAAGCGTGCCACTCTTACCCACGCAAGAATATAATAAAACCATACGATACAACAATCATTTCTTTCATCTATCCCTCCCTGCTCCATAGGGAATCTGGAACTACTTTATGCTTTTAGTTCTCTTTACGAAACTAGCAATAAAGCAATCACCAGCCCGTGCAGTGGTGGTTCATGAATCATCATTCTAGATACTGAGGTTGCCAGCCTCAAATGACTTGGGCGTCCTGTAGCAATTTTCACACATTAAAATTCACATGGTAATATATATATATATATATATATATATATATATATATATATATATATATATATATATATATATATATATATTATATAATATCTAGTATATATATATACTATATATATATATATATATATATATATATATATATATATATATATATATATATATATATATATATATATATATATGTTAGTTCACATGTTAGTAATGAAACACAAATAGAATTTTTTTTAAATGTACACTTACGCCAATCTTGGCTACATACTTGTTTGCTCAGATGAATAAAAAAGAGACGAGTCGGTCTCTTACACGCGTCTGGGGTGTCTTTAATTTGACAATGGATTCCCTCTCTGACTCAGTGTGTTTTTCAGTTTTCCTAGTCCCGGTGTTCCTTATTAAAATGTAGAGATTTTCATGTGCTTTGTAAGTCTTATTTGGCTTTCCAATAAAAGGTCCGGTTAAAAAAAGGAATTATGAATCTAGTCTTTACTCTGGCGAAGTCTGATGTTGTCTTGGCGGGCGTGAAATTCACAGTGAAATAAAACTGCGAAATGGTCAGACTATATTCTTATCTTCTTACGCATTGTTGTTATAAATCTAATCAGAAAGATCCGATCATTTCAAATCATGCCGGGCGGGTGTGATATTTTCAAAATAGTCCCACATGAAATAAGGTGCGTGCTTGCAAAGGTCACGTATTACCATACATGGACATCTGATGCCTTGCATACACTCTCACAGGCAGATCGGTAGACAGACATGACAACATGGGTACGCTGTAAATACTTATTACTTTATTAGAAAGTAAAGTTGTCATAACAAGTCGGCCAGGAAGCGCATATGTCACCACTTGTCTACCCACATGTGTCACACAGACTGTAATCTCGTTATCTGTCGTATGAGTACGCAAAAACTCCGTGTCTGCCCATCTGCGTTACCAAAAACGAGTTTCCTGTCTTATCAGCGGTTCAATCTAAAACACGCTGGCGACTATCTTATTTCAGTTTGCTCACCGTGAGCTAGGATGACCGGGTAACAAACAGGTGACATCACAGAGAGGAGTGTCGAATGATTTGATCAAATCAAATATCTGCTACTTTGCAGAAAAATAACGTCGAAAGAAAGAAAGAAAGAAATAAAATTGCGATATTTGAGAGCACATAATAAAAATCAGTACCACAAATGTACCGATACTGCCAGAGAGAGAACCAGAGATCGTGATGAAGTCGTCCATTTCGTCACAACTTCAAAGATGCTATTATAGAATCATGTACCATGACTACATTCTCACAGAATCCTGTACTTCAAAGATGCTCTCATAGAATCATGGACTATGACTACGTTCTCACATAATCATGTATTTCAAAGATGCTCTCACAGAATTATGAACTATGAGTACGTTCTCATAGAATCATGTACTTCAAAAAGATGCTATTATAGGATCATGTACCATGACTACGTTCTCACAGAATCATGTACTTCAAGGATGCTCTCATAGGATCATGTACCATGACTACGTTCTCACAGAGAATCCTGTACTTCAAAAATGCTCTCATAGGATCATGTACCACGACTACGTTCTCACATAATCATGTACGTCAAAGACACATACACACTTTTGCAGTGATACCTGGCGTTGTCCGAGATAAAAAAACTAAACAAAGTTTTAAAATGGTTGTCCACCGGTTTATAAAGACACATAAAAAAAATCAATCGGCTTAATAGCTCTGTACTTTTTATCCATGCATAGTCAGAGATTCTCAGAAAGATACGAGGACATAATTAGGAATAATTAACAATGTTACTGAGCACCTCACTATACACAATGTTGCGCGTTCTTTCCAGTAGGGGCGTACAAAATATAAAAAAAATTAAAAAATATTTTAAACACAGGCTTTTAATGCATTAAAAAGCCACAAATAATTTTTCAAGGAGTTTATAGCTTGCAGTCAAAAAATGTAACATCAAATTGACAAAAATGCGCGGGGCGCTGATTCTACATGAAATTAACTTCTGCTTCATACTTCATTGCACACTTAGTGGATACAAAAATTAATGATAAGCGCTTAAGCGCCTCAGGCTTTTTGTCAATTGGTGTTAAATTTTTTGACTGCAAGCTAAAACTCCTTGAAAAATTATTTCTGTGGCTTTTTAGTGCATTAAAAAGGCCTGTGTTTTAAAATATTTTTTTATGTTTTATTTTCTTCTTTTAGTGTTATTTTTGTGATGTTTTTTAATTTAAGCTCAAATGTAATCGATCCGCTAATGACATTATCAGTTTGCGATAAACGAGTCCAGAGCACAGGAAGGCGGATTTCATTATTCAATATATTACACGGAAAGTTAATACTTTTAGTTTGTTTTATCTTTTTAAAAATTTTGAGAAGAGTTGTAAATTACATGTTTAAAAATGTTGTTGTCAGTTGTGTGTATGTCTGTGCACGCGCGTGCGATAGTGTGTGTGTGTAGAAGGTTGGGGGGGGGGGGGGGGGGAAGAGTTTTTAATATTTCTGTCAAGAGGGACAATTTTGTTGGAAGGAATACACCTTGTTTATTTGTAGTTATTGTCCCTTTCCACTAATGATACAATACAAAAAAGTTAATATTAATTTTATAATTTTTACGACTGATTATTGTGTTGTCATGGGGAATACACAAACTATGCCAAGTTTCCGAGCTATTGCTCATCTGGAAATGATTGAAAAAAAATTCGATTGCAAAGATTTGAAGGTGACAAGAGAGTGACATACGTTGCAAGTTAAGAAAAGCCTCTAAAAAAATGGATTACGTGGGCTTGCAACTCTTGAACATCATGCATACTGATGTCCGTGGGAAAAACAAGACTCCTCCAGTGGTAACGGTCAATGTTGTCCTTGAGACTTGCTAATCGACAGGGCAAAACTCGGCGGAACAGGAAACTGCAGTGTCTTTAATCGAAAGGGCGTGTCAGATGGTATTAGGGGTATACGTGGTATAAAAACATCCTTTCCCTAGCCACAGCCAGTAACGATAGAAGCATTGATGATATGATGCAATAGTTTTTCAACCACAAGTCTTGTGTCATTGGTAAGTCGATGCTGCTCTAAGTTGTGTACAAGCATGATTAGTGCCCCTACTGTTAGCTGGTCGATAAGGATGTAGGCCTGGTGGTTCTAATAAATTTAGGAGTTCCCTGATTTACAACCTCTGATGGATCCATAACAAGCGTCAAATGATTTGTACGTATGAGAGTTTTCAGGGTATTGCATCCAGAAGTTGATTGTTAATGTTGTTCAATAGTTAATGTTGTTCACATTGACATTAATTTGTTGATGGGGTGCTAGAATTGCTCTTTCACACATCTACCTATGCTTTTTGTTAATGTTGTTGCAGATTTGGAAAGGGAAATAACCATTGGTACAAGTTTATCAATGACTTGTCCACTATGCTAGTTGGAGCGAGGGTCAAAGTGCCATCACTACCAAGAGGTACTTTTCCTTTCACTAAGGGCGAAACTGGCCAGTCAACTGATCTCCAGAATGATGCGCCTTCAGATGTTTTGTAGGAAGGTTCATTGTCTTGACATGGCGCCACAAAGAAGAGGTTTTAAGAACAAGCATAGATTCTCATCTGCTTTACTCTTCCTTTTAGAATGACTGATAGAGTTTGTGGAAAGGAGAAAGGGACAACACAACAGTTACTCCTTCCACTGGCGTATTATAAAATTTCATTATATCGTGCAATGTTCTGGGTCGCATCTTACGCTCTTTAATCTGATGCAAAATTAGCTATAAGCATTCGCATGGTAGGAAAAAGTAATTTAGGAAAAAAAAAAAAAAAACTTAGAAACCCACATATTCAAATAGCACACACGTGAATACGCACGACCGAACAAGCGCCACTATTTTATTAAATTATATAAAGCACCAAGTGAACGCTGTAACGCCTACGTTCCCGCGTTTTTCTCAGTTCCAAAGTGTGTGGAATTGTACAAGCTGTTTACCTCACCATTATGTCTTGCTGAGCGTCATTAGAAACACGTGTTTAAGATTACACATTACAGTTATTTGTTTAGTATAACACGGTTTCCAGAAGCAAGCCAAAACTACTTCATCGGAAAAATAATCTTATCCTGCTCATCTCGAGCAACTTATTGAGCATTGCTCTACCACCCAGGATGTTTCCCCATAAAATAGGAAGTCTGTTTTCCAACACACTTCTTTGTCCTCTAGCAGTTTTGTGGTTTATGTAACTTTCTGTTTTTCATTATGGAGGTGCTAGCCCCGTGCACAAACCTCGACTTAGTGGTGTTTTTTACAAACGTGCCTTTTGGGAGGAGTGAAACTATTAATCTGATAGGAAGCAGAGATCATATTCCTTCTTTCTCTATCCTTAGATACACCCCCCCCCCCCCCCCCCCCCCCCCATAATGACAGTCTTTTGGCATCCAGAGATGGCAGATCGACATTACATTTGGCGTGTCAATGTTAAAAATGTTGGTAGCCATAGTAATGTAGGAAATGCAAACAATAAATAGTACAGTACGACCAAGAAACCGCCAAAGCATGACGGGATGAAAATCTTATTATGTTTCAGCTCTGTCTACTACATGCCCTGATGACGGCCCTTGTTCTCCAGTGGTCATTTTATTCCTATCCGTTCCCTTTCAGCATCATGGAATCTTTTCTTGGTTAGTCAAACGGACTGTGGACGTACGTTCGAGTTCGTGACAACGTGAATTTTCCCTGATATGATGTTATGATTTAAAGGGACTTTTAGCTTTTCATAACATTAGAACCCCTGAACATTTGTTGTAACTTTTCGTTTCGCCAGAGCGAACCGTTTCCACCGGGACTCATTTAGTATGCGGCACGAGATCAAAGACACTGAGACGATCCCCGAGCAGAGAAGCTTGTTTCTCGCAGGTATTTATCATCTCCGCGCGAACTCAACCGCTCGCAAGATGGACCAGAGCGATTAGAAGAAAGACACTGGTGGAGATCTCAGGAAGGACGGGCGGCATGCTATCAAAGACAGTAGTGGTCCCTGAAACGATTTCGCATCTCGGTGTTAAGCACGGAACCGATCGTAGCCAGAGCGAACGGGAAAGCTGACGCAAGCAGCGAGCGAAGATACGAGAGGCCAGGGGCGGCTTCTCTCTTTGGATTTGGCGGTCAGATCCCCCAAGTTCATGAGATCAAAAAAAAGCTGTCAAGTTTCTCATGTCCCACTCATCTTGCATTCCAGTTGTAGATATACAGATCACGTAGAAATACACTTCATCATTCGCTGGCCAGAACTTGATAGAAGCACTAGCGATATTTGAAATCTTGCTAGATTATCCCATGGATTTTCATTTTATTTGCAGTGAATTCTATTTCTGTGCAAAGCGGTAATATATATATATTGTGTAAAGTGATCAGTGGTCGAGTTCATTCATTATATTTCATTGGATTTTGTGTTAATTTAAACCTATTAAATTAAACCGTCTCAATAGTTCCAGTTGTAAATGTAACGATATACCTGCTATATTATTTCCAAAAGATAATAGATGTTTAATGCTTAAATTAACTTTTAAAGTCGCGAAGGAATTTATAATTAATAAATTTAGTTAAGTCCTATATTTATAGATGTGTGATTTAACCACTAGAACTCGCGCAGTGTTTATTAAATACATAATTAAATACGCGAGCGTATATATATATATAGGTCTTAACGGGAAATTTATCGCGCGCTTAGAAGATTATTTGATTTTTAAAGTATGATTATGTTGTTATGGGTTTTCTATCGTTTTCTCTAGATTGATCACCTTTTGCAATCCCAGCAATAACGAAATCTTTCAGAGTTTCCATACTCGGTTCTTAAACTTCCAGACAGTTTGATGAGACATTTTTTTAAAGTAAATCTTGTGGTGGTCCGGTGCGGCCTAGCTAACATAATTACATGAAAGAAAGCCTACCCAAGATCATTTGATTATTATCATCAAATTAAATTACAATCTGTAAGATAAACTGGAAGATGAACAGTGCCAGTAGCGATAGTTTATATACTGCTCTATTGTGAGAGATTACCGATTTACCTGACTGTGACTGAGCCTAGTTTTTCCTCACTGGATTAAAAAAACTCTACCGGTCAGTGGCTATCATCACGCACTGAAGGATTATACCATCACCTCATTCTTCACCCCTATGTTGAACTGTGTCAGTGCCATCCCATAGACTCCTTTTATATAATAAAACACAAGAACTCTTAGAACTTCAAGTCCGGCGATAAGCGGGAATATTTGCTCTCAGTGAAACCTCGCATTATCTGGGGCGGGACATAGAAGGACTGGACAGTTGTCACACGTAAAGAGTTTAAGTACTGTGTATATCATGCTATGGATTGTCTGATGCTGAAATCGGTAAGTGTGTGGTGTATATGAGTGTGGATCCGCACAGTGTGCATGAATGTCAGGAGATTTTTTGTTGTTGCAAAAACCATTTGTTAACTTGCCTACCGGGTAATACGTTTTCTGTATACCCGGCATTGTTCCTTTAGTGGGATAATTTGTTAACTCTGTTTCATCCCCCCCCCCCCCCTTTTTTTCTTTGCTTAGTAAAGGGAAGACACCAGTTGGGATAACAGTATTTTTTGTCTACCACCATAACTAATATTGTAACACCTCTTTCAGAGTAATTAAATTCACTGTTGGGTTAACTTTCCTATGCTCCTGATAACTATCTATCTTGAGACTGGGTTTATCTTTGTCTAATACAAGCGGGAAGGGCTTAGTCGATACCAATCTTCTTCACCCCCTCCCTACCTTGATATTTGCATTTTTCTGTACTTATGATAATTTTATGTAACACTTGATATTGTTTTTTTTGTGATTTGATCTTTACGGTAAATAAACATCATAAACTTATATCGGACTGTGTTGGAATACCCAAAAGCCCAAACATTCCCTATTTGTTTAATATAGCTGTATCCACGTCGTCTGAGTGTGTGAAGCAACAAATCGGTGTGAGCGCAGACGTGTGTCTGGAAAACTGGCAAATAATTGTTTGACCAGGAGAGTGGAAGAGAAGATTGAGAGAAACGATTTGTCGTAAATAAGTCTGTCTTTACTCTCCTCCAGCACTCTGTGGAGCATCATATTTAATCTATACATTTCTATCACTGAGTTTTCATCATCATTCTACACTCTAAACCGGACTACTATTTCTAGACTCTTTTCTCTCAAAATAAATTTACGACAATATTTGGCTGGCTCGCCGGGATAATTTTGAGATACATTTGATGCACACATATTTGTGGGCTGGTTCTGCATCTTGAGCTACATTTGAGGCATTCGCATAGCCGGGATAAAGATATTTTGAGTCTGATCTAAGTCTGGGTCTAACTAGATAGAGTGTGAGTGATCTGTCTTTGTGATTTAGGGAAATAAATAAATAAGTAATTACACCCCTAGACAACGCTTTTTAGTATTTGGGTCGTCCACACAGCATATTTACAGGTTGTTTTCTTTCCACAGCAGTAGAAAGTACGGATAAACATAAATAGTTGTTATTTAAATTATTCTCTGGCAGAGAAACATTACATTTTTCTTTATAAGATTTGCTGGGATTGCGTGATTGTTTTACAGTCACTAAAGGGTTTTTGAAGTTAAAAGAGTTGAGCTTAGCTAAAGACGCCTTGTTCTGACTTTTTAAGTCTAGTTAACATCGTCTCTTCTCATATAATTGACTTCAGGGGGAGTTTTTTTTGTAGTGGAGAATTAAAATTTCAAGAAAAAAATTTTTTTTCCTTTAAATTGTTTTAATATAAATTTTTCTCTACTGTTAGTAAGAGTAGATTCTTTTCTAGTGTAACTTACCAGTTTAGTGGCATAGTCGCTTGCGTTAAGAGTCTTAAGTGACAATAATAGCAGCGATAAGTTAACGCATTTAAGGTAGGAGGTAACTCAAGTAAATTTTTACTTTGGTTTTTCTCGTAGCGGTTCCGAGTTTCTTCCCCTTCTTGTTCCATCTTACTATTCTCTAGTCTTAGAAGCATCCAGTTCTTTGGTATGGCAGAGAGAATTAGGATAAGATCCATTTTGAGACAGGAGGCGAAGGACTCAGGATTAGAAGGAGAAGCCGCGAACCTGTTTGTCAACAAAGAACTTGAAAGATATGACGCGGACCAACAGAGAGAAGAAAAAGAGAAAAAGGAAGCGGAAGAGCGGGCAGAAGCTAGGAAGAAAGAAGCGGACGATCGTCAATTGGAGCAGAAGAAAATTGAGGCAGAGATGGACGCCCGCAGGGAAAGAGAGAGAGAGAGCGAGAAAGACAACATGAACTGGCGCTTAAGGCTTTAGAGAGTCGGGGCGCCTCTACTTCGAATAACGGAGAGCCGTCTTCGCCCCAGTCTCAGTCAATGGATCTCTCCAGCACTCAGTCTGCCCAATTAACTGCGATGTCTTTTGCTTTAGAGTCTTTTCCTAGTCCCAATGAGAAAATTGACAGCTATCTAGAAAAATTCGAGAGGCTCGCAAATCTGTATGGGTTGGAGAGTTCCCGCTGGGCACTTAAACTCTCAACGTCACTGAAAAGTACTGCTTATGACGTATATACAAAGCTGGGAACCAACCAACATGATTACGACATGCTGAAAAAGGCCTTGCTAGAGCGGTTTGAGATGACCGCCCGAAAATTTCTGCAAATGTTCAGAAACAGCCGGAAGAGAGCACGGAAACATTCCCGCAGTTCTCTTCACGTCTCACGGGCTATTTGACAAAGTGCATTGAATTATCTGACCTACCTCTTACATATGAGGGACTACTTGAACTTGTTCTTGTGGAACAGATAAAGTCAACTTTGTCAAACGAAACCCGTAGATTTTTGGCTGAACAGGGCGCAGTCAGGCTTGAGGACATACTCAATAAGGCAGAACGCTATACCAATGCAATGGCCGAACTTCCCAGCACAAAACGTAAACCCACAGATGAGCCATCTCGTAAACAAAATCTAGAGCAGTCATCCTATTCCTCTAATTCCTCTCAGAATTATAACCAACGAGAAAATAATACCCAGAGACCTCCCCAGGAAAAATCGAAATTCTACAAAACCCGATACCCCCCTAACAACAATTCTGATCAACCCACCAAGCCTACGTGGCAGCGCGGCCACCAAGGTCAAGGAAAAGGGAAGACCCCTACACCAGGAACGTCTGATCAGGGCAAACAAACCGGTCCAAACCGCGTCGGATGTTTGCATACAGCCTCGAAAGGTAGAGTCAATGTCAGTGATTCTCAACCTGAGGGGGACCGACCCTCAACTCGAGGAACTGTAATTTTGAATGGTACCTCAACTACTTGTCTCTTTGACACTGGATTAAGCTTTAGTTGTATTGTTGCTAGACACCTAGTCAAACCAGGTCAGGAGACAGAGGAAACCGTCAAACTTAGTGGAGTTTTCACGAGTGATGCACCCAGGACGCTTCCTATCGCACTGGTAGAAATACACTCTGATTTTGTCAGAGGTGTTATTAAAGCGGCCATTATGGATGATCCTATCTACCCAGTTATCCTGGGATGTAGATATGTGTTTATTGGGAGACCAAAGGAGCCGATTGTGGCAGCGGTAACCACAAGAGGGCAAGCCAAGAAGGAGAGGGAGCCTGCGCCAAATTTGTTGCCGAACGAACTGAAGGAGGCGCAACAAAAGGACCCTACTCTGGAGCTCTGCTTTAAAAAAACTGCCCATGGCTAAGGACCCCAGACACAACGGAGACATCTTTTCTAAGGATGGCGTATTGTATCGTAGAACGGGCAACCCGGACACGGGGAATAACCAGCTCCTAGTACCGACGCAGTACAGAAGCCAGATCTTAGAAATGGGGCACTCTCTTCCCTTTAGCGGACATATGGGACAAAACGCCACTATTCAGCGAATAAAAAACCACTATTGGTGGCCAGGAATGAACTCTGACATTATCAGGTACGTGAAATCCTGCGCCCAGTGCCAACGGGTAGCACCAAAGCACTTGACACCCCCAGTACCTATGGGGCAAATGCCAATAGTGGGTACTCCATTTGAACGGGTTGCTGTCGACATCATTGGACCCCTGGAAAGGACCAAAAGAAAGCACAGGTTCATCCTGACTTTAGTCGACACTTGCACAATGTGGGCCGAAGCTATACCGCTAACATGCACAGATTCCAAGCATGTCGCAGAAGCCCTCGTGCAAATCTTTACACGGTTGGGATTCCCTCAACAAGTTTTGACGGACAATGGATCCCAATTCCGTAGCCTGTTAATGGAGGAGATCTTTAAGATCTTGAGGGCCAAACATATCCACACAAGTCCCTACCATCCGGCCGGAAATGGGCTCGTGGAACGTTTTAATGGTACCCTCACCACCATGTTACGTAAGCTGGGTCAGGAGAAACCGGAAGACTGGGACCTATATATATCGGCTGCCTTATTCGCCTACCGAGAGGTACCCCAAGCGTCTACGGGATTCGCGCCAGCTACACTTTTATTTGGCAGACCTATTAAGGGGCCACTAGAAGCCTTACTTCGGTCCCTGACAGACCAAAAGGCTGACGAGACAGTCGTCTCTGCAAGCAAGTATGTATCTGAGCTCAAGGAAAGGCTAAAGCTAGGATGGGATCTAGCTACTACCAACCTTAAGAAAGCCCGCGCTAAAATTACTAAAAGATACAACAAAGCTGCAAAAGAGAGAGAACTACAACCAGGGGAGAAAGTTTTGTTGCTACTTCCAACCGGAAGCAATAAACTTCGCATCGGATGGCAAGGGCCGTTTACCGTCCTTAAAAAGATCTCACGTACCAATTACAAGATCTCCATCAAAGGAAAGGAGAAGGTCTTCCACGTAAATCTGCTTAAGAAATATTTGGAAAGACCGGTGCCATCCTCCGAGCATCTCCTGGCCGTCGCCATAGCAACGGAAGACGAGGAAGATGATGATGGTTGCATGGAGTATCCATTGCAACCCACAGAATCCTTTAAAGATGTCAAGTTCGGCGACAATCTCTCACCAGAACAACAAACAGAAACCAGGGCTCTACTAAAACAGTACAGTGCAGTCTTAACGGATGTACCTGGTCGAACAAATCTCATCGAATTTGATATGAAATTAACAAACGAGACCCCTGTTCGAACCAGAGTTTACCCCATACCGTACGCTAAAGCTGATGCACTTCGCGGAGAAATAGACAAGCTGCGTCAAGCAGGAATTATCAGTGAGTCTACATCTCCTTACAGTTCCAGTGTAGTGCTGTTGCAGAAGCCCAATAAGGAAGTTCGGCTGTGTATAGATTACCGGCTGCTAAACGCTGTAACGGAATTCCAGCCCGAACCTCTCCAAACTGTTTCTGAGTTGTTCACCAAGCTCAGCAAAGCAAAGATTTTCTCCAAGATTGACCTCAGTAAAGGTTATTATCAGATACCAGTCAAGGAGGAAATTAAACCTTTGTTAGCTTTCAGCACTAGTGAAGGACATTACACATTTAATGTGATGCCGTTCGGATTGCATAACGCACCAGGAGTGTTCACCAGGATGATGAGGAAACTTCTAGAACCTTTGCAAAGTCCCCATATCCATAATTTTATGGATCACATATTAATTGCATCGGAAACCTATGAAGAACATATTGCTACGGTTGCTATGCTCCTCAGGAGACTACAGGAAACGGGTCTCACAGCCAGACCTAGCAAATGTCTCATCGGGTTTGAACAGTTAGACTTCCTGGGGCATACTATTTCTCACGGATGCAGTTGGCCTATTAAGAAGAACGTGGAGAAAATAGCTGCAGCCAAAAGACCCCGAACGAAGAAAGACGTACGTTCCTTCCTATCATTATGTGCATATTATCAGAAATACATCCAGAACTTCAACGGACTGACAGCACCTCTGACTGACCTCACAAAGAAAGGTTGTCCTGATAAGGTCATATGGGATCAAAAGTGCGAACACGCGTACAGCACTTTGAAAGGACAGTTGTCTGCATACCCCATTTTGAGGTTGCCTGACCTCAACAAACCTTTTGTATTACGGGTCGACGCGTCAGGTCAGGGCATCGGGTCAACACTGCTTCAAGCCGATGACAGTGACCCAAACATGCTATTTCCAGTTGCCTATGGCAGTCGGAAATTAAATAAAGCTGAACGGAACTACAGCGTAGTCGAAAGAGAATGTCTCGCTCTGATTGACGGTATCAGACGCCATCATGAGTTTCTCTATGGTACATCTTTCACGGTGCAAACAGACCACGCTCCGTTAGCATTTCTGGGTGCCAATAAAGAATTTAACGCAAGGATCATGCGTTGGGCGCTTCTTTTAAGCGTTTATTCTTTCAAAGTGGAATATATTCCGGGAAGACAGAATGTCGGGGCTGATTTCCTGAGTAGAAACTGGTCTACAGAGGAAGAAGAGCAAACTGAAGATACCACTCATCCTAAAATCACCAATCAGGTCACCTCCATTGTCAAAAAAAAATGAAACATGAAAAATGGTTTCATGTCTAAAAGTGGGGACGATTGTGACGTACGTCTAGTTCGACAAGTGAATTTTCCCTGATATGATGGATGATTTAAAGGGACTTTTAGCTTTTCATAACATTAGAACCCCTGAACATTTGTTGTAACTTTTCGTTTCGCCAGAGCGAACCGATTTCCACCGGGACTCATTTAGTATGCGGCACGAGATCAAAGACACTGAGACGATCCCCGAGCAGAGAAGCTTGTTTCTCGCAGGTATTTATCATCTCCGCGCGAACTCAACCGCTCGCAAGATGGACCAGAGCGATTAGAAGAAAGACACTGGTGGAGATCTCAGGAAGGACGGGCGGCATGCTATCAAAGACAGTAGTGGTCCCTGAAACGATTTCGCATCTCGGTGTTAAGCACGGAACCGATCGCAGCCAGAGCGAACGGGGAAAGCTGACGCAAGCAGCGAGCGAAGATACGAGAGGCCAGGGGCGGCTTCTCTCTTTGGATTTGGCGGTCAGATCCCCCAAAGTTCATGAGATCAAAAAAGCTGTCAAAGTTCTCATGTCCCACTCATCTTGCATTCCAGTTGTAGATATACAGATCACGTAGAAATACACTTCATCATTCGCTGGCCAGAACTTGATAGAAGCACTAGCGATATTTGAAATCTTGCTAGATTATCCCATGGATTTTCATTTTATTTGCAGTGAATTCTATTTCTGTGCAAAGCGGTAATATATATATATTGTGTAAAGTGATCAGTGGTCGAGTTCATTCATTATATTTCATTGGATTTTGTGTTAATTTAAACCTATTAAATTAAACCGTCTCAATAGTTCCAGTTGTAAATGTAATGATATACCTGCTATATTATTTCCAAAAGATAATAGATGTCAATGCTTAAATTAACTTTTAAAGTCGCGAAGGAATTTATAATTAATAAATTTAGTTAAGTCCTATATTTATAGATGTGTGATTTAACCACTACAACTCACGCAGTGTTTATTAAATACATAATTAAACACGCGAGCATATATAAAATAGTCTTAAGGGGAAATGTATCGCGCGCTTAGAAGATTATTTGATTTTTAAAGTATGATTATGTTGTTATGGGTTTTCTATCGTTTTCTCTAGATTGATCACCTTTTGCAATCCCAGCAATAACGAAATCTTTCAGAGTTTCCATACTCGGTTCTTAAACTTCCAGACAGTTTGATGAGACATTTTTTTAAAGTAAATCTTGTGGTGGTCCGGTGCGGCCTAGCTAACATAATTAAATGAAAGAAAGCCTACCCAAGATCATTTGATTATTATCATCAAATTTATTATGGTCAGTGCATCACGAGAAAAAAAATTATAATTGAAAGGGCTGCGTGTTTTTTTTATAGACGTTCAATTTATCTTTCACTGTGCAATGCGTGAATTTCCGTATTGTTTTCGGAAAGGTGGCGGGATTTTTTTTTTCATGTTTGATTTCAGGATGTTTCATTTAGGCAGTTTTTAAATATGGACAAATAGCTGTGTAACAGTTAAGAGCCAAGGGAATGCCAGAAATAAAGGCGGTAATATTCAGTAAAGAGCTCCCCGTGTGGCTTCTGGGAGTCTCTAGTGATACAAAGTAAGATTAGTACCTATACCCCGGGTAGATGAAGCTCGTAAGCCTTGGAAGGCAGTTCATCTAGGAGAAGGAAAACTCTGATTTTAAACCACCTGCTGCCTTGCAGGTAGGCTGGGGACAGTCAAGGGCTAAGGAACGCAACCCTTCAGAAACGCCTGTTGAAATCGGATGCACTGGGCTACATGCTCAACGAAACAGTGCAACGTACTTCGCCTAATGAAGATGTCACGAATACAATTTAAGCGTTGTGGTGCTCGTCCCGTGGAGTCCCGCCAGGCGGCGAGAGTGCAGGACCCCCCACCTCGAAGGGGTCCAACCAATACTACTGGTGGTCACCTTCCCCTGAATTGTGGAGTCAAGGTACAGAAGGAAAGGGCAAAAGTTATTGACCAAACACCAAGAACACTCAACATTCTGCAGTGGAATGCAGAAGGAGTTTTCAACAAAAAAGTCCCCCTAAAAAACCGCCTTTATGAGGATCAAATAGTTGTGGCTTGCATTCAAGAAACACATCTCAACAGCAACCACAGATTCTCAATAATAGGATACCAGGCTTTCCGACTCGATCGAGAAGGACACAAAGGAGGTGTGCTATTACTTACCCGAAACTCAATACCAAGTAGCGAGGTATCCACAAACTTCAACGACCAGTAGGAAATTTTTAGGGGTTGACATTAAAATAAAGGACACGAACATGCGCATCTACAATTTGTGTGGCCCACAGAGTAAAGACCTGTCACTTGCAAGTATGGAAATAAAGAGCTCAAACTGCATAGTGGTCGCAGACTTCAACAGCCACTCGGAAAGATGGGGATATCCGGTTACAGACAGCAGAGGAGAGGAAGTGGAGGACTGGGAGATAGACACAAACCTTCACCTTATCAACAGGCCAGATGATAAACCCAGTTTCTACTCTAGCAGATGGCACACCACTTCCACTCCAGACCTAGCTTTTGCCACAGGGGACATCCTTCACAAAATTGGCCGACAGGTACTTGGCCAGCTAGCAGGCAGCGACCACAGAACAATAAAGCTAGTGGTTAATATGGAGTATGTTCCCCATGAAGTGAAACCATTGCCCCGATGGAATTACATAAGAGCTGACTGGGACAGTTTTGCAGTGCTGACTGACAGCCTTTGCGAGACCATCAACACACAAAACAACAGCATGAAAAATATGGTTGAAAGTTTAAATAGAGCAGTACTTCAAGCAACTGTTGAGACTATTCCGAGAGGGGCAAGAAAGAACTATAAACCATACTGGAATGAAGAACTGCAAAAACTTGAAGATAAGGTAACAGTAGCCAGAGACACGGCAGAAACAGAACAAACAACTGAGGCAAAGCAACCACTCAAAGTACAGAAGAACATTAAACCAAACAACAAGAGACTGCTGGAAGCAAACAACAGAAAATCTCAACCTAGATAAAGAAGGGAACAAACTGTGGAAACTAGTTAGAGCTTTGAACAACGAAGAACCTTACAAAAATCACATCACAATCAAACAAGGTGAAAATATGCTCTCGGGAAAAAAAGCTGCAAATGCACTCATGGAACACTATGCTGGTGCAAACCACATTGATGTCCCTATAGACAGAAGAAAGGCCATCACTGATGAACAAAGGAGTCATGACAACAAAAAGCTTGCACCAGAAGAACACATGATGGCAAAGTTAACAATGCAAGAAATGGAAGAGGCAATGAGGGCGCTAAAGAAAAAGAAGTCACCTGGAAAAGATGGGATAACCAATGAAATGCTAACAGGCCTAGGAACAAAGGCAAAAAAGAAGCTTCTGGCCATCCTAAACTGCAGCTGGAAAAGAGGAATAGTACCACAGGCATGGAAAGACGCCATACTGATTCCAATACCTAAGAAAGACAAAGTTCAGACAGAACCAAATGGCTACAGACCTATCAGTCTACTTAGTTATGTTGGAAAATTGATGGAGAGCATAAATAATGCTCGACTAATGTGGCATCTAGAGGGAAAACATCTCTCTTAGCCCCACAGCAAGCAGGATTCAGAAAACACAGATCCACTGAAGACCAGATCACTTATATAACTCAGAAAATTGAGGACGCTTTCCAAGAAAAAAAAGCACACACTGGTGGTTTGGGTGGACTTAGAAAAAGCATTTGACAAAGTGTGGAAAGATGGACTGAAAGTCAAGCTGCAAAGAAGTGAAGTGTGTGGGAGAATGTTCAAATGGATCAGCCACTATCTTGAGAATAGAACTGCCAGAGTCCAACTACAAGGACAGACCAGTAGGAAGATGGTATTGGAGCAGGGTGTTCCCCAAGGGGGAGTCCTGTCACCCACGTTGTTCCTCACATATATAAATGACATATCAGAGAATATTCCAAGAAGAACCCACAATGCTTCCTTTGCAGACGACTTAGCCCTGTGGATCTCAGAGGAATATATCACTTCGGCAAGCATACGGATTCAGCAAGCCCTAACATCATTGGAGGAGTGGGCCAAGGCATGGCTAGTAAAGATAAATGAAGGGAAAACATCATTCACAGTGTTTTCTCTCTCAAACAAACCACAGATCTCCAAATTGGTGCTAAATGGGAAAAATCTACATCTGGATGACAACCCAAACTACCTAGGCATTACCTTTGATCGCCGCTTGACTTGGAAAACCCAGACTGAGAAAAACAGGACAAGAGCAAGGCAGAGAATGGCAATCATGAAAAAACTTGCTGGCACGGGTTGGGGAGCAGACGAGAGAGTACTAAAGAAGTGTGGACAGGGCGCTAGGTGAAGACTGGTGAACTTATGTCGATGTGGCTACCTCACACCTAAGACCCATGCCCTAAGAAAATTTATTAAGGATCGTTTGACAGGGGTTGCAATTATTGGTTGCTCGCAACCCTCTCAGCAGCAGACTTAGCAATTAAAACATCACAAAGCCTTATAAAGATCAACATTTAATACTACCGAACACCCAGACAGTGTTCATAGACTTTCTGAAAGAAACAATATATAAAACAATGTCTAAGTGAAAATCAATAGCATAGATAATAGCACTTACCATACATAAAACATGCGCCCACCTGATACCCTCAACTATTTCACACACTCATGCATATCACCCAATGAGACTAGTACGGTGTTGTGCATGAGGCTGGCAATCTCACAGAGTAACATAGGTTGCTACCGAAACCACTACTGCAAGGGCATCCAAATGCTTCATGCGGAGGCAAACCACGCTGGTGGCCCCCTGCTCCCTCAGGAGCGGAGAAGAGAAATGCCTATATCTCAAAGTATGCCCACGTGCTCTCACAAACCATCCTTCACATAACAATCATTAAATAATAAACAACTGGACATTAAAAATAATATTCTTCAACTACATGTACAACAAATACTCTCAATAATGAGAATAAACTACTACCTCTCAACCGACCCACATCAATACTCGTTCCTGTACTCTGAACATGTCGTAAGTGACGACTGGTGCGCCTGGCCACAAGCGTGTCGTATATGACCCCTGATGAGATTGGGGACTCTTCACATAAAGCACAGTCGAACAGAAACAACCACTGTCTTAGCCTAAACATGCCTCTTGCGAGCTGGTGATGGCCAAGAGGCGCATTGGTGTTTTCATGCTCCACAAGGAGCAACCAGAGAAACACACCTGTCTCAACGTGCCTTACGCACAAAGGAGTGGGACTCTAATCTCACAATCGAATGCAAATAAATATTAGTAAAACGAAATGTATGTTAATATCAACCAGACAAAAACTACAAAACTCGCAGAAAAAGCAACACTTCAGCTCTACATTAGAACATCACTAATTGAAAACGTAAATGAAATGAAACTCTAGGTCTAACTGTTGACCAGCACCAAGTTGGAACTCACATGTAAGTGCACTCACAAAGCAAACGGCACAAAAAGTGTACCAATTAGCCAAAATCAAACACTTCCTGGTTTTTTTTTTTTTTTTTTTTTTTTTTTTTTTCGTACGCCCGCTAATACTCGAGGCGAAATCTCAGGTTATAATTTTATGTCTAACCTGACATTGATTTTACGTGAGTATCCCTTTATTTCTTGTACAGAGACAGGTGTCCCTCGCCATTCAGGCAAATACTCGCCGATTTCGGAGGTACTTCCTGGATGAGGGGGCAAGAAAAATGTTCTACACATCTCACATACAAACATACCTAGACTATTGTTCCACAGTCTGGGATGGTTGTTCCATATCCAACTTCAAAAACGTGCAGTGCGCCTAGTTGCTGATAAACACCAAACACATTGTATAGATCTATATAACTATCTTAAAATATTACCCCTTAGAAAGCGCTTTCTATTTAACAAAGCTAAATTCGCTCACAAAATCTTGTCACACAATGCTCCAACGTATCTGTGGCCACTTTTAAAAAAAATGAAAAAAACGTAGTCAGTCAGCGCTTAAACCAGTTAGAGGTACCCAAGCCGAGGCTAGATTTGTACAAGAAGAGCTTGGCTTACTCAGCTGCTCATCTTTGGAACATTCTTCCACATGACCTGAAAAACATGCACAGTCCCTACTCATATAATCGTAGGCTGTGCAAATACATTATGAGTGCGGATTATATGCCGCCCTAAGGGATTATGTTTCGAATTATTATTATCTAATATACTGTATGGAAGGTCTGATGATCTAGTTTTTCATTTTAATATACCTTACATTCTTAATTGTAATCAGATACTGTAAATGTATGCTTTTGGCCTAATACTACTTATAATGTTGCATCGCCATTGAACTAATACCTTAAGTTTGTTTGGAGAATGTTCTGGATACCTAGCAATAAAGATGAAAGAGGAAGGGCAAAATGCAAGACGGGCCTACATGTACGATTCTCATCTATCAGTCAATACCCTTTACCTCCCTAAGGAACATAGGTCATAAAACTGGGAACTCGTGTAGTGGAGGAGTCCAACAATTCACTCCCTGTGGGCAGTATCAGCTTGGGACTCAAAGTTGCTCACCTGTGGGAACATTTTCAGCATGCGCTGACAACACATGGAAGTCCCAGCTAATTCAGCAGATTTCCAAAATGTCACGAGTTCTTATTATATGCCACCATTTATCTGACGGGTACGTTTTCAAATTTATGTCTTAGTTACTGTATGAATGGTTTAGATTGTGTTTGTTTGTTTGTTTTTTTTTTTTTTTGGTGTTTTTTTTTAAATTTTTAATTTTTTAATTTATTTTAATTAATTTTTTTTCCACCTTAAATTTGATTATGTCTGGATGTTATGAAATCAAATGTATGTTATTATTTTACCTCGATAATGTTGTATGCCTTAAATAATGCTACGTATACATGTGCTATTGAAAGGACCCTAATAGTAAAACGTAAGATGACAGAGAGAAGAAGGCAGAATGTAAGAAACGGGCCTGGTGCCCAATTCTTAACCCTTTGAAAAATAAAGTTCGTTCGTTGAGTTCCCTTCACCAGAAATCTAAATGACTATTCTCACTTGTGGCAAAGTAACCCACTAAAGATAAACAGTAGGATTATGATAAGTAAGCGCAATCGTGAAAAAACACTTAAATGCTCACCCATAAAAGAATAAAAATAATTATTCTTAACTTTAACAAAACTGGAAACTAAAGTCATCAGACCACATGGGCCCTTCGGCTGCCATCTTGATAAAACAGTTAATATCATCTAAATTCAAGTAATAGATCGCTGATCTTGACCTGGTTTTTCATGTATGAAAATAGTTTCATACTAAATTTGCCTTTCTGGTGAAATGAAATAATCGCTCTTAAACTTTCATCATATGTGATTTGGACTTAATCGTGCCTATGAGAAAACCTATCCAAGCGGTAATCTTATCACTCATTTATATTTCAAGACTAAATTTCAGGTCCTGGAAACACATCAATCTATTTATTTCATTAACCATTAAAAGGTTATCAGACACGCTCAGTATAATTGGTAAAGCTACAGCGAATATAATGGGGTAATTTCACTAGGAAATAAGCTAATCTACTTTTAAATCAAACCACGTGGCATAGGTCTCTGTTCTACCCACACAGGAGCGCCTAGTATCTTCGTTTTCTCTTTGTGCTGGACTGACTCTTCAAAAAATCAGGCTTGTATGATGCCGCTTGCTAAAGCTGGAAAGGATATCTTTATAAGCCCTCGGTCGAATCCTCAACTTAAATCCGCTGCGCGTATTAATTGCGCCACGCAAATAACACACGCGATTAATCGCTCTATAAAGGTGAAATGCACAAATATAACACAATGAATTTGTAGGCTTTATTGTGGCCTTGTAATAAATCTTCTTCTTGAAGATAACGTGGTTTGGGGAAAAAAACTGGCACTAAACCACAAGAGACAATATGGCTGACAAGAAGCATGGGTGAACCACGGAAGACAATATGGGCTGACAAGATGGCGCGGTACAGAAGCTATATTACTGGGCGAGTGATACCAGTCATTAGAAAATGTGCCATAGCAGCATGGTCAACGGCAGCTAAAGTCGAATTGAATAAATAAACAGACACCCAAAACCTGAAGCAATGAAAATCATAACAGGGGGGCATGAAGTCAACACCCATAAAAGATTGGAAAAGATTACTCACCTCCCGCCTATGGATAAATGGATAGAAAAGATAGCAGAGCCCAGCAACAAGCCGAGAAATTCAGGAGGCTGATAGCCAGACCCCAATGCACCAGAGAATAATATCAACAGCTACGCCAATATGTGCTGCACACAAGCTACCAATTTGGAAACAACAGTGCTTCCCCTGAAATGATAGAAAACGTTCCTGGTATTGAGAGAAAGAACAGCCAAAATGAAACAGAAAGGAGAGTCCTAACCACAAAATATATAGAGAAACATTACCCAAGCAACACCTGGATCCATGCATGCACAGATGGATCAGCAACTAATGCAACAGAAGATGGGGGTGGAGGAGTCTTCTTGAGCTTAAGCAATGGCCCACAAAATAAGATAGCAGTCGCAACTGGGAAATTTTCAAGTAACTTCAGAGCAGAGGCAGAGGCCTTAAAAAACTGCATCAGAAATTCTAATGACAGAAGAAAGCTCAGAGAGACCAGTAGCTATCTTCTCAGATGCGCTGTCAGTGAATAAAACGCTGAAAAGTCAAAGTAATGCTGAACTGGATGACCTAAGAGTAACACTTCACAGACTATGTCAGCAGTACAAAAGAGTCGTGATACGGTGGATCCCTTCTCGCTGCAACATCCCTGGAAATGAAGAGGCTGACAGATTGGCAAAGAAAGGGGGAAAACTTCCTCAACTTGACACAAATATAACTATGAGGAGTCCAAGAGTTTTATCAAGCGCAAATACAGGCACAAGTGGGAAGAAGAGCATCCAGGCCACACAAAAAAATGATCCGTATTACCAGCTCAGCAGAAGAGAACAAGTGGTAATCTTCAGACTTCGCACAGGTCATAACAGATTGAGATACCATCTATCAACAACAAAAAGATAGGAACTACTGATGAGTGTGACTGTGGCACCGATGAAGTGACTGCCGAACATCTGCTTCAAAGGTGCCCAACATATGAGGAACAGAGAAAACGCATATGGACATCGCCAGTACCATTCCTGGAGAAAATCTACGGAGATATCAACAACCTCAGACTGACCACTGCTTTCTTTGAACTTATTCAAGTTGACATCTGAGGGTGAACGAAGAAGAAGAAGAAGTACCTATACATGATCATGTTTGTACTAAGAGGTGACTAAGTTGATCTGCTCTGGACTGGTAGTCCCACCCTGTACAATACATTGCTACAAAAACCGCCACTGCAAGATCACCTATGTTTTCTTCGTACCGGCATCTGGGGGATATCTGAAGATACTGCACCTTCATGCATGCCGTACCAGGCAACTAATATGAGGTTGTGCTTACGGCTGGTAACCTCATCATGTCAAACAAAATTGTCATAGAAACCATCGCTGCAAGATTACGCGAATACTTGGTGCAGGTTTCCTACAAGGGGACCAGCTCAAGTGCTGGCTCTATGCTCCGTGTGGAGCGCAAAGGAAAAAAAGAACAAGAATGAGCGACTGTGGATAATTCGCACTGTACCCGTGTAAAGCCGAAAATGCATCTATATATATATATATAAACAGCTTTAAAGAGAGCCGATAAGTGACACAGATATACTATTTTTTGTTTTATTCGCTACGCTAACACTTCGACAAAGCGAAATAAAAACACCGTTGGCTCAGATAAAGTGCTGACTTCACATCGAACGATGTTTAATATTCTATAACAATGTCTATCTTTTACCTTGACGGTACATTGTGAAAGGCTTTTTTCTTTCTACGTCTGTATACTCAACCGGTTGTGTTGTGATGTTGTCTCTCTGTCCTTTTGCTTGCAGCCTTGCTTTAATTATGCCTCGAGATAACTCCAAATTAAATTCTTCTTCTTTCTTAATTTTAGTTCCTCAAGGAGCATATGTCTTCAACATGTTCCTGCCAAGTCACCCTGTCACGTGCCATTCTTTTACGGCTTTTCCATGTCATATTTACTCCTGTCACTTCTGTCTCCAATTCTCTTCTCCGCGCATTTTCGGTACCTATCTACGTCCGTTACCGTAGGGATTCCAGAACAAGTGATATCTTGAAGTTCTGCCAACATGTTTCCTCAATATGTGTCCTAACCATCGCCAGCGACGTCTGTTCGAGCTTTGTTCAACTGGTACTCGTCGGGATCTTGTCATCAGGTCCACATTGGTGATATTGTCTTTCAATTTCAATCCTTCTATTCTATGCAAGCATCCTTTTAAGTCTGTAACTTCTTGCCAAATTATATTATTCAAAAAAATTTCGCCAAGTGCTAAAAAAGCATAAGTATCGAACGCATAAAGCTGAGAATAACTGACATCAAGCCATCGCAACACACAACAGCAGTAAGAAAAGGTAACCAAAATGATGGAACATTTCTAGCAGATAAGAAGGGAGGTTTGCCACCCGTTCTGTTATTTCTATAGTCTTTCTCGACCTTTTTACCCCGAGGAACCCTTGAAATTATTTTCAAGTCTCAGGGAACCTATGCATACAGATTATTATGTCTACAGCTCACGGCACGTTAGCATGATCAGCTCTCTCGTGGAACCGATAGTGTTCCGTGGAACCCCGGTTGAGAAATCCTGCTATAGAGTGGAATAATAATGAGATCTGCAGGAAACATGCCAGGATTATTAGTTGGAAGACCTACTTTGAACAACCTGTGACGTGCTGAAGAAAAGTTTCATAGCCAAGAATAAGAAAGAGCTGGATGAGATGATTGATATTTTAACGGCAGAAAGTAAAAAATAGATGTATGAGTCTTAAAAGCAAGAGTACAAAAATGATTAACAGAAAAAAAAAATCAAGAAAAACTCGTTTAAGTAAATGGGACAACCTTGAGGAAAGTCCATAAATTTAAATACCTGGGCACACAAATAACATCAGATGGAAAAAGCAGTTGTGAGTTAACGAGAAGAATAAAGCTCCAGAGAGAAAACAGAGAATTCCAGAACACGAAAAAAACATTTTATGCAACAGATTTCTATCTAAGTGAGTAACCGATGTTATCACACTAAGGGGAGTTGTACATATTCAACAACAACATAACATATGGCATAGTTGAAGGGCGCAAGCGTTGGAAAGCACTTATAAAAAAATATATAAATAAATTATATATATCATGTATATCATGCATTTCAGAAGTGAAGATTAAAATAGCAGAGCAGCATTTTATAAATGTAAAGTACTCTATGCATCAATTGTTTGTCAGTGGAAGTAAGAAAGAGAGTTCTTCAGCGTTACATATAACCCATTTCTTAACACACGGAAGCGAGTCATGCACGTATTAGTCAACAATTAGGAAGAGTACAAGAGGTCACTGAGTTGAGGCTTTACAGATGAATGTTAAAAATACCGTGGACAGCTTAAATGAGTTATAGAAATGTCCCGAAAGATGCCCGTGAGCAACGGAAGCATCCTCCTCAGGTAAGAATGAAGTAATTCACCTTCTGTGCACATGTTATGAGAAGAAGATAACTGGAATAAATTGTGACAACAGGAAAGATCAAAGGAAAAGATGAGGACAAAGAGAGAAGATTCTGGACATTTTAACATCATGGTATGGATAAAACACCAATAACAGAGTAAATAATACTGGAGATATGAGCTCCACCACCACCACCCACTCATGGTACTTTAGGAACAAGAAGAAGATCATGGGAGGCAGAAAATGTAAATAAGGTTGCTGACAACCTCAGCATGTAAAACAAATAGCAACAGAAACCCACAACTAAGGGCATTAGAATGCTTTGGTGCAGGCCTCCAGCAAGAGGATCAGCTGCAGTTGTGACTCTATGCTTCTTATGGAGCAAAAACAGTAAAAGATGATGATGCTGATGATCAGGGAAGGAAAAAACCCAAAAAGAATGAAATCAACATGTTGGTACAACACAGCACTAGAAACATAACATACAACGTAAAATAACAAAGTACAATTACAGTTTCCCCTTTCCAGCTGTCTGGAATTACGTGTAGGAAAAGGAATTTAAATGCAAAACAGATAAAAATGGCATTTGAGATTGAAACAAATGCGGCTGTCGATGAAAACAAAAACAGGACACGCTGGGCATATAAATATTCTGAAACACAAGGCAGAAGAAGCTTCGGATGGAAATGTTTTTTCTATGAAATCCCTCACGGGGTTACAGATTGTCCTGAAAAATCGAATTGTTACGTGTTTATTTATATGTATTATACTTCTGTCTGTCTTCTTTCAGATGTTATCAGGTAGACATAACGAGCATATGACTTCAACAAACTTATACATTGTCTTCCTGTCCCGTGCCATCAGCTCTGGATCGTCCTGTCTTCTTCATTCCCTTTGATGTGTTATAATGGAGATATAAAGTCTCATTTAGAAACAAGAAAAGATATTTTGTGTACAGTGTCGTACAGATAGGTTGTGAGTTATTTTGGCCCGTCTGAGTAGAGTGGATGATGATAGGTACGCGAGAAAGGTGTGAGACATAGATTTCACGGGTGGTAGCTTAAGGAAAAAGATATGTCTCTTGAATGAGTAAGTTTCTCTATTCCTCCTCATAAACGATGTAATTTAAAAGACAACCTTTAACTACACACACACACACACACACGCAGCTATGTGACAACAAGACATACACACACGTGAAAAACTACGGTTAATTGGGTATGGGTCTGACCAACACACAAAGTTAAGTTTCTTTGTTGTTTATTATCATTAAACTTGACAACACCAATTATCTAAAGAAAGATCAAACAAAATCAGATTTACATACATATGAAATAACAAAAATAGATGCGCCCTCCCCCTATGGAGAAAAGAACCCAAAATTAATAACCCAAAGGTCGAAGGTTAGCACCATGATACAGAGCAGACAGTAAAGTAAACAAAGTCTGACTCTATAAGTACAGTAAAGCAAACAAATTAGGCAAATCCAGAGTTGGTAAAATCTCTGTAACAAAGGAAAATATCCTCTCTCTCTTGCAAACAGTGGCCACTCTCTCACTCTTACCTCCTAGGAGATATTCCTCGGCGTACAACTATCCAGTTCACTTCCCACATTGGCCCCAGTTCATTCTCTAACAACAACATTTTATGGGAACGCCAAATCTGGTAGTTTTTTCTAGCTAACAAATGTTACTGTGAATAGTCGATGTAGGAACGTGCTATTGTGGTTCACAATTTATAGAGGAAAATAATTCCAGTATTGGAATACGTCTGGTTGCCAAAATATTACAATGATAAATGATGATAATCCTATCGGCTGACTCTATGTTAGAGCGCTGATTCTGAACAGCGTAAATTTCTGGATGCTTCACTTGAATACGACTGTCAGAAGTCGGGAATAAATGTTATTTTTGTACACCCCCGTGGGCTGATAAAATTGAAAAAAATATTGCTGGGTTTGGTAAGTCCAGTCAAATTACTTTTATTGTCAGAACTGTTCTCGTGTATCTTTGTCGAGTACACGCTTATAATGAAGATCGGTCCCGCTCAAACCAATTTGAGGCACAGATAACTAACAAAGTAAAATTTCACAGACCAAGAAACAAGCATAGAAAAGACCGCTGGACGCTCTTGATCAGGTCTGCTAGGAATGTAAGAAAAACATTTATGGAAAAATGCTACTATTCTATATAGCTAACATATATGCACACAGACGGGGACAAGACGATCTCTTATCCACTCCGTCAGCCCTGATTAAAGTTAAACGGCTTAGTTGTTTTCTTTAGCCTACCCTATCGCGCGTCGCTTAGCGAGTGTAGGCTGGATTGAGTTATGCGACTCTCCCACCTGCTCGCGGTTAACGATCAGCGTACAATGTCAATTATCACAAACTATCGCCGGTCGTTAAGTAGCTATTAATTTGGTCGGCTTCTGATAGTTTAGTCATATGATATTAAATAATAGGCACTTATAATAAATACGCACAATGAAATAAAGCGTGAATTCTTTTCTGTCACTATCAGTCGCGCCTAGCACATAAACCAGTCAGCTAAAACCGTCTCTTCTTGTGTGGGAAAAGCGTGTGGTGAATATTAACGTTACAACTGAACATCTGGTATGAAATAGCTACGCGTTATTTTATTTCATTAGTTTTAACAGCTAGAAAATCTGAGTGAGTCTAATGGTAAAAGCTAACACTTTTAATTGGTAAAAGCTAACACTTTTAAACACGTAAGCACTAACTTCTATTACCAGAAAACAAAATGAAAAATCCCCACGAATTGCTAATAACACATTTAACAAAATGGTTCTAGAACTGCGTGCTTAGACTATCCAAAAATCTGAGTGACGCTGATATGGAGTTTTAAGAAAACACAGCTTATACAGTAGAACTCCATTTATCCGAACCCCATGGGACCGAGCATCGTTCGGATAATCAAATGTTCGGATAATTGGATTACATAATGTATCGAGTACATGTACACATATTTCTAAAAATAATTAACCATCACAAGGAAAATACACTATAAAACATATTTACTTGTACTGTAATAATAATACCCACACTGTATTAGATCACTGTATCACCAAAATCTTTCATTACACTGCAGTGCATGTACTACTTGTATTAATTTTTTTTTTTTTAAGAAAGAGAAACGTTTTCAAAATAACATTACAAACGATTCAAAACCAGGCGCAACTTACGTATACATGTACTTGCACAGATGTAACCCACTATTTAAAATAATGAGGAATCCTCTTTTGCACCAAACTGGATAGTCTCCTTTTGGCTGCTAAGTCCCGCATTCTCTTCAACAGCAGAAGCTGTGTAGGACAGCTGTCATCATCTTGCTCGTACCAAGCCATCGCTGATTCTAGTGCTATAAAGGCCTCTTCAGGACTTGGTCGACGTTTTGGGTTTTCTTCATAATCTACAAGTACATCATGTACTTCTGAGGAGTCTTCGTCATCGGTCACTACATGTATTTGGTTTTCTTCTTGCACAAAAGACAAAATTTCTTCGTCATTCAAAAACTGAAAACCAGAATCATTATCATCTTCTAGCCACATGTGTGCATCATCTTTGTCACAGTCCGAAAATCCGGGCATTGAAACAGTTCCACAACTTCATTTATACAATCATCATTTGTGTCCACTGCAGTAGTTTCATTTCCTCTTTTTTTCCCAAGCAATCTATTCCAAGCCTTGTTGAGATTATCTTGTGACAGGGTGGTCCAAGCATCAGCTAACATATATCAGCAGTCTTTGAGATTAAGCTTTTTGGAAAACGCCACCACACTTTCTTCATCTTCAGCCAACAATAAACGACGCAGGACTTCCTTCTTGTACATCTTTTTAAGCTTTGCTATAACACCCTGATCCATTGGTTGAATCAGTGCTGTTACATTGGGAGGCAGAAAAATTACTTTAAAATTTGCATCAACTGCATTCAATGTATCCTTCTCTGGATGAGATGGTGCATTGTCCAGTAGAAGAATTACTTTTCCAGTTTTCTTTTCCTGTTCTCTCAACCTCTTCACATTTGGGATGAACTGATTTGTATACCAATCAAGAAATATTTCACTATTCATCCAAGCACTCTTCTGTGCTTTGTAGCACAATGGGAGACATGTCACATTCTTTAAACAACGTGGTTTTTTTGGCTTTGCCGATCATTAGCACCGGTAAACGATGACTTCCACTGGCATTCGCGGCTACCAAAATTGTTACTCCCTCTTTGCACTTTTTAAACCCAGGGGCAGCTGCTTCGCGCTGAGATGCAAGTGATTTTTGAGGCAATGATTTCCAGTATAAGCCAGTCTCATCGGCATTATACACATCATCGAGTGAATAACCTTCTTCTTCCAAAAAAGCCAAGAATGTTTCTTTAAAATTTTCAGCGGCAGTTGCATCGCTAGATAAAGATTCCCCTTGAATCTCCAGTTCTCGTATGCCATGACGAGATTTAAAGTTTCTTAACCATCCCTGGCTAGCCTTAAAGTCAGGAGGATCGTCAAGTTGACTGTTGAACTGAAGTGACTTTTCACACAATAGAGAGCCAGAGATAGGTTCCGATTTGCTTCTTCTTTGCAGACACCATATATACAAAGCCTCTTCCAATTTCAATTATTTCGCATTTCTCATGGTTTTACGTTTCTTCGACCCATTTTCACTATCCAATTTCGATGCAAAACTCATAATTTTATCCTTGTTACTTCTGATGTCAGAGACGGTAGCTTTCACAACATTGAAAATCCTCGCAAGTGAAGACACAGTTTCACCTTTTCCTAGTCTCTTGATAATTTCTGTTTTCGTTTCAATTGACAAAACATTGCGGTTCCTTTTATATGCTTTAGGCCTACTGGAAGATGCCATATCGCACAGATAAATACTTGTACACCAAAATTATTCTGCTGTAGTAGCAGGACACAATTATTTTAAGTTGAACTGTCTGTTTAGCCAGTGTTCTGCATAGAACGCACACGTACACTGGAGTGGTAAACCAGATATTAACTGACTTTATGATCTAACTGACTTCCTGTACGTAAGCGACCGACCATTACCCCAACCCATCCTCTACAAATTGTTCGTACACATTTGAAGCTTGCCGCATGAAAAGATTCAGAAATGTAGTCTAACGTGACTGGTGGCGATTGATTTTTTTTTTCTGGAAAAAGTGTTCGGATAATTGGATGTTCGGATAATTGGGGTTCGGATAAATGGAGTTCTACTGTATATGCTTAAATTTCTCTAATCTATCGATTATGTTACTTTTCGTGTTACTATGTGTAACGGGGAACAGCGACTGCCTTTCCCAAAATGAAAGGCTTACAGGTCGGCTCTGTCGGACGTTGCTAACCGACATCAGAAGAATTCGTACGTCTAACGGGTTCTCGAAGAATTTTCTGCGTATACGACATCAAAGCGTTAACTCCCCTTTCTGGAGACTTCAAAAGGCCGCTACGTCTGTTTCACGTGTCTTCTGTCTGAGATCGTATGCCTGACAGATACTGGCGTGGGAAAACGAGGTAAACAAAAGCTGATTCGCTACCTGTTTTGACGGGCAGGTTTCGAAAATTTGTAAACACTACGTTTGCACGTGTTTAAGAAAAGATGAGGGAACGAAAGAGTGAACTGGTGTAAGTAAACACAGGCAGAATGGTGCGTTGTTTTGCTAGCAAACCATAAGAGCGCTGTGAGGTTGCAAAGACGGTCAGATTACTGTAGCCTCTTTTTCCATTATACGTCACATACAGTGAGTGTACATTAATCTTCTAAAGCTCTAAACCCAGGGTTTCTTAACCTTTCTTGTGCCATGCACCCTTCTGGTTGCCCGATGAAAGCTATGGACTTCTTTTATTGACCGATGAAGGCTATGGAACCCTTTGATTGTCCAGTGAAGGCTAATGACCCCTTTGATTGTCCAATGAAAGCTATAACACTCCTTTGATTGTCCAATGAAGGCTATAGACCCCCCTTTAATTGCTCGGTGAAAGCTATAAACCCCTTTCATTGTCCAATGAAGGCTATAGACCCCTTTAATTGTCCATTGAAGGCTATAGACCCCTTTAATTGTCCATTGAAGGCTAAAGACCCCTTTCATTGTCCAATGAAGGCTATAGACCCCTTTAATCGTCCAATGAATGCTATAGACCTCTTTAATTGCCTAATGAAGGCTATAGACCCCTTTGATTGTCCAATTAAATCTATAGACCCTTTTACTTGTTCCACGAAGGCTATAGACCCCGTCATGGAAAAATAAAAAAAATAAATATGTTTCTAGTGCTCTGTGCCACCAGCACGTTGTTTTCATTCCGTATATATTCCTCCCTGATCATCTGCATCATAGTTTACTTTTTTGTTCCGTATGGAGCATTGAGCGACCACTGTAGCTGATCCTCTTGCTGGAAGCCTGCATCAAAACCATTCATAAGCTCTTGCATCGATGGTTTCTGTAGATATTTTTTTTAAATGGTGAGATTGCCAGCCCTATGCACAACCACATGCTTTCTCAGAGAAAACTTACTTTTTTTTAAGATAAATTCTTTGCTGCTGAGTGGTCTAAGCCTAAGAAATCCACATAAATGTGCAGTATATCAACTTAAAAAAAAAACAATTTTAAGAGATATTTTAGCGCAACGGTCAATGTGACATGTTATAGCTCTACATGAGTCATCACTAGAGCCTGCAGTAATTGCGCTCGCTGGAGACAGGTCGTACAGGAGACTTCTGATTGCTGACATTAGTATGAGAAGTGCGACATGTTCACAATCCAGTAAATTAATACTACTCTACTGTTTAGTAGTAGCTTCCTTCAGTCATACCTGTCTATGGGAATGCGCCCCTCAGGTGATAGCCCTCAGGTAATAGCCCTCAGGTGATAGCCCTCAGGTGATAGCCATCAGGTGATAGTCCTAAGGTGATAGTCCTCAGGTGATACCCCTCAGGTGATACCCCTCAGGTGATAGTCCGCAGGTGATAGCTCTCAGGTGATAGCCCTCAGGTGATAGCCTTCAGGTGATAGCACTCAGGTGATAGCCCTCAGGTGTTTTTTTGCCTGATGTTCCTTTCGGCGTGCTCTTTTCTCTTTAGCTTGTGTGAGATTCTTTTCGCCCAATCTGAGGTGACGAGTAGGGAGCATCGCCACTTCGTGCGATCAGCAACTTCTTCCTCCCAGGTTGCTGGATTTATGTCCAGAGCCTTCACGTCTCTCTTGCACACATCTTTGAACGTCAGTTGCGGTCGTCCAATATTCTTTTGCTATCTGCCAGTTGTCCGCAGAAGATGTCTTCGGGGATGAGACCATCTTCCATACGGCGGACATGGCCAAGGCTGCGCTGTCTAAGCAGTGTATACATACTTTGAAGGCCAGCACGTGACAGCACATCGGCATTTGTCACGTAGCTGTTTATAAAGTATATAAATTATTTATCACACACTGCTGTTTATAATACAACAAATAACGAATGTAGGTACCTTATGACTCGTAATACAGAAATAAGGAGAACCCTAGACAAAGATATAAGCATCCTAAAACTGTACAGAAATATCTAGTTGTCTTAAAACTAAGGCTGGTATTGATTTTAAAAAAAATCTTTGTAGATTAATCGAATTTCTTTAATGGAAGATTAATCGGTCAATTTAAAACTTACTTACTTAGTCGTTCCCCTTCTACCATGAGGTGTAGAGATTTGGAAGAGAGAGCGCCAGACTATCCTATCGGCTGTCTTCCTCCTGGCCTGGTTCCATTCTAGTCCTCGATCCTTCAAAGATTGTCTAATGTTGTCCTCCCAGCGGACTCTGGGTCGTCCTCGGGGTCTGGATCCTTGGCTCTTTGTTTCCCATGCTTGTCCTGGTATCCGATCTTCTCCCATTCTGCAGACATGGCCAAACCATCTTAATTGGGTCTGTTCTACTTGGGTCTGCAGGGGGTAGGATTTAAGGCCTTGACGTATCGTCTGGTTGCGTACCATGTCTCTTCTTGTTACTTCAACCACCTTCCTCAGATACCTCATTTCTGAGGTTTGGATCTGGCTTTTATGGGTTGTAGTCATTGCCCATGACTCGCATCCGTATGTCAAGACTGGGACATAGGTGGAGCGGTATACAGCCATCTTCGTTTTCTTACCAACCTCTCTCTTGCTGAGGAATCCTCGATTTATGGCCTGAAAAAGTCTCCCAGCTGCTGCTTTTCGAGTGGCCAACTCTTCTTTGATGCCTCCCTTTCGGTCTATAATAGCTCCGAGGTATTTAAAGTGGTCGACCTGCTCCAGGACCTGTTCTCCCAGCTTAATCTGATGTTTTCTTTCTTCTCGTGATATCACCATGGATTTTGTTTTAGAGCTGCTTATGACCATCCCTCTCTTCTCCAGCTCTTCCTTCCAGACTTGCAGGTTGGATTGGAGATGTGCCTCTGATTTAGCAATCAGGGCAACATCATCAGCAAATGCCAGCTCCGAAATATAGACCTGTCTCATCTTCCAGTACCCCACTGAATACTTTCTTGTTCTCTCCTTACATGCCTTGATGACATCGTCCATAAGGAGTATGAAGAGGTAAGGTGATAGGATATCACCTTGTCTTACACCAGTGGTGGTCCTGAACTCTTCCGACTTATGGTTTGCTGTCCTCACATAATTTCTGCAAGACTTGTAGAAGCTCTGTATAGCATGAATCAGAGGTGCTGGAATATTCTTCCTTGCCAAACAGTCCCAAAGTTTGCTCCAGGGGACCCTGTCAAACGCCTTTTCCAGATCTATGAAACAAAGATGCATCTCACTCTTATACTCAAGGGCCTTTTCACTCAGCTGTCTGAGTGTGAAGATTAGGTCTTGAGTACTTCGGTTTGCTCGGAATCCGCACCGGACCTCATCTAATTGTGGCTCAGCTAGGCGTCGGAGTCTCTGCTCTAGGATTCTAGAGTAGATTTTACCAGGGACACTGAGAAGGGATATGCCTCTATGGTTTCCACACTGTCGATTGTCACCCTTTTTGAAAATTGGTGTTATGATGGCAATCTCCCAATCCTTTGGTATTGTCTTGTTGTACCATGCTGCCTGTAAAACCCTTAAGAGTAATAGGTCACCTGATGCTCCCATGAACTTAACCATTTCTGGTGTTATACCATCATGCCCTGCTGCTTTGCCCATCTTGATTTTCTCCAGTGCTGCCTTCAGTTCTTCCATCTTTATGTCATCTTCACCATCATTGGTTTTCTCTTCTGTGCTAGTGTTTATCATTTCTGATGCTTCACCATGCTCACCCTCCAGGAGTTCTGAGAAATATTCTTTCCATCTTCCCATTACTTCCTTCGGGGCAGTAAGCAATTTGCCTTGCTTGTCCTTTATAAATTTGAGAGGGCATTGTTTTTTCCTTCCTCATGTTCTTTAGGGTCTTATAGAACAATTTCTGGTTTTCTTGTGCATCTTTTTCTAGCTTTTCTCCAAATTCTTCCCAGGACTTCTGTTTTGCTGCTAGCACTTTATTCTTTGCTTCTGTTCTGAGTGTCACATATTCTCTATATTTTTCCATTTGTCCTGTTGTGTTTTTAGCTCCTAAGTATTGTTTCCATGCCATTTTCTTCTCTCTTATTTTCTCTTTGACTTCCTCTGTCCACCAAGGTGTCCTCTTTCTCTTGTTCCCAAGTCGGACTTCACCGCATGCTTCTGAAGCAGCTGTCTTTATGATATCCTTGAATTTAATCGAGAGGGTTTCCAAGTCATCAGGTCGTTCTTCTGTGTTGCTCACCGCTGCAGCAATAAGCCCCTGATATCTGGTCTTAATTTCTGGCTCTCTCAGCTTGTAGGTCCTAATGCTCATTTCTCCTGCTCGTTTACTTGGTTTCTTGCGTGATGTTGGGCAGTTCCTAGGCTGAGCAACTCTTTCAGTTGTTCTTTTGATTGTTAGCAGGTAGTGATCACTTCCAATCTCTGGCCCCCTCCAGACTCTAGCATCTCGGACATATTTGAATGAGCTTCTCCGAACAATGGCATAGTCGATCACTGACTTCTCATTCTTTGTTGGTTCACATCTAGTGTATGCATGTATGCGCTTATGGGGGAACTTTGTGTTTGTAATGATCAGATTCTGCTCACTGCAGAATCTAAGGAGTCGCTTTCCATTGTCATTGAGAGTATCTTCTCCATATCTTCCGATAACTCCACCCCATCTCCAAACAATTTATTATTATTGACCAGACTTGCCAAATTCCATATCACAAACTTCTTACATAACAAATGCTCTCGCATTTAAGGGGAAAAAATTAATTAATAAATAAACTTTGCTAAAAATGGAATAATCGATAAAAATTTGTAGTATCAATTAATCGCTAAAAAAAAAAAATTTTTAACCGATTGATTAATTAATCGTTAAAGATCCAAGCCCTACTTAACTCTTTACTCCTCATTGTCTTCTTCATTACCCCTTTTAAATGTTTCATTAAAAAAAAAAAAAAAAAAAAAAAACTTTACTGATTCTTTTGCTATCAGATTCTTGATCCCTTCGTTAATTTCTATTCTGCAACAGCACGCTCAAGCAAACAAACAGCAATTAAAAGGATTCTGAATAATCCATGGAACGGCAGCCTTCAACGTTATCAAGCAAATAACTGTAAAATGTCAGTCTGTAAAGAAGTATCAGTTGTATACTGTAAACCTTCTGTAAAGTGTGGTGTGTTCTCTTTCTTCTGTAAAGCTCCACTATCAATCACTGTAACATGTTGTTGGTGGTGCCACTACTGTATATGTCCATTGTAGTGTACAGAGTTGTTGAGATCAGGCATGCTCCAGTCTACCCAGCTGTAAATGGGTAACTCACCCTAGTCCTAAGTTAGGGAAGGCAAAGGCAGCTGTAAACAGTAGTTTCCCTCTAAGGCTCCAGGGGAAGCAAGCCCTAAACTTGGTCACTTCAACCGACGCAGGATGGTGTATATATGGGTAGAAGTGTAGAGTGTGTTTAACGCGAATGGTGTACTGTTCGTGTTCTGACCAAACTAAACACTCATTCACTTGTGTCTACAAGGCACCAATGCAGACTGCTGGAATCTTTGTTTACACAGTTTATTTGGACGCTCACACTGGGACATAACGAGTAAATCATGGGTATGTTGACATATCAATTTGCAGGCATACATAGTAGATCCTATGTCATGGCACATTCATAAATAATAGGTAGTACATCAATGGCCGCATCCCCTATCTGACTAAGCGCGTCAGTGAAGGCGGATCGGTAAGTAACTAAAGTTACTTTATATTCACAGTTTATCATATTGTGAAACCACGATAAGGGGTTTCTATCACAATTGAGATCTCCTTGCCACTGTCCGAATAATAAGATACATGTTCCGTTCTTTAGACAGTGATCCAAAAAATGCGATGACAGGAATGTAACATGGCCGCCTACCTGAGTTGTCGCTCACTCGCTCACAGGAGGATATATATATAAGCCAAAGTTAATTTGCAATACATATGCATAATTTCATAAAGTTCCTCCACACAGATCTACCGTAATCCAGTTACCTCACGTAGACATAATTACCGTATGGAGCCTGTCATCTCCGTCGATACAAACTTGACCCTAGCGTTGCGAAGCACAAAATTCCCGCTAGGCCTAACCGACCTGAGATCATCAAAACAGGGACGGGAATTACCTGGAGTCCGAATCATACATGGTACCGTACATTAGGAAAGTCTCTAACACAACTCTAGTAGAGACACAATCTCCTATAGAAGAAAAACTACTTCGTAAATCATTTTTACTGAAGAATATACCAGCCCTGGAAAAATGCGTACCCGCCATTGTCACGGTACATCGGAACTCATCACGACTAGACAAGACAACTCCTACTTCCGCTAGAGCGGTGTAACAAGAATATAGTCCTGCCTACCCATCCAAAATATACAATATAGGACTGATTCTACTTGTACTAATAATATGTAATACATATGAATTCAGGCCATAAACATAATAAGCAAATTAATCTATTTTCTGGCCCTAAGAAATAGGTACGGACAAGGGTGTCATATCCATGCGCCGAATTAATATCAAGAACGATTACTCCTATAATCAAAAGGGTAAAACAATTATGGATTATCTAGCCTTCCCCATAGACAGCATTTTCATACACAAATGAATGAATGTCTATATCTTTTCCATATTAAATAGCCATATCGATTTTTGTAATATGTGCGTCAAAATATGCACGCAACAGATTACCACACCCCTCGGGGAAAAAAAAAATGGTACATTTTTTTTTTTTTGAAATACATCTAGGAGCAACATACAATAGGCTCACAACGCACCAATAACAATGCGCAGATGATAAGCATAAGTTTTCTGACCTTAGAGAAAGTACTTCTCTAAGTATAAATATTTCCAGAGAGGTGTCACCAACGCATACTACAATATTAGCAATGACACAATTTGTACATTAGTTTATACATAAATTTCATCTAAGATATCTTAACATCATGATCATCAAAGACGAAAAAAACATTGAAAGATCAGCGGTGAATAAATATCAATGAACCGCTAAGTAGTGTTACAATCAATATATGATATTACATATGTGTACACATTTCAACATAGGAACAACTGTATCAAAGTTGTATAACAGTTATGAATCATGTGGGCATCTAGACAAAATATCTGCCATCACATTTTCTGACCCACGGATAGCTCGCACCGAAAAATGAAATGGCTGCAAAGCAATCGCGTATCGCGTTGATCTTGCGCTCTTCAGATTTTTACTCTGAATAGCCGTAAGAGCTTTCTGGTCAGTTTCCACAATGAAATGCGCGCCAAGAAGAAATCTTTGCAGTTTAAGGATTGACCAAACCATAGCCAATAATTCACGGTCTAGGACCGAGTAATTCTTCTCTGCGGCATTTAATCCCCGAGAAATATACATCACAGGATGCAGAGTTCCAGAGTACTCTTGCATTAGTGCTGCTCCAATCCCGGTGGATGAAGCGTCACTACGAAGAATAAATGTCTTATCCTTAGAAGGCAATACTAGGATAGGTGAAGTAGAAAACATAGTTTTAACCTTATCCAAAGAGGATTGACATTCTTGAGTCCAATGGACTACATTAGGAGACCCTTTCTTTAGCAAGGAAGAAAGAGGTGACATAATGGAGGACAGATTCGGGATGAATCGTCCATAAAATTGTATTAGACCTAAGAGACTTCGCACTTGCTTTTTAGTCTTAGGAATAGAAATGTTAAGTATCTTACTTGTATTATGGTCTTCTGTTTTTAGGAACCCATGACCAACACGGTGTCCTAAGAAAGATATTTCACTAAAACCAATACATGCTTTCGATGGTTTCGCTGTCAGGTTATGCTCGCGTAAGATAGACAATAGTTCATTTATCCCATTATAGTGATCGTTCCAAGTATCACTGAAAAGACAGATGTCATCAAGATACGCAATGACATCTGAGCGATGAGATAGGATTCGACGCATCATGCGTACGAATGTTGCAAGGACGTTCATAAGACCGAAAGGCATGAAATTCCATTGGAATAGACCCCTAGGCGTCGAAAAAAGCAGTAAACGGTTTGGCGTGTTCGGATAATGGAACTTGCCAATATCCCTTAGACAAATCGAGTTTAGTAAAGAAATGAGAATTCGATAGTCTCGTAAGTAGCTCTTCTAGTAAAGGCATAGGTTCAGCATCAAATTTCGTCACTCTTATAGGACTATGGTCAGTAAGAATAATGTCATGTTGAATGACATCAGTTTGACCAGGAATGTCAGTAAGGACATCCTGAAATTGTTCTAACATAGTAGAAACTTGTTTCTGCTCTCCTGGAGATAATTCTGGAGAAATTGCAACATCTTTCCATGATTCATTAGAGTGAAGAGGAATCATTGGAAAAGGTAAATTTACATCCGAGAAACTCGTTTCCTCATCCTGTATTACTGACAGAGATGAGTACTGTCCATGTTGGACTGGAAAATCGTCCGTTGCCTGGAAAACAGGTTGTAAATAATCAGGACGTTCATGGAATTCCGTGAGCATGTTGATGTGGAAGGTTTTACGCTTCCCGTCAATATCGACGATATAGTCAACATCGGAAACTTTTGATATTATATCGTACGGACCTTTCCAAGAAATAAGAAGTCTATTTTCCCTACAAGGTAGCAAGACAAATGCTTTGTCACCTGGACAAAGTTGTCGCAAACATCTCTTTTTATTGGCAAATTCCCTTGCCTTCTGTTTCGCAAATTCAGAAGAAGCAGTTGCCAATTTGCATGCTTCAATAATCTTGTGTCTAAGTGCGATGACATATTCATAAGAGGATTTTGTGTCATCGACAATATTATCAGCAGTTATAAGATCATGAAGTAAGGACATAGGACCTCGCGGTTTCGCGCCAAAGACAAGTTCAAAGGGAGAAAATCCTGTATGTTCGTTGGCGACCTCTCTATATGCAAAGAGAGCCGCGGGTAAAACCCTATCCCAATCCTGAGGATGATCTTCTGTTATCTTACCTAGTAGGTTTTTCAGAGTTCTATTCAGACGTTCCACCATCCCATTGGACATAGGATGATAAATACTACTCAGCGATCTCTCTATCTTAAGAGTCGACATTACTTGAGACATGGTATCCGATATGAGTTGGGTACCATGGTCGGATAATATTTCTGCTGGAAATCCCAGACGAGAAAATATTAACCAAAGAGCATCTGCGACGTCAGCAGTAGTTATGCTCTTTAGAGGAACAGCCTCCGGCCAACGTGTGCACATATCAACACACGTCAAAATAAATTGGTGTCCTCTAGCAGACTTTATCTTAAATGGACCAATGATGTCTATCGCCATTTTTTGAAATGGTCGAATTGGAATGTCTGCAGCCTGAATAGGTGCATCATGGCGTGGACCTCTGGATTTAATCTCTTGACATACTTTACAAGATCGACAATAGATTCGTATGTCCTTATTCACAGCAGGCCAAAAGAAAGATTGAAGAACTCTAGCTTTAGTACGGGAAAAACCCATATGTCCAGCACACTGCGAATCATGAGCGTGCTGTAAGATTTTAACTCTCATATTTTTAGGCACAAGGATTTGAGAATGAATGGACTTAGCGGAGTCTTGTACCATACGTACAAGTACGCCATTCTTCATCGTAATCCATGATTTACGATTTGTATCCTTATTCGGATCACCTTTTGTTGCCAGAGTAAAGAATTTCTTTAGAGTAGGATCATCTTTCTGCTGTTTTATAAAGGAATCATGGGAAATCTCCAAGGGATCATCTTGGATCTGCGCATCATTATCTTCAGAATGTGCAGATTGCGGCATATTAAGAGCTTGAGCCCTAGTGATTACTGCATTAGCAGATTGCATATTAACATTTTCCCAATTAGAAATTTGCTGTGGAGTGCATTCTTTCACTCCATGAATGCGACCGATGATAAGATCAGCGATCGGATTCGGCAAGAGACATGCTTGCACCTCTCCTGTAAAGAAAGGCGTTGCAATATTGATAATGGCAGTGGAGTACTTCTCCAATGTGCCACCAAATGTTACACATTTGACTATATTGCCTGTAGCTCGAGAAGGATTTACGAGTGATTGCCTCACTCCGATGGTAGTGCACCCCGAATCGAAAAGAATTGATACCGGAGTACCATCTATTAGGCCCCTATTAAAGACAAGAGCACCCCTTCCATTATGCGCGATTGACGCATGGAGCGCGGGAAGCGGGTGACCGCAGCTTAAAGTAGAAACTGTGGTTGGATCGAATAATGTTTTGCATTGCGAACACTCAGATGCTCTAGCAAAATCAAAAGCGGAATTTGCTACACTATTGGAGTCTTTTTTATCATTATTCTGATTACCGGCGTCGTGGAACTCCTGTTGTGCAGAGTTAGCCTGGTAATAAGATTTACCATGTCTTTTGTGTTGTGATCTACCTCGGTTATAATTGTCTCTATAATTATTATTGCCTCTGTTATAACCCCTATTTGGGTTTGAATCATAATATTCATGATCATAATCATCACGCTCATTATATTGAGTATCCCTGTAATATTGGTTTTTTTGTCTCCATGAAGCACTTGGGTAGTTCCTATAGCTACTCCCTTTACGAGAATTTCTAAAATTATGGGTACCCCTCGCGTGTCGAGGACTATCAGCCCGATTCCAGTTCTTCGAAGAAGAACCCTGATTTGAGTGGTTATCTTGGTTTTGATACTTATTCCAATTAACCTTTTTATCAAATTTATTTTTAGCTCCTTGGAATTTGTGTGAGTAATTCTGATTATATTCTGTTGCCGAAGCAACTGGCATACTCTCTTTAATGTTAGAGTTACTAAGAATCATGTCAGGGTGTGCCGTGGCATACTGGTCACAATATTCTTCCATTTGCTTTAATGTACTAGGTTTACGCTCATGTAAGAACTCTAGGAATGATTTATTTACCGAAGACATGACCTTGTCTCTTAGCAATAAATCCGTAAGACCATCAAATGTTTTCTCTGTTTTGGATAATTCAATCCATCGTGAAAGTGTAATTCGTGCTTTTGAGATGAATTCTGAGAATTCTACACCTACCTCAGGTCTCATTGTTTTAAACAAAAGACGATAACCTTCCTCAGACAGCTGATATCTCTTCATCAAAGCTGCCCTAACAGCATCATAATTATCCTTGTCGGCCTCTTCGACGAAATATAACTTACTCAGAGACTCCCCTTTTAGATTTTCAGACAACTGATTCACATACTGTGATTTGTCAACATTATGAGCTCGACAAGCCCGTTCAAATCTATCAAGCCAGAATGCTATATCATCACTGGCAGAGTTGAACGCTGGTACCTTGACCTTGTACACAAAGGGTTTACCATTACCACTAGATGCCTGATTAACATTACTCATACTTGTCAATTTTAATTTCTCTAATTCAAACTCATGTTCTCTTATTGCTTTTCTCTCTTCAGCTTCTCTATCTATTTTTTTTTGTTCTGCAGCAGCAGCAGCTTCTAATTTTTTCTGTTCTGCATCAAATCTCCTTTCCTCCACTTGCATCTGCAATTTCTTTAGTTCAGCAGCAGTATCAGCTTCTTTTTCTAATCTTTTTTCTTCAGCTAGAGCTTTCCTCTCTTCAGCAGCAGCTTTTTTTTCCTCAGCAGCAGCTTTTTTTTCTTCTACAGCTAATGCTTTGTCATATTGAGCAACAACCCATTGTTCTAAGTCTTTCCCAGTCTTATCAAGGGATTTTCCTTGTGCTATAAAGTAATCTAATGTAGACATTTTGTCTTCTTAAATCAGAAACCTGAAAAGTAAATAAATTACCTTATTTCACTTTAATGGGAGACAAGTCTATATCATAGACTTAGTCTTAGTGAAAACTTGTATGGTTTATAATAACCAATGATAACTTGAGTACCTGTGGACAACAATAACTGTCTATCTCAAATACTGTGGGAGACAAGCCTTACAAAGGTCTTGTATACCTTAATGTAATCAATGATCACTTGAGTACCTGTGGAAAATAATATTTCCCTTTTCCAATCACTTTGGGAGACAAGCCTTATAAAGGTCTTGTACACTTTGTTTTATAACAATAACAATCATAAAGTACTGATCTGTACTATACTATAAGTGTATTCCACTATACCTCATATGTCATATGTCAACTAAAGACATTACAAAGGACAAACAAGAAAAGACAATCTGAAAACATTTGCAGAGATCAAATTAAATTAAATAGGAGAAATGAAAAAAAATGATCACAGAATCCGTGATGATAACTGCAATAAGATAACAAGACAAATAACGCCACAGTGTATAAACATAAGGGTGTAAAGAACTAAAATGAAAGGAAAGATGAGACCTACAATTATACAAAGAAATCAAACAAAAATAAAGAACAGAAAAAATGTTACAAATACAAATATGAAACAGTCGTCACAACTAACCAAATATTTGCAAACTATGTTGCATGCAAATTTCAATTAAGAAATTGCTCCCTATAGAACGCCAGAACAAGACCAATATCACTTGGTATTTCCTGTTCTAGTCACCTCCCATCCAGGCCCGCAAAGACATAACAATCACACATATAAACAAATAATATATAAACATAAATATATATAAATCATCAATGTGTGTATCATATCATGCAATGTGTTGTAGTTGCAATGTATAGTACTGTATGCTCAGTTTTAATCAATTAGACTACCACTTTATTGAGTAATAGATTTGCATTCTAACTATTACACTGTCCAATTTTTTTGAGCACATTAGAAGATCCACCGATGAAATTTGCACTTTATGTTCAACAATGCTCTTGTATTACAGCAGGATAAACAATCACTGGTTTAGAACACTGACTGTATTGTGCCAAATGTCAACAAGTGCTGACCCAGATATTGCTACACTTGTCAGAACAGGTCAAGCTGACATTGATTGTATAGCTGTCCTACTGGTGTTGATGTGGTCAAACAAATGTTCTTGTAACTGTAAAATGTGATTCTCAACACAAGACTGCGTAGGCTGGACCCAGGGATCTGGCTCACCACTGTAAAATGTCAGTCTATAAAGAAGTATCAGTTGTATACTGTAAACCTTCTGTAAAGTGTGGTGTGTTCTCTTTCTTCTGTAAAGCTCCACTATCAATCACTGTAACATGTTGTTGGTGGTGCCACTACTGTATATGTCCATTGTAGTGTACAGAGTTGTTGAGATCAGGCATGCTCCAGTCTACCCAGCTGTAAATGGGTAACTCACCCTAGTCCTAAGTTAGGGAAGGCAAAGGCAGCTGTAAACAGTAGTTTCCCTCTAAGGCTCCAGGGGAAGCAGGCCCTAAACTTGGTCACTTCAACCGACGCAGGATGGTGTATATATGGGTAGAAGTGTAGAGTGTGTTTAACGCGAATGGTGTACTGTTCGTGTTCTGACCAAACTAAACACTCATTCACTTGTGTCTACAAGGCACCAATGCAGACTGCTGGAATCTTTGTTTACACAGTTTATTTGGACGCTCACACTGGGACATAACGAGTAAATCATGGGTATGTTGACATATCAATTTGCAGGCATACATAGTAGATCCTATGTCATGGCACATTCATAAATAATAGGTAGTACATCAATGGCCGCATCCCCTATCTGACTAAGCGCGTCAGTGAAGGCGGATCGGTAAGTAACTAAAGTTGCTTTATATTCACAGTTTATCATATTGTGAAACCACGATAAGGGGTTTCTATCAAAATTGAGATCTCCTTGCCACTGTCCGAATAATAAGATACATGTTCCGTTCTTTAGACAGTGATCCAAAAAATGCGATGACAGGAATGTAACATGGCCGCCTACCTGAGTTGTCGCTCACTCGCTCACAGGAGGATATATATATATAAGCCAAAGTTAATTTGCAATACATATGCATAATTTCATAAAGTTCCTCCACACAGATCTACCGTAATCCAGTTACCTCACGTAGACATAATTACAGTATGGAGCCTGTCATCTCCGTCGATACAAACTTGACCCTAGCGTTGCGAAGCACAAAATTCCCGCTAGGCCTAACCGACCTGAGATCATCAAAACAGGGACTGGAATTACCTGGAGTCCGAATCATACATGGTACCGTACATTAGGAAAGTCTCTAACACAACTCTAGTAGAGACACAATCTCCTATAGAAGAAAAACTACTTCGTAAATCATTTTTACTGAAGAATATACCAGCCCTGGAAAAATGCGTACCCGCCATTGTCACGGTACATCGGAACTCATCACGACTAGACAAGACAACTCCTACTTCCGCTAGAGCGGTGTAACAAGAATATAGTCCTGCCTACCCATCCAAAATATACAATATAGGACTGATTCTACTTGTACTAATAATATGTAATACATATGAATTCAGGCCATAAACATAATAAGCAAATTAATCTATTTTCTGGCCCTAAGAAATAGGTACGGACAAGGGTGTCATATCCATGCGCCGAATTAATATCAAGAACGATTACTCCTATAATCAAAAGGGTAAAACAATTATGGATTATCTAGCCTTCCCCATAGACAGCATTTTCATACACAAATGAATGAATGTCTATATCTTTTCCATATTAAATAGCCATATCGATTTTTGTAATATGTGCGTCAAAATATGCACGCAACAGATTACCACACCCCTCGGGAAAAAAAAAATGGTACATTTTTTTTTTTTTTTGAAATACATCTAGGAGCAACATACAATAGGCTCACAACGCACCAATAACAATGCGCAGATGATAAGCATAAGTTTTCTGACCTTAGAGAAAGTACTTCTCTAAGTATAAATATTTCCAGAGAGGTGTCACCAACGCATACTACAATATTAGCAATGACACAATTTGTACATTAGTTTATACATAAATTTCATCTAAGATATCTTAACATCATGATCATCAAAGACGAAAAAAAACATTGAAAGATCAGCGGTGAATAAATATCAATGAACCGCTAAGTAGTGTTACAATCAATATATGATATTACATATGTGTACACATTTCAACATAGGAACAACTGTATCAAAGTTGTATAACAGTTATGAATCATGTGGGCATCTAGACAAAATATCTGCCATCACATTTTCTGACCCACGGATAGCTCGCACCGAAAAATGAAATGGCTGCAAAGCAATCGCGTATCGCGTTGATCTTGCGCTCTTCAGATTTTTACTCTGAATAGCCGTAAGAGCTTTCTGGTCAGTTTCCACAATGAAATGCGCGCCAAGAAGAAATCTTTGCAGTTTAAGGATTGACCAAACCATAGCCAATAATTCACGGTCTAGGACCGAGTAATTCTTCTCTGCGGCATTTAATTTCCGAGAAATATACATCACAGGATGCAGAGTTCCAGAGTACTCTTGCATTAGTGCTGCTCCAATCCCGGTGGATGAAGCGTCACTACGAAGAATAAATGTCTTATCCTTAGAAGGCAATACTAGGATAGGTGAAGTAGAAAACATAGTTTTAACCTTATCCAAAGAGGATTGACATTCTTGAGTCCAATGGACTACATTAGGAGACCCTTTCTTTAGCAAGGAAGAAAGAGGTGACATAATGGAGGACAGATTCGGAATGAATCGTCCATAAAATTGTATTAGACCTAAGAGACTTCGCACTTGCTTTTTAGTCTTAGGAATAGAAATGTTAAGTATCTTACTTGTATTATGGTCTTCTGTTTTTAGGAACCCATGACCAACACGGTGTCCTAAGAAAGATATTTCGCTAAAACCAATACATGCTTTCGATGGTTTCGCTGTCAGGTTATGCTCGCGTAAGATAGACAATAGTTCATTTATCCCATTATAGTGATCGTTCCAAGTATCACTGAAAAGACAGATGTCATCAAGATACGCAATGACATCTGAGCGATGAGATAGGATTCGACGCATCATGCGTACGAATGTTGCAGGGGCGTTCATAAGACCGAAAGGCATGAAATTCCATTGGAATAGACCCCTAGGCGTCGAAAAAGCAGTAAACGGTTTGGCGTGTTCGGATAATGGAACTTGCCAATATCCCTTAGACAAATCGAGTTTAGTAAAGAAATGAGAATTCGATAGTCTCGTAAGTAGCTCTTCTAGTAAAGGCATAGGTTCAGCATCAAATTTCGTCACTTGGTTCAATTTGCGATAATCCACGCAAAGACGTATGTTATTGTCTTTTTTTCGTACAATAACCATCGGCGAAGAAGATGCTGATGTGGATGGTTCAATAATTTTTAACTCTATCATCTCATCCAACTCTTTCTCTACCTGTGCTTGAAAATGTATCGGGATAGGATACGGTCTGACTCTTATTGGACTATGGTCAGTAAGAATAATGTCATGTTGAATGACATCAGTTTGACCAGGAATGTCAGTAAGGACATCCTGAAATTGTTCTAACATAGTAGAAACTTGTTTCTGCTCTCCTGGAGATAATTCTGGAGAAATTGCAACATCTTTCCATGATTCATTAGAGTGAAGAGGAATCATTGGAAAAGGTAAATTTACATCCGAGAAACTCGTTTCCTCATCCTGTATTACTGACAGAGATGAGTACTGTCCATGTTGGACTGGAAAATCGTCCGTTGCCTGGAAAACAGGTTGTAAATAATCAGGACGTTCATGGAATTCCGTGAGCATGTTGATGTGGAAGGTTTTACGCTTCCCGTCAATATCGACGATATAGTCAACATCGGAAACTTTTGATATTATATCGTACGGACCTTTCCAAGAAATAAGAAGTCTATTTTCCCTACAAGGTAGCAAGACAAATGCTTTGTCACCTGGACAAAGTTGTCGCAAACATCTCTTTTTATTGGCAAATTCCCTTGCCTTCTGTTTCGCAAATTCAGAAGAAGCAGTTGCCAATTTGCATGCTTCAATAATCTTGTGTCTAAGTGCGATGACATATTCATAAGAGGATTTTGTGTCATCGACAATATTATCAGCAGTTATAAGATCATGAAGTAAGGACATAGGACCTCGCGGTTTCGCGCCAAAGACAAGTTCAAAGGGAGAAAATCCTGTATGTTCGTTGGCGACCTCTCTATATGCAAAGAGAGCCGCGGGTAAAACCCTATCCCAATCCTGAGGATGATCTTCTGTTATCTTACCTAGTAGGTTTTTCAGAGTTCTATTCAGACGTTCCACCATCCCATTGGACATAGGATGATAAATACTACTCAGCGATCTCTCTATCTTAAGAGTCGACATTACTTGAGACATGGTATCCGATATGAGTTGGGTACCATGGTCGGATAATATTTCTGCTGGAAATCCCAGACGAGAAAATATTAACCAAAGAGCATCTGCGACGTCAGCAGTAGTTATGCTCTTTAGAGGAACAGCCTCCGGCCAACGTGTGCACATATCAACACACGTCAAAATAAATTGGTGTCCTCTAGCAGACTTTATCTTAAATGGACCAATGATGTCTATCGCCATTTTTTGAAATGGTCGAATTGGAATGTCTGCAGCCTGAATAGGTGCATCATGGCGTGGACCTCTGGATTTAATCTCTTGACATACTTTACAAGATCGACAATAGATTCGTATGTCCTTATTCACAGCAGGCCAAAAGAAAGATTGAAGAACTCTAGCTTTAGTACGGGAAAAACCCATATGTCCAGCACACTGCGAATCATGAGCGTGCTGTAAGATTTTAACTCTCATATTTTTAGGCACAAGGATTTGAGAATGAATGGACTTAGCGGAGTCTTGTACCATACGTACAAGTACGCCATTCTTCATCGTAATCCATGATTTACGATTTGTATCCTTATTCGGATCACCTTTTGTTGCCAGAGTAAAGAATTTCTTTAGAGTAGGATCATCTTCCTGCTGTTTTATAAAGGAATCATGGGAAATCTCCAAGGGATCATCTTGGATCTGCGCATCATTATCTTCAGAATGTGAAGATTGCGGCATATTAAGAGCTTGAGCCCTAGTGATTACTGCATTAGCAGATTGCATATTAACATTTTCCCAATTAGAAATTTGCTGTGGAGTGCATTCTTTCACTCCATGAATGCGACCGATGATAAGATCAGCGATCGGATTCGGCAAGAGACATGCTTGCACCTCTCCTGTAAAGAAAGGCGTTGCAATATTGATAATGGCAGTGGAGTACTTCTCCAATGTGCCACCAAATGTTACACATTTGACTATATTGCCTGTAGCTCGAGAAGGATTTACGAGTGATTGCCTCACTCCGATGGTAGTGCACCCCGAATCGAAAAGAATTGATACCGGAGTACCATCTATTAGGCCCCTATTAAAGACAAGAGCACCCCTTCCATTATGCGCGATTGACGCATGGAGCGCGGGAAGCGGGTGACCGCAGCTTAAAGTAGAAACTGTGGTTGGATCGAATAATGTTTTGCATTGCGAACACTCAGATGCTCTAGCAAAATCAAAAGCGGAATTTGCTACACTATTGGAGTCTTTTTTATCATTATTCTGATTACCGGTGTCGTGGAACTCCTGTTGTGCAGAGTTAGCCTGGTAATAAGATTTACCATGTCTTTTGTGTTGTGATCTACCTCGGTTATAATTGTCTCTATAATTATTATTGCCTCTGTTATAACCCCTATTTGGGTTTGAATCATAATATTCATGATCATAATCATCACGCTCATTATATTGAGTATCCCTGTAATATTGGTTTTTTTGTCTCCATGAAGCACTTGGGTAGTTCCTATAGCTACTCCCTTTACGAGAATTTCTAAAATTATGGGTACCCCTCGCGTGTCGAGGACTATCAGCCCGATTCCAGTTCTTCGAAGAAGAACCCTGATTTGAGTGGTTATCTTGGTTTTGATACTTATTCCAATTAACCTTTTTATCAAATTTATTTTTAGCTCCTTGGAATTTGTGTGAGTAATTCTGATTATATTCTGTTGCCGAAGCAACTGGCATACTCTCTTTAATGTTAGAGTTACTAAGAATCATGTCAGGGTGTGCCGTGGCATACTGGTCACAATATTCTTCCATTTGCTTTAATGTACTAGGTTTACGCTCATGTAAGAACTCTAGGAATGATTTATTTACCGAAGACATGACCTTGTCTCTTAGCAATAAATCCGTAAGACCATCAAATGTTTTCTCTGTTTTGGATAATTCAATCCATCGTGAAAGTGTAATTCGTGCTTTTGAGATGAATTCTGAGAATTCTACACCTACCTCAGGTCTCATTGTTTTAAACAAAAGACGATAACCTTCCTCAGACAGCTGATATCTCTTCATCAAAGCTGCCCTAACAGCATCATAATTATCCTTGTCGGCCTCTTCGACGAAATATAACTTACTCAGAGACTCCCCTTTTAGATTTTCAGACAACTGATTCACATACTGTGATTTGTCAACATTATGAGCTCGACAAGCCCGTTCAAATCTATCAAGCCAGAATGCTATATCATCACTGGCAGAGTTGAACGCTGGTACCTTGACCTTGTACACAAAGGGTTTACCATTACCACTAGATGCCTGATTAACATTACTCATACTTGTCAATTTTAATTTCTCTAATTCAAACTCATGTTCTCTTATTGCTTTTCTCTCTTCAGCTTCTCTATCTAATTTTTTTTGTTCTGCAGCAGCAGCAGCTTCTAATTTTTTCTGTTCTGCATCAAATCTCCTTTCCTCCACTTGCATCTGCAATTTCTTTAGTTCAGCAGCAGTATCAGCTTCTTTTTCTAATCTTTTTTCTTCAGCTAGAGCTTTCCTCTCTCCAGCAGCAGCTTTTTTTTCCTCAGCAGCAGCTTTTTTTTCTTCTGCAGCTAATGCTTTGTCATATTGAGCAACAGCCCATTGTTCTAAGTCTTTCCCAGTCTTATCAAGGGATTTTCCTTGTGCTATAAAGTAATCTAATGTAGACATTTTGTCTTCTTAAATCAGAAACCTGAAAAGTAAATAAATTACCTTATTTCACTTTAATGGGAGACAAGTCTATACCATAGACTTAGTCTTAGTGAAAACTTGTATGGTTTATAATAACCAATGATAACTTGAGTACCTGTGGACAACAATAACTGTATCTCAAATACTGTGGGAGACAAGCCTTACAAAGGTCTTGTATACCTTAATGTAATCAATGATCACTTGAGTACCTGTGGAAAATAATATTTCCCTTTTCCAATCACTTTGGGAGACAAGCCTTATAAAGGTCTTGTACACTTTGTTTTATAACAATAACAATCATAAAGTACTGATCTGTACTATACTATAAGTGTATTCCACTATACCTCATATGTCATATGTCAACTAAAGACATTACAAAGGACAAACAAGAAAAGACAATCTGAAAACATTTGCAGAGATCAAATTAAATTAAATAGGAGAAATGAAAAAAAAATGATCACAGAATCCGTGATGATAACTGCAATAAGATAACAAGACAAATAACGCCACAGTGTATAAACATAAGGGTGTAAAGAACTAAAATGAAAGGAAAGATGAGACCTACAATTATACAAACAAATCAAACAAAAATAAAGAACAGAAAAAATGTTACAAATACAAATATGAAACAGTCGTCACAAACTAACCAAATATTTGCAAACTATGTTGCATGCAAATTTCAATTAAGAAATTGCTCCCTATAGAACGCCAGAACAAGACCAATATCACTTGGTATTTCCTGTTCTAGTCACCTCCCATCCAGGCCCGCAAAGACATAACAATCACACATATAAACAAATAATATATAAACATAAATATATATAAATCATCAATGTGTGTATCATATCATGCAATGTGTTGTAGTTGCAATGTATAGTACTGTATGCTCAGTTTTAATCAATTAGACTACCACTTTATTGAGTAATAGATTTGCATTCTAACTATTACACTGTCCAATTTTTTTGAGCACATTAGAAGATCCACCGATGAAATTTGCACTTTATGTTCAACAATGCTCTTGTATTACAGCAGGATAAACAATCACTGGTTTTTAGAACACTGACTGTATTGTGCCAAATGTCAACAAGTGCTGACCCAGATATTTGCTACAACTTGTCAGAACAGGTCAAGCTGACATTGATTGTATAGCTGTCCTACTGGTGTTGATGTGGTCAAACAAATGTTCTTGTAACTGTAAAATGTGATTCTCAACACAAGACTGCGTAGGCTGGACCCAGGGATCTGGCTCACCACTGTAAAATTTCTTTTTTTCCACTGTAAAGTTGCTTTCACACACACTGTAAAATGTCAGTCTGTAAAGAAGTATCAGTTGTATACTGTAAACCTTCTGTAAAGTGTGGTGTGTTCTCTTTCTTCTGTAAAGCTCCACTATCAATCACTGTAACATGTTGTTGGTGGTGCCACTACTGTATATGTCCATTGTAGTGTACAGAGTTGTTGAGATCAGGCATGCTCCAGTCTACCCAGCTGTAAATGGGTAACTCACCCTAGTCCTAAGTTAGGGAAGGCAAAGGCAGCTGTAAACAGTAGTTTCCCTCTAAGGCTCCAGGGGAAGCAGGCCCTAAACTTGGTCACTTCAACCGACGCAGGATGGTGTATGTATGAAGTAGAAGTGTAGAGTGTGATTACCGCGAATGGTGTACTGTTCGTGTGCTGACCAATATAACCACTCATAAACTTGTGTCTACAAGGCACCAATGCAGACTGCTGGCATCTTTGTTTACACCACAGTTTATTTGGACGCTCACTACCTGGGGACATAACGAGTAAATCATGGGTA
>JAMPIV010000306.1:0-15503 GCA_024509875.1 Oreohelix idahoensis | reverse complement strand
GCACTATCGAAAGCGATAATGTTAAATTGTGGCCTGGGACAGCCAAACTGAGAATCATTGATTTACCCTGTGATATTATAAAATAGACAAGATGTTTTAATAGAAATATAAAGCCAACGATTAGGCATAATATGTGACGTGATAATGTCAAGACAGTTTGAATAGAATAGTATTCAACTGAAATATATGAACATAGAAAATTAGACGAAGGTCGACGGTTGATATGACCGCTCAGGGTCAAATAGTTGAGAATGCAGGAGACTGTGATGTCATTCCTTATTTTTTGAAATGGGAACCCCGTATTTCGTTCATGTTTTCCATAATGTGATATCAGAAGACTTTATGTTGATTGCCAAGTTTGTTAAGATTCACTACCAGAAGTTTTCATAGTTCTGTCAGTTCGACAATCAAGTGTTATCCTGTAACATATGACAGAACTAATCTTCATTACAACAAAAACGAATTGAACACAAAAGATGAGAAATAGAAACATCCATACAAAATCTATGAAAACATTAACGTACCCAAATGTTACGGCAGCATTTAATAGACAGAATCGACGCCAGAAGAAATCCAGAAATTATTACGATATATTTATAGAAGTCCGTAACAGTTACTCCCTGACACTTGTTGGAACGTGCTACGCCTTTCAAAATTGACCAGTGACGAGTGCGATCCAGTCATCTTTCTTCACAGAACCAAAGATCAGCTGGTACAGAACCTCACTGGCAGCTAAGTACACATAAAAGCTGCCAAGTGAACTCTTAATCAATCCTCCATAACGCCACTCGATGATGATTATTGTTTGTTAAAGAATTATTCATTTTTAAACTGTTAACTATAATTGATTATTAAATTTGTTACTTGTAAATATACAATTTGAAAGTTCATTTACTCATTTTGAATGTACCTTTTGTAGTTATAGTTCAGTATGGTTTTATTATCCACAAAACGATATTGTCTAAACTGAGATGTATTTAATTTTCATTGGAGGGTTTTTTAGTCAATCCATTTTAATCTGATAATCTTCCACCACTGTATTGGCTTGCATCCTTTATTTGGTTTTTTTTTTATGTTAGCTTTTGATTTGGTAATATAGTGTTTTATTAACTTTTGTATTTCTGATGGGGTCTTAGTGCCTATGAGATTTTCTACACTCATTTTCCTCGTGATTACTACATTATGTCTTAATGTTCTTGCCTCTGCTGGTCATATTGTGTGCAGTCCACCAAAAAGTGTCTAATTGTGTTTATATCTTGACACTCTTCACATTTGGGTTCCTCTATCATGAAATATCCGGTTCCAAGCTTCAGTCTCAGCAGGTTTTTATTAATTGTTATTTTAATTCATCTTTTATTTGACATTTTTTGTAGATACAACAATTCCAATCCGGACGCTATATAAGTACTTCACAGGCGATTTGCAGAATTCCTTCGTTTAGCATACACGAAAGATTGCAACAGATAGGAATTTAGCTGTCCATCTTGAAAATGGCCAACGTGTGTATTTCAACCCTAACAATGCCGCGGATGTTGTTAATAATCCACGAGATACTACTGTGATGTTTTTTTTTGTTTTTTTTTCTTCAAATTGTGCTTAGATGATTTATTTTGCAAGTACTTTGACGCATTATGAAGTTCCGGCATACTGTACATGGAATGGAAATACATTTCAGCGGCGAAAGTAAGGAGTACCAGTTGAAGGCCATCCAGAAATTTAAAAAAAATGTTTTGGGGCGTGACTATACCGTCCACCCCAATAACGTTGAATGTTATTATTTATGGTTCTTACTCCACGTTGTTGAAGGTCATACATGTTTAGAAAACTTTAAAACAGGTTCAGTGTGTCCGACATCCTACATTTTAGGTATCATATAAAGTATGATGCTCATTGCAACAATACACTGCAGGCGGCTGCTTTGCCCAGTTCACCTTCGTCGATTAGGTATTTGTAAGCCATTATGTTGGTATTTTGCCACGTATCTGATCCACTACCTCTGTGGCTGTCATGCAGTGACAGCATGTCAGAAGATATTTTACTCCGAATTAGCGATGATCAATCCGTAGAACACTTGCCTTACAGCAATGAAATATACAATTCTGCTTTAACTGATCGTTTTAAAAAAAATATAGTACTTAACAAAACCTTACAAGTGTTCTGCAAACAAATGATTAGGATTCTTCTGCTTTTGACTGACTATATCTACAAGAAACGACATACGACCAACAATCGTTGTTACATGTTATCCCAAAAGATACAAGGGCAGCCGAATGAGTGATTAAAAATTTTTTCGTTTCGCCTGACGTTAAAAAACTATCTAAAAATATGCCTGCTCAAATTGTCGGGAACTCCGATATGTCTCTCTCCGTAGATTTGTTGTTGAAAGTTGGACACGGAGACTTGCCTGTACAGGGAGGGAATATCAGTTTGAATAACACCCAGCTATGTAGATTTGTTGTTAAAAGTTGGACACGGAGACGTGTCTGTACAAGGAAGGAATATCAGTTTGAATTACACTCAGCTATGTAGAGTTGTTGTTGAAAGTTGGACACGTGTAGTACGATTTATGTACATTTTACAATAATTGTATTAGGGAACATAACGTTTTTTCTATTCAAGGGTAACAATTCAATTAATAAACTTGTAAAACATTTAAAATAAGTTTTTTTTTTTTTTCTTTTTTTTTTTAAACCGATTCAATACTGCCTAATTATATTACAAACTTTTATAAGACTAAAAGAGCTTAATTAAATTATTTAGACAGACTGGCTTTTTATGTAACGTTTTTTTTTAATTGTAGTTGTTATAAACCGGTTTAATGATTTTTACATAATAAAACTTGTGAAGAGCAAATATTTATGTGCTCTGTATCTTTTTAATCACAATGTAGTTGCACTTATAATTGTCGAAAATGAACAGTCCCTAATCGCGTAAATCTCGTGAGCATGCTTTATTACAAAACATCCCAGACAATGGAACTAGACCAGAATACATATTATTCAGCAAGAAACACAGCAGTTGCAGATAAGAGCAAACATAATAAAGTCTCTGTTTGGATGTAGAAGGACTTTACTTACGTGTTTTTGATAATTTGTACGAGTGCCTCCAATATACCAAGAAAGGTTTAAACCGTCAGATATTAACTTCATTGCTTCACAGACGTTGTGCTGTTCTAACATGAAGAAGCTGATTCTCGACTTACATAATTAAGTTGTGGTCAACATTATAAAACACGAAACACCGTTCATTATGTTTACATGGTCTCATACAAGCACATTATCATATTCAGTTACGTAGTGTTAGGAAGCAAGATCTGTTGGGACTGGAGTGAAAGGTCGACATCCTTGAACAAACCGGTGTCAGTGTGTGTTGCTCGATTATAGTATTAAATGAGTGAGAAAAGTACACGTTCTGTGCTGACACGTGTGGTAGTCTATATGTATGATTACTGTACCAGCAGATCACACAGTCACGTATGGTAGTCTATGTGTATGATTACTGTACCAGCAGATCACACAGTCACGTATGGTAGTCTATGTGTATGATTACTGTACCAGCAAATCACACAGTCACGTATGGTAGTCTATGTGTATGATTACTGTACCAGCAGATCACACAGTCACGTATGGTAGTCTATGTGTATGATTACTGCACCAGCAGATCACACAGTCACGTATGGTAGTCTATGTGTATGATTACTGAACCAGCAGATCACACAGTCACGTATGGTAGTCTATGTGTATGATTACTGTACCAGCAGATCACACAGTCACGTATGGTAGTCTATGTGTATGATTACTGTACCAGCAGATCACACAGTCACGTATGGTAGTCTATGTGTATGATTACTGTACCAGCAGATCACACAGTCACGTATGGTAGTCTATGTGTATGATTACTGCACCAGCAGATCACACAGTCACGTATGGTAGTCTATGTGTATGATTACTGTACCAGCAGATCACACAGTCACGTATGAAACAATCTATGTGTATGATCACTGTACCAGCAGATCACACAGTCACGTATGAAACAATCTATGTGTATGATTACTGTACCAGCAGATCACACAGTCACGTATGAAACAATCTATGTGTATGATTACTGTACCAGCAGATCACACAGTCACGTATGAAACAATCTATGTGTATGATTACTGTACCAGCAGATCACACAGTCACGTATGAAACAATCTATGTGTATAATTACTGTACCAGCAGATCACACAGTCACGTATGAAACAATCTATGTGTATAATTACTGTACCAGCAGATCACACAGTCACGTATGAAACAATCTATGTGTATAATTACTGTACCAGCAGATCACACAGTCACGTATGAAACAATCTATGTGTATAATTACTGTACCAGCAGATCACACAGTCACGTATGAAACAATCTATGTGTATAATTACTGTACCAGCAGATCACACAGTCACGTATGAAACAATCTATGTGTATAATTACTGTACCCGCAGATCACACAGTCACGTATGAAACAATCTATGTGTATGATTACTGTACCAGCAGATCACACAGTCACGTATGAAACAATCTATGTGTATAATTACTGTACCAGCAGATCACACAGTCACGTATGAAACAATCTATGTGTATAATTACTGTACCAGCAGATCACAGAGTCACGTATGAAACAATCTATGTGTGTGATTACTGTACCAGCAGATCACACAGTCACGTATAAAACAATCTATGTGTATAATTACTGTACCATGTCGTAAATTTATTTTGAGAGAAAAGAGTCGTAGAAATAGTGGTCCGGTTTAGAGTGGAAAATGATGATGGAAAACTCAGCGATAGAAAATGTAGAGATTTAATAGTTACTTCACAGCGTGCTGGAGGAGAGTAAAGACAGACTTATTTACGACACATCGTGTCTCTCAATCTTCTCTTTCGCTCTCCTGGTCAAACAATTATTTGCCAGTTTTCCAGACTCGCATCTGCGCGCTCACCGATTTGGTGTTTTCAAACACACACACGACGTTGATACAAACTATAATAAACGAATAGGGGAAATGTTAGGCTTTGGGTATATCCAACACACAGAACTAAATGAGTTTAGGTGATTTTATTTACTTTAAACATCAATCACTAAAAATATCAGATATTACATAAATTATCATAAGTACACAAATGCAAATAACAAATTTGGGAGGGGTGAAGAAGATTGGTATCGACTAAGCCCTTCCCGCTTATTAGACAAAGACAACCCCAGTCCAGAGATAGATAATATCAGGAACACGGGTACGTTAACCTAACAGTAAAGTTAATTACTCTGAAAGAGGTGTTACCAAGTTAGGTATAAGTAATAGAAAAAAAACTTGTTCTTCCCAGCTGTTCTTCCCTTTACTAAGCAAATGGAAAGGAGGTGGTTTTAAACAGAGTTAACAAATTATCAACTATCCCACTTAAAGGAACAATGTAGGGTATACAGAAAAGATATATGTTACCAGGTAAGCAAGTTAACAAAATGGTCACACAAAAGAATTAATTTCCTGTCATTCATACACGCGCTAGCAAAGGCCTTCACTCATCTTGCTCTCACTTACCGATTGTGAAAAAATCTTGCACTCCATAGAATAACACAACAGCAGTTACACCTCAACTAAATGTATGAGTGTTTGTTCAAGTTCTAGCCCCAGATTATCGGGTAGGCGGTCAGCACATAAAAGGATCCCGTAATCGCTGGAAAATGAATCTGTAGTTGTGTCTCTTTTCTTAATAACAGTTTCTATGGGAGGGCACGGTCTCTGATACCGGGGTGAGGATGGTGTGGTCTATTTGACTATGCCGCGGATAATAAAATTCTTACGCGTGGTGGTACACTTTATCCGTGAGGTATGGTTTAAGTCCAGTGAGAAAACTAGTCACATCACTGTTCAGGAAATTATGAATTATCTCTCTGTGTCAGTAAACTAACAAAGCTCGGGCCAGTGTTCTTCTTCCCGTTACGACTTAAGTTGTTTGATGGTGCGTTAAATTTGTCTTTGGGTGTGCTTTCTTTGCTATAAGTTAGATAGCGGAATTCCAAACATAGAATCGCCTCAAAGATTAAAAATTTACACAGTCTCAACAAGTTCTGCGTCAGGGGAACTCTACACACTGTTTATGCTTTGCTTTGCTTAGATTGATTTCTTTATTGCTTTCTTAATGCTGGGATCGCACAGGTTACGATCACTCGCTTTGCACAGAAATAGAAATCACTGCAAATATATATAAAATCCAGGGGAAAATCTATAACAAGATTTCAATAAAGCTAGTGCTTCTGTAAAGATCTGGCCAGCGAGTGATAACGTGTCTAGTTCTACATGGTCTATTTAGCTAAAATGAAATGTAAGTTGAGTGGGACATGATAAACTTGACAACTTATTTGATCTCACGAACTTTTGGGGATCTGACCGCCAAATCAAGAGAAGAAGCCGCCCCCTGGTCTTCGTATCCGCTCGCTGCTGCCCGTTTCGCTTTCCCCCGTTCGCTCGGTTCCTCGATTGACACCGAGACGCGAATTAGCGGCAAGCAACTGCGTCTCGTATCAGGGAAAACTACTGTCTTTGATAGCGCCGATAGTCTCCCTTAAGATCCCTCGGTCTGTCTCTTTGATCTCGTCGCTGTATCCTACATGAGTCCCGGTGAAATGCGTTCTGGCAAACGAAAAGTTACAACAAGTGTTCAGGGGTTCTAATGTTATGAAAAGCCAAGGGTCCCTTTAAATCATCCATCATATCAGGGAAAATTCACTTGTCAAACTAGACGTACGTCACAATCGTCCCCACTTTTAGACATGAAACCATTTTTCATGTTTTCATTTTTGACAATGGAGGTGACCTGATTGGTGATTTTAGGATGAGTGGTATCTTCAGTTTGCTCTTCTTCCTCTGTAGACCAGTTTCTACTCAGGAAATCAGCCCCGACATTCTGTCTTCCCGGAATATATTCCACTTTGAAAGAATAGACGCTTAGAAGGAGGGCCCAACGCATGATCCTAGCGTTAAATTCTTTATTGGCACCAAGAAATGCTAACGGAGCGTGGTCTGTTTGCACCGTGAACGATGTACCATAAAGAAACTCATGATGGCGTCTGATACCGTCAATCAGAGCAAGACATTCCCTTTCAACTACGCTGTAGTTCCGTTCCGCTTTATTTAATTTCCGACTGCCATAGGCAACTGGAAATAGCATGTTCAGGTCACTGTCATCGGCTTGAAGCAGTGTTGACCCGATGCCCTGACCTGACGCGTCGACTCTCAGTACAAAAGGTTTCTTGAGGTCAGGCAACCTCAAGATGGGGTATGAAGACAACTGTCCTTTCAAAGTGCTATACGCGTGTTCGCACTTTTGATCCCATATGACCTTATCAGGACAACCTTTCTTTGTGAGGTCAGTCAGCGGTGCCGTCAGTCCGTTGAAGTTCTGGATGTACTTCTGATAGTATGCACATAGCGATATGAAGGAACGTACGTCTTTCTTCGTTCGGGGTCTTTTTGCTGCCACTATTTTCTCCACGTTCTTCTTAATAGGCCAACTGCATCCGTGAGAAATAGTGTGCCCCAGGAAGTCTAACTGTTCAAACCCGATGAGACATTTCCTAGGTCTGGCTGTGAGACCCGTTTCCTGTAGTCTCCTGAGGAGCATAGCAACCGTAGCAATATGTTCTTCATAGGTTTTCGATGCAATTAAGATGTCATCCATGAAATTATGGATATGGGGACTTTGCAAAGGTTGCAGAAGCTTCCTCATCATCCTGGTGAACACTCCTGGTGCATTATGCAAACCGAACGGCATCACGTTAAATGTGTAATGTCCTTCACTAGTGCTGAAAGCTAACAAAGGTTTAATTTCCTCCTTGACTGGTATTTGATAATAACCTTTACTGAGGTCAGTCTTGGAGAAGATCTTTGCTTGGCTGAGCTTGGTGAACAACTCAGAAACAGTTTGGAGAGGTTCGGGCTGGAATTCCGTTACAGCGTTTAGCAACCTGTAATCAATGCACAGCCGAACTTTCTTATTGGGCTTCTGCAACAGCACTACGCTCGAGCTGTAAGGAGATGTAGACTCACTGATAATTCCTGCCTGACGCAGCTTGTCTATTTCTCCGCGAAGTGCATCAGCTTTAGCGTACGGGATGGGGTAAACTCTGGTTTGAACAGGGGTCTCGTTTGTTAATTTCATATCAAATTCAATGAGATTTGTTCGACCAGGTACATCCGTTAAGACTGCACTGTACTGTTTTAGTAGAGCCCTGGTTTCTGTTTGTTGTTCTGGTGAGAGATTATCGCCGAACTTGACATCTTTAAAGGATTCTGTGGGTTGCAATGGATACTCCATGCAACCATCATCATCTTCCTCGTCTTCCGTTGCTATGGCGACAGCCAGGAGATGCTCGGAGGATGGCACCGGTCTTTCCAAATATTTCTTTAGCAGATTTATGTGGAAGACCTTCTCCTTTCCTTTGATGGAGATCTTGTAGTTGGTACGTGAGATCTTTTTAAGGACGGTAAACGGTCCTTGCCATCCGATGCGAAGTTTATTGCTTCCGGTTGGAAGTAGCAATAGGACTTTCTCCCCTGGTTGTAGTTCTCTCTCTTTTGCAGCTTTGTTGTATCTTTTAGTAATTTTAGCGCGGGCTTTCTTAAGGTTGGTAGTAGCTAGATCCCATCCTAGCTTTAGCCTTTCCTTAAGCTCAGATACATACTTGCTTGCAGAGACGACTGTCTCGTCAGCCTTCTGGTCTGTCAGGGACCGAAGTAAGGCTTCTAGTGGCCCCTTAATAGGTCTGCCAAATAAAAGTGTAGCTGGCGCAAAACCCGTAGACGCTTGGGGTACCTCTCGGTAGGCGAATAAGGCAGCCGATATATATTGGTCCCAGTATTCCGGTTTCTCCTGACCCAGCTTACGTAACATCATGGTGAGGGTACCGTTAAAACGTTCCACGAGCCCATTTCCGGCCGGATGGTAGGGACTTGTGTGGATATGTTTGGCCCTCAAGATCTTAAAGATCTCCTCCATTAACAGGCTACGGAATTGGGATCCATTGTCCGTCAAAACTTGTTGAGGGAATCCCAACCGTGTAAAAATTTGCACAAGGGCTTCTGCGACATGCTTGGAATTAGTGCATGGTAGCGGTACGGCTTCGGCCCACATAGTGCAAGTGTCAACTAAGGTCAGGATGAACCTGTTCCTTCTTTTGGTCTTTTCCAGAGGACCGATAATGTCGACAGCAACCCGTTCAAATGGAGTCCCTACTATTGGCATTTGCCCCATAGGTACTGGGGGTGTCAAGTGCTTGGGTGCTACCCGTTGGCACTGGGCGCAGGATTTCACGTACCTGACAATGTCAGAGTTCATTCCTGGCCACCAATAGTGGTTTTTTATTCGCTGAATAGTGGCGTTTTGTCCCATGTGTCCGCTAAAGGGAAGAGAGTGCCCCATTTCTAAGATCTGGTTTCTGTATTGCGTCGGTACTAGGAGCTGGTTATTCCCCGTGTCCGGGTTGCCCGTTCTACGATACAATACACCATCCTTAGAAAAGATGTCTCCGTTGTGTCTGGGGTCCTTAGCCATGGGCAGTTTTTTAAAGCAGGGCGCCAGAGTAGGGTCCTTTTGTTGCGCCTCCTTCAGTTCATTCGGCAACAAGTTTGGCGCAGGCTCCCTCTCCTTCTTGGCTTGCCCTCTTGTGGTTACCGCTGCCACAATCGGCTCCTTAGGTCTCCCAATGAACACATATCTACATCCCAGGATAACTGGGTAGATCGGATCATCCATTATGGCCGCTTTAATAACTCCTCTGACAAAGTCAGAGTGTATTTCTACCAGTGCGATAGGAAGCGTCCTGGGTGCATCACTCCTGAAAACTCCACTAAGTTTGACGGTTTCCTCTGTCTCCTGACCGGGTTTGACTAGGTGCCTAGCGACAATACAATCAAAACTTAATCCAGTGTCAAAAAGACAAGTAGTAGAGGTACCGTTCAAAATTACAGTTCCTCGAGTTGAGGGTCGGTCCCCCTCAGGTTGAGAATCACTGACATTGACTCTACCTTTCGAGGCTGTATGCAAACATCCAATGCGGTTTGCACCGGTTTGTTTGCCCTGATCAGACGTTCCTGGTGTAGGGGTCTTCCCTTTTCCTTGACCTTGGTGGCCGCGCTGCCACGTAGGCTTGTTGGGTTGATCAGAATTTTTGTTTGGGGGGTATCGGGTTTTGTAGAATTTCGATTTTTCCTGGGGAGGTTTCTGGGTATTGTTATCTCGTTGGTTATAATGTTGAGAGGAAGTGGAAGAATAGGATGCCTGCTCTAGATTCTGTTTTCGAGATGGCTCATCGGTGGGTTTACGTTTAGTGCTGGGAAGTTCGGCCATTGCATTGCTATAGCGTTCGGCTTTATTGAGTATGTCTTCAAGCCTGACTGCCCCCTGTTCCGCCAAAAATCTACGTGTTTCATTCGACAAAGTGGATTTTATCTGCTCCACAAGAACAAGTTCGAGGAGTCCCTCATATGAAAGAGGTAGGTCAGATAATTCAATGCACTTTGTCAGATAACCCGTGAGACGTGAAGAGAACTGGGGAAATGTTTCCGTGCTCTCTTTTCGGCTGTTTCTGAACAACTGCAGAAACTTTCGGGCAGTCATCTCAAACTGCTGTAGTAAGGCCTTTTTCAACAAGTCGTAATCATGTTGATTCGGTCCCAGCTTTGTGTACACGTCATAAGCATTGCCTTTCAGTGACGTTGAAAGTTTGAGCGCCCAGCGGGTACTCTCTAACCCATAAAGATTCGCGAGTCTCTCGAATTTTTTCTAGGTAGCTGTCAATTTTTTCGTTAGGGCTAGGAAAAGATTCTAAAGAAAACGACATAGCAGTTAATTGGGCAGATTGAGTACTGGAGAGGTCCATTGATTGAGACTGGGGCGAAGACGGCTCTCCGTTAGTCGAAGTAGAGGCGCCCCGACTCTCTAGAGCGTTAAGCGCCAGTTGATGCTGTCTTTCCTTGTCTCTCTCTCTCTCTCTGCGAGTTTCCATCTCTGCTTCAATTTTCTTCTGTTCCAAAAGACGTTCTTCCGCTTCTTTCTTATCTGCCCTCTCCTGGGCTTCTCTCCTCTCTGTTCTTTCTTTCTCTTCCTTCCTCTCAGCTTCTGCTCTCTGTTGCTCCGCCTTCCTCTCAGCTTCGGCTCTCTGTTGCTCCGCGTCATATATTTCCAATTCCTGGTTAATAAACGCGTTTGCAGCTTCTGCATCTAATCCTGCCTCTTTCGCTTCCAACCTCAAGATGGACCTCATCTTTATCCTCGCTGCCATTGTTAAAGAATAAGATGAAGTATGCTTAGAGAACTAGTAAGAAGAAACGCGAAAGGGCGGAACTCTGAACCGCTACGAGAAAAAAAAAAACACAAGTATAAATTTACCTGTGTTACCTCCTACCTGTACTGTGCAAACTTATCGCTGCTATTATCTGGCAATTAAGGCTCTAAACGCAAGCGACTATACCACTAAATGGTAAGTTACACTGGAAAAGAATCTACTTTTACTAACAGTAGAGAAAAATTTATATTAAAACAATTTAAAAGGAAAAAAAAATTTCCCCTAAATTTTAAATCTCTGACAACAAACTCCGTCCCTAAAGTCAATTATTGAGATGAGACGTTGTTAACTTAATTTTTAAAAATCAGAACAATCCGTCTTTAGCTAAGCTCAACTCTTTTTGACTTCAAAAACCTTAGTGACTGTAAAACAATCACGCAATCCCAGCAACTTTTATAAAGAAAGAAATATAATTATCTCCGCCAGAGGATAATAAAATAGCAAATGTATTTGTTTATCTGTACTTTCTACTGCTGTGGAGAGAAAACAACCTGTAAATATGCTGTGTGGACAACCCAAATACTTAAAGAACGTTTGTCTAGGGGTGTAATTATTTATTTATTTCCCTAATTCACAAAGACAAATCATTCACACTCTACCTAGTTAGACCCAAACTAAATCAGACTCAAAATATCTTTATCCCGGCTATGCGATTGCCTCAAATGAAGCTCAAGATCCCAGAACCAGCTCACAAATATGTGTGCATCAAATGTATCTCAAAATTATCCCAGACGAGCCGGCCAAATATTGTCGTAAATTTATTTTGAGAGAAAAGAGTCGTAGAAATAGTGGTCCGGTTTAGAGTGGAAAATGATGATGGAAAGCTCAGTGATAGAAAATGTAGAGATTTAATAGTTACTTCACAGCGTGCTGGAGGAGAGTAAAGACAGACTTATTTACGACAAATCGTGTCTCTCAATCTTCTCTTTCGCTCTCCTGGTCAAACAATTATTTGCCAGTTTTCCAGACTCGCATCTGCGCGCTCACCGATTTGGTGTTTTCAAACACACACACGACGTTGATACAAACTATAATAAACGAATAGGGGAATGTTGGGCTTTGGGTATATCCAACACACAGAACTAAATGAGTTTAGGTGATTTTATTTACTTTAAACATCAATCACTAAAAATATCAGATATTACATAAATTATCATAAGTACACAAATGCAAATAACAAATTTGGGAGGGGTGAAGAAGATTGGTATCGACTAAGCCCTTCCCGCTTATTAGACAAAGACAACCCCAGTCCAGAGATAGATAATATCAGGAACACGGGTACGTTAACCTAACAGTAAAGTTAATTACTCTGAAAGAGGTGTTACCAAGTTAGGTATAAGTAATAGAAAAAAACTTGTTCTTCCCAGCTGTTCTTCCCTTTACTAAGCAAATGGAAAGGAGGTGGTTTTAAACAGAGTTAACAAATTATCAACTATCCCACTTAAAGGAACAATGTAGGGTATACAGAAAAGATATATGTTACCAGGTAAGCAAGTTAACAAAATGGTCACACAAAAGAATTAATTTCCTGTCATTCATACACGCGCTAGCAAAGGCCTTCACTCATCTTGCTCTCACTTACCGATTGTGAAAAAATCTTGCACTCCATAGAATAACACAACAGCAGTTACACCTCAACTAAATGTATGAGTGTTTGTTCAAGTTCTAGCCCCAGATTATCGGGTAGGTGGTCAGCACATAAAAGGATCCCGTAATCGCTGGAAAATGAATCTGTAGTTGTGTCTCTTTTCTTAATAACAGTTTCTATGGGAGGGCACGGTCTCTGATACCGGGGTGAGGATGGTGTGGTCTATTTGACTATGCCGCGGATAATAAAATTCTTACGCGTGCTGGTACACTTTATCCGTGAGGTATGGTTTAAGTCCAGTGAGAAAACTAGTCACATCACTGTTCAGGAAATTATGAATTATCTCTCTGTGTCAGTAAACTAACAAAGCTCGGGCCAGTGTTCTTCTTCCCGTTACGACTTAAGTTGTTTGATGGTGCGTTAAATTTTGTCTTTGGGTGTGCTTTCTTTGCTATAAGTTAGATAGCGGAATTCCAAACATAGAATCGCCTCAAAGATTAAAAATTTACACAGTCTCAACAAGTTCTGCGTCAGGGGAACTCTACACACTGTTTATGCTTTGCTTTGCTTAGATTGATTTCTTTATTGCTTTCTTAATGCTGGGATCGCACAGGTTACGATCACTCGCTTTGCACAGAAATAGAAATCACTGCAAATATATATAAAATCCAGGGGAAAATCTATAACAAGATTTCAATAAAGCTAGTGCTTCTGTAAAGATCTGGCCAGCGAGTGATAACGTGTCTAGTTCTACATGGTCTATTTAGCTAAAATGAAATGTAAGTTGAGTGGGACATGATAAACTTGACAACTTATTTGATCTCACGAACTTTTGGGGATCTGACCGCCAAATCAAGAGAAGAAGCCGCCCCCTGGTCTTCGTATCCGCTCGCTGCTGCCCGTTTCGCTTTCCCCCGTTCGCTCGGTTCCTCGATTGACACCGAGACGCGAAATTAGCGGCAAGCAACTGCGTCTCGTATCAGGGAAAACTACTGTCTTTGATAGCGCCGATAGTCTCCCTTAAGATCCCTCGGTCTGTCTCTTTGATCTCGTCGCTGTATCCTACATGAGTCCCGGTGGAATGCGTTCTGGCAAACGAAAAGTTACAACAAGTGTTCAGGGGTTCTAATGTTATGAAAAACCAAGGGTCCCTTTAAATCATCCATCATATCAGGGAAAATTCACTTGTCAAACTAGACGTACGTCACATACCAGCAGATCACACAGTCACGTATGAAACAATCTATGTGTATAATTACTGTACCAGCAGATCACACAGTCACGTATGAAACAATCTTTATGTATAATTACTGTACCAGCAGATCACACAGTCACGTATGAAACAATCTATGTGTATAATTACTGTACCAGCAGATCACACAGTCACGTATGAAACAATCTATGTGTATAATTACTGTACTAGCAGATCACACAGTCACGTATGAAACAATCTATGTGTATAATTACTGTACCAACAGATCACACAGTCACGTATGAAACAATCTATGTGTGTGATTACTGTACCAGCAGATCACACAGTCACGTATGAAACAATCTATGTGTATAATTACTGTACCAGCAGATCACACAGTCACGTATGAAACAATCTATGTGTATAATTACTGTACCAGCAGATCACACAGTCACGTATGAAACAATCTATGTGTATAATTACTGTACAACAGATCACACAGTCACGTATGAAACAATCTATGTGTATAATTACTGTACCAACAGATCACACAGTCACGTATGAAACAATCTATGTGTATAATTACTGTACCAACAGATCACACAGTCACGTATGAAACAATCTATGTGTATAATTACTGTACCAACAGATCACACAGTCACGTATGAAACAATCTATGTGTATAATTACTGTACCAACAGATCACACAGTCACGTATGAAACAATCTATGTGTATAATTACTGTACCAACAGATCACACAGTCACGTATGAAACAATCTATGTGTATAATTACTGTACCAACAGATCACACAGTCACGTATGAAACAATCTATGTGTATAATTACTGTACCAACAGATCACACAGTCACGTATGAAACAATCTATGTGTATAATTACTGTACCAACAGATCACACAGTCACGTATGAAAATACAATCTATGTGTATGTTTACTGTACCAACAGATCACACAGTCACGTATGAAACAATCTATGTGTATAATTACTGTACCAACAGATCACACAGTCACGTATGAAACAATCTATGTGTATAATTACTGTACCAACAGATCACACAGTCACGTATGAAACAATCTATGTGTATAATTACTGTACCAACAGATCACACAGTCACGTATGAAACAATCTATGTGTATGATTACTGTACCAACAGATCACACAGTCACGTATGAAACAATCTATGTGTATAATTACTGTACCAACAGATCACACAGTCACGTATGAAACAATCTATGTGTATAATTACTGTACCAACAGATCACACAGTCACGTATGAAACAATCTATGTGTATAATTACTGTACCAACAGATCACACAGTCACGTATGA
>JAMPIV010000305.1:1782500-2047688 GCA_024509875.1 Oreohelix idahoensis | reverse complement strand
TGGGGTTTGAGGTATGTAATTGGAATGTTGTGTTGGAGTGTTGTATGGTAAATTGTGATTTGTTTATTGGGGGAGATAGATAGATATGTTGTTTTAAATAAAAGATTTGGTTCAATGGTTGGGATATTGGGTTGTGTTTTTTAGGGAAGGACAATGTTATGGGTTAAAGGGGGTATATAATAGGGAGTGAGAGAGGGTGTATAAATGGTAGGTTTTGCCTCCCCTTTGTTTTATTAATGTGGTTTACAAAAAACAAAATAGAAGGTTATTCAGATTGGTGGGGTTGAGATAAATATGATTTGATTGGATGTTGCCTATAATTTTGCTTGATGGTAAGACGATGCGTTACAGAACAATGCTTATTTGAAAATCAAATGACAAAAGAGACTGGAACTTAAGGAAAACATACTTACAAGGCAAACTGGGCAAAACAATAAGTCAGATTAAATTAATTTTGGAAGTAGAATTTTTTAAAAAATCGAGAAGACTGGCGGAATATTTTTTATTTTAATACAAAAGCAGCTTAACAATGGTTCAAAATAGAAATATCAAATTATACTATTATATAGGATAAGGGCAATACATTTAACACTCTATGTTGTTTCCTAAGGAATACAACCATTGGTCCTACAAACAGGTCAGAACTCCCCTATCGCATCCAGATGGGAATTCAAAATCATTTCTTCGGTTACGTTCACAATTTTTATTGCCTGGGGTTAATCAAAAGATACAAAGTTATACTGCAAATCATAGAGTACAACATGCCAAGGTATAGCACGTAAGGGCAGGTTTCCATACGGCACCCCTTACAGATTACAGACGTCCTGAAAGACACCTTTCAATAAGATTGCAGTAGGATAAAATGTGGTCCGTTATCATTGTTATCAAATAAAGGATTTCGTTATAGTTTTAACTTCCGTAGATCTCTTTGCACGCGTTTGCCAGAAGCCATACCGTTAGAAAACCATCACAACTGCATCTGTGTCTGATGCATTAATTTTCGATATTTTGTCGAATCGGGTTTCTCCGGAGGACATTTTGTCAGATCAGAAATCAAGTGGATCCACAATTACGTCCAAACCATATGAGGGATTTAAGAATCCATATTTGTTATCTGATTTTCACTCACTCGTTTTGTAGTGCTTATAGGTGCCCCAATCAAACGGTGTGTGCGAGTTCCTGGCTACAATAGCACTCTAAAAACAAACTGTTATCTAAGATAACTAAGAATGCCTCGTGAATGGGACATCGCTCCTTCTAACCGGCGGCCCTGGTTCGCTTTTCGTGAATTTCTTGCCTCACGAAAGCACGGGATGGTCCTCCGTTCGAATAGGTTTATGGTTCGAATCTCGCAGGACCAATGATGATACTCAAGGATTTGTTGATTGGAGCATCAATTGCTACAGCCCTACTCGAAACAGCGGCCCATTTGATATTATCAAACAAGTCACAGATGTTGACTACTCGGTGAACGTTAGAGGTAAAATCAAAACCTTCCATGTCAACATGTTAAAATTAGCGGTTGAAAGACCACAGGAATTAATTCCTGTCATTAACTCTATTGATGATTCTTCACATCATACTGCTTCTTTTGCAGTTGTTCATGAAGAAGATACCACTTCGTCTATCCCTTTACAATTCCAATTACCTTCTTTGCAATCATCGGAATCTTGGAAGGACGTGACTATTTCTTCTTCACTGTCTTCTTCACAACAAGATCAAGTTCGGGATATTCTTATTTCTTTAAATGATGTTCTCACCGACCTTCCAGGTCAGACATCGCTTATATCCCATGATATTACTCTTACTGATTATAAACCTATCAAACTTAGACCCTATCCTATATCTTTACACCACAAAGATAGGGTAGAGAAAGAGTTAAAAGAGATGATACATTTAGGTGTAATATCTCCTTCGGAATCACCATATGCATTCCCAATGGTGATTGTTAAAAAGAAGGATGATTCTTTACGCATTTGTATTGATTTTAGGCGATTGAACAAAATTACAATCACAGACGGTGAGCCTATGCCTCTTTTAGATGATCTTTTGTCAGAATTATCTAATGCTACTTTCTTTAGCAAACTAGATCTCTCTAAAGGCTACTGGCAAATTCCTCTTGCCGAAAATGCCAAACCTTACACAGCTTTCACAACTCCTTTTGGGCTCTACCAATGGAATTATATGTGTTTTGGGTTAGTGAATGCACCAGCGACGTTTGTGCGCATGATGCGCCGCCTTCTTGGCGATCGTAAAGATGTCATCACGTACATCGATGACATCTGCCTATTTCATGACTCGTGGGAAGACCATATTGATGGTTTAACTTCTCTTCTACATACGTTACGTATGCATGGTTTGACTATGCGACTTTCAAAGGTCCAAATAGGTTGTCAGGAAATTTCTTTTCTTGGTCACCGCATAGGTAACCACAAACTGTATCCTGACGACAATACAGTCAAAAGAATTCTAGAGATTTCTACCCCTTCAACTAAGAAACAAGTTAGAAGCCTTTTAGGCTTGATAAACTATTACCATAAGTTCATCCCGCATTTCGCACAACTATCTACACCTTTGTCCGCACTGTTGACCAAAGGTAGTCCTAATAAGGTACGATGGGACAAAGATTGCGAAAGCGCTTTGGTAACAATTAAGAAATTATTTAGTAATGCACCTATTTTGTTATTACCGAATATACGTATTCCATTCATACTTCAATCAGATGCCTCGAGTTACTCCATGGGTGGCTGTTTGCTGCAATGTTACAAGGAAACACTCCATCCATGTTTCTATGTGTCGAGGAAACTGACTCCGGCTGAACAAAAGTATGCGACAGGTGAACGTGAGCTCCTGTCCATGGTCTGGTGCCTGGAGAAGCTATCAAGATATCTCATCGGCACGCATTTTTTTATCATGACAGACCATAGTCCTCTTACGTACATAACAGCTAGAACAATACGTAACGCTAGAATACACCGATGGTACTTGTTGATTCAAGAATTTTCATTTACGATTCTGCCTATTGCTGGATCAGACAATAACTTGGCAGATCTTCTATCGCGCAACTTCTCTGAGAAGAAATTGAATTAACTCTTTAGTGACCATGTTGACAAGTGCTATTATTAATGTTACAAAATTTAATGTGTGTATTTAATGAGTATGATGTTTATAAGTAGGTAGTACTAATACTAATATAGTCTAAGGACGTACATCTTCTCCACCACTATCTCACGTGCCACAAGTGTCACGTTTGGAAGTGAGGGGGATGATGTTGAGGATTGTTTCATGCTTACAGACATTTGGATTTGAGCTCGATCCGAATGGCTGTATCATGGAACACCTCAATCGAATAGAGATATATCTCCGCGACCGATGTCGATGATTGTTGCATGTGTGCAAGCATTTGAGTCTGGATCCACTCGAATTGCTGCACCATGGAACATCGCAATTGAATATATATTAACGACGTAGTATGCATATCTCTATGCATGACGCGTATGTCTTGGTAACGTCATTCGACTTGTGGGTTTTGACCCGAACGGCAGTGTGTTTCAGAAGTGTGGCCATTGCCACTTATATTGTGTGGTATAACCACTTGGAAAGTGTGTGGCGTTGTCCACTTATTCATTGTGTGGCTGGGAAGCCAATTGAGCAGTGTATTTCTTGAGTCAAACGTAAGTCGTCGTATGAATAACGCAGTTTGCATAATTATGGCAGATTAGCCTGGCGTGGTATGCCAAAGGAATATTATGGTACTAGCAATAGTGTAAGCCTAGTATAGATGGATATTGTATAGCTAGCGGCAAGCGTAAGCCTAGTGTAACGGATATTAGACGACTAGCAGTAGACGTAAGCCTAGCGTAATAAGTGTATTGCAGAACTAGCAGGATAGTTAAGTCTAGTGCAAAAGGCTATTGTATAAACTAGCGACGGGAGTAAGTCTAGTTAGCCTCTGAATTTATGCCAAAGGACATTGGCCGTTAAAAGGAACTGACCTCGAACCAGAACTCTAGATAGAGATTAATGAACATGTGTTAATGAAATAATGAGAACTCTTACAGATCGTACATGAATGTGATGTGACTTTTGTTCCCATGTAGTTGGTGTCTGCTCATGGAATGAAATTACTAATTAAATATTTTGAGTCGTCAAAATCACAGTCTTATCAACTGTCGTATTCGGAGTTGAGTTAAATGCTGTTTATCTTCAACTGATCATGACTAATGATGATTAATGTCTTAACACGCTGCATCTCACACTGCCAATATAATCAATAAGACAAGAGACTAATACAGGTCAGTCAAGGGTCGAATATTTAATATGAAACATGTTCAGCACATAATGCATCACAAGGGTTAAAGCAGACATTATCGATACCAACGAACAGTATTACGGAATCCTACAAAAGTGATAAGAACCCGAGGGACTTCGACTCTATAAACTGAATACGCATATAATAACTTGGTCATCCTCTAATACTAGGAGTCATCGAAGCACCCATAACATACTGGGGTCCCGAGCCCTTAACAACATCGACTAATCATTTGTAAACATCAACAAAACTTTCATAATTTTATCGCAATATGAGGTAAAATACTTTTGTACATATTTTCAGGATTTCAACACCAACTCTGCCTTCGCAGGTCGAAGGTTAGTCAGAGTTATGTGGTGCCTGTAACATCCGCTGACTACAGCCAGATGGGTGACTTATGGTACTTATAATACAAAAATCCCGTCCGTCAGTTATATCTTAAGTGTGGGGCGGGGGTCTATTTCATGGTGTCGTTGACAAAGTTTGCTGCATTTCCAATCTAGGTATTCTTTTCTTATGTCATAATATCTCCATGATATATCTGTGACATGTCTGTCCTTGGGATAACATTATTTTTTTATCCAATATCCTCGGGGTGAGCAAATCTCAGTACGTCCAATTTCATCAATCATTTATTTTTTTTTCTCTCCTGTAATTCTGGGTATGTTATGAGTATATTAAATCGTCAATTTATTTCAACTATCTTACAACATTCTGTAATTCGTGATAAGGAATAGTCATTTGTTATACAACAATGTTCATAGTACAAAGGCAATGAGCAAAAATCAAAGAGATATCTTCTCCGAAAATGCGGATGTATCTCTATTTCCTTTACCTCTGGGCGTAGCAATTATTCAGTCATTATTTTTTTTTTCATTATTTAATCTCCATTTTGTGTCCTTAGTACCTGTGATTCCATGGGATTATCATAATCTATTTGTCTCTTGTCTATTGATAATTCTTCAATAATGACTTCAAATATGGTCCTCATATGTGCAACAATCATCTGCTCTGATTTGTTCCATGTCCATGGTATTCATCAAATATTCTATTTTCTCCTTGTCTTATCTCGTATCCACGAAAGACTAAGATTATTGCTCCTCCAATGTTAGTGTGGGGGATTTTGTGCATAGACATTACAATAAAATCTCAGCTGTGACAACATAAAGTTTCACCTTAATATAAAATGGCATCTTCATCATACATAACCAGTTGCTTCTTCATCTCATGTGTCATTAGTGGTTATCATCCGGTAATGGGGTATTCAATGTGGGTTCAGCATATACAAATGCTGTAAAGGGGTATTTCATTTGCTAGGTCAGCATGTGCAAATGCTATTTCTTTAACATGGGCAAAGGCATCATCAACAAGTAGGTGCAATTTGTTCAATCTGGGGTTAGCATATACTAATGCTCTCAAGGGGTTCTTCATTTGCAGAAATTCAGCATGCGCAAATGTCATTGGTTTACTTGTGATAGGCAGTATCAACAAAATACTGCTGGAGTATCAGAGATCATGCTGGTGGGGTGTATGACTGGTATAGGGTGATTTATTTTCTCTTTTTCTTTTCTTTTATGTCGGCTGCTAACCTCAGGGCAGTCAATGTTTTACAATATTGGCTTATCATCATCAAAATGTGTGAGGGTGGCATATAAACATATAGCAATCCTATAAAACCATTTAGAATGTTTTCCATTTCTTTTCTGTTTTCTTGTGATATCTTTTCTTTTCTTGTGATTTCTTTTCTGTTTGTATCACAAGTACTAAAGAATGATAAAAATCAATTCACTAAACACTAGATATACTATCAATATTCCTAATAGTAAATCCTAACCAATAGTGCTGCAAGTAATAGTTTAGGTTGGAATAGAATGAATATTGTAGCAGTATCTGTTGTCAATAAGTGGCGAGGAAAGGGTACATCAAGGATCTCCTGATTACAACATGATTGTAATTCCAAGGAATGAATATGATTGGGATTTTAAAAAATCACAAGTCTAAATGTCGTCTCAATATAGTGGAATGGAAAAATAGTAAGTTAAAGATGGTGTAACAGTGGAGTGAAGAAAATCTTATTATAGAGAGTCAAGGTTGGGATATGGAATCTCTTTAGGAGAATGTTTAAAATTCTTGACAGTACTAATATACATCTGGGTCTAAAATAATAATGTACATTTGAAAATAAATAATCCTGTGGAGAAAAATAGCATAACCTACAATACTAGTTTTGGGTATGAATTATATGCTGTTGAGAGATATTCATAGTAGGAACAGTATGATTGATCAAGGTGGCAGATATCAAGGAGTTTAGCATAATTGAGATCAGAGAAATATTAGTATGAGGTAAGAAAAAAAAACTACTGGTGTAAAGTGTCTGCATGAAAATGTTGGTGAATGGAGCGTGGAATATGATCAGTTTCAAAAGTGGAGATCAATGTTACAACAGAATAGTGTGACACATGTGTTATAGGTAAAGTTGTGTAGCATTCTAAATATTAAGAAAATGTATGTAACTAAATAAGGGTGCCTGTAAACTCGTAACACGTGTGTCTTATCAACGGGGGGGGGGGGGGGGGGGGGGGGTGTCTTTAGTGGAAAAAAAAACTTCCTCAGTTAGGCTGTGACATCTTAGTCTGCAAGCAAGTCATTTGAACTGTCAAAAACTGAAAATAAAGTACATGGGAAAGTTAGTACATTGTTAAAAAGTAATTTCACATTCGCGGTGACCGTACATGGGATGGCATGTACATTGAAGACTCGAGGGGCGTGTTTTCAGAATAGCTTTGCTAGTTCCTTCAGTTTCTCTGCCATCTCTAACCTTGCAATGTCCCTACTGCTTAGGCGAGAATCATACTGAGTAACTGTGGGTGACACTGCATTTGCTGATTGTTGGGGCTCTGAGGACATTGGCGAATGCGGTGATGGCTTAACATCTTTTGATTGCGGTGATGGTTTCACTGTGGTAGGGGTTTGTATGGCTGGAACATCTGTTAGTTTTGAGGCAGGTATATGTTTCGCCTTGATTTTTCTTCGGACTTGGGTCTGTGGTACGTTAACGTCTTTTTCAGTGGGCGTAATTTGCACACTGTTGTTTTTAACTAGTAGAGCTGAGCCTAATACTTCTCGGCTGGGTTTTGGCACTTGATAGCGTTTCTTCAGAATCTTTCGTCTGATATAGTTGTGCTGTATACGCGGAATTTTGTTGCTAGGGATTGAGTCATCTGATTCTGTTTTATAGGCGCGTTTGACGCTGGAGCTGACTGGTACAAATAATGTACTATCCGCATCACTGGCTTCAATAGAACTAGCTGTATCTGTGGTGAAGTGGGATGTTATAAATACTTATAGGGAATTTAGTGTACTGACTGAGATCAGCTGTGAAGGTATCTATATCTATTAAGAGTAGTGTATTATAGATAACCTTACTTGCTACCACATATCTATATATCTCAGTCAGAATTATTCTGGAATAGTGTGATGCTACGTTATGTGTCTAGGGTATGAGTATGGTGAAGTGTAAGTCACACAACAACAGACAGATAAACAATTTAATTTAATCCACTACTCTTGACAACACTGTGACACTCACATACATATAACACTCTACAAAGATATCTTAAAAGAGTCACTGATAAACTTTCAAATAACAATATGTATTCATTACTGGCATGAATGAATATGTGTCCTGATTCAACTACAAGGGAACCAGGAATCACAATCAATTTAAATTACAAGTTATGTACAGAATGTATTTAATATGAATATTGTAGTGACATATATTATTACAAATGTTCTATGTGTGTCAGTTGTGTAGTAGTAAAATGAGGTAATACTGGTTTTATTTTGTTCAAGCTCTGTTGGTATTTGTCATCATGACTTCAATAGTTTGTCTTTAGGGACCAGTATTGGAGATGTTCACAGTTCCTGATTTTAAGACAAGTAAATTCCCCTCTTAATGTTAATTTTAAAAAGTCAGTTCAAGATGAGGGGACATAATGTTGAGCTCAGCTGGCCAATTCGCTTATCTGGCGTGATGGCGGCAGGAAAGGACTCCTCTGCTCGAATTCTCCTCTGGGTTCAGGAGACACCTCACTGATAGCTAAAAAGACCAAGGAGTATGCTGTCCGACTCAGGATTCAGCAAAGCTCTGACTAGGTGCTGCTCAGTACCATCAAGACCACTGTCCCTGAAATCAAGAAGGATGTACCTTCTACTTCATAACTAATTTATATTTTCTTTTTACACTGATCACAATACATCACAAACATTGCGTTCAGAGCGTTAGGCCAACAGTCAGCTTCATCTGAAATACTTTATACCAGCATTACCATCCTTAATGGTCACTACGCCTCTGCACTTCCAGCATTATTTCTGTCTAATCAATCATCCAGGTGTCAGTGTACTATTTGGCCATTCCATGCCGTTTTACTTCTCTCCGACACCCTCTGTTCAGGCTGGAGCATTTTAGGCTTTACCTCACGTTTGCCACTGAACTACACATATATATATACAGGCATAAATCAACAATTCACATTCAATTTTCATTAAAAGATATTAAATGGTTCAAGCTTACCACAATTCATACGAATAACACAGATACGTTGATTAGCAATGAATTCTGGCACAAACTGGCACAAATTTCCATCTGCTTATCTTCCAGGCTTTTATTGAGCAAAATATATGCTGGCTTCAACGCACTGATGCTTTATCAAGCTATTTTAAACAAGTGGTTTCGAACTAACGCTCCCAAGTGTGTATATCAGCGAGTCTGACCAATGAGCCCCGTTTCGACAAGTGTTTGAAAAAATGTTACCTTTCCCCGTTTCCCCTAACAACCAAGATAGTATTTATAGCCCGACCAATCGTGGTTAGGCTTTCATTTGTTGCGCTCCAATCAATTTGGAGTTTACATGGTAGGCTATTTCTGTAACGTAAATTTTTTTCAAACACGTTAAAAAAAAAATCTTATGAGCAGAAATGATTTTATGCTGTCAGGCACCCCCAATATTTTATTTTGGGTATAATTTATTAATTCCTGGACTATTTGCGTAACGTTTTACATATTATTTGTCAGCAAGCCCTAAGGAACCCAAAAATACAAATTTAAAGGAGCTACGTGGCTGCGTTCAAAATATGCAATTTCTTTTACCTCCTGTTTCGAAGATGTTCTGTCTGGGTACTGTTATGTTCTCAACCGTAAACCCATCTAATGTTATCTTTTCTAATAAGAGTTTTTTATGATTTATAAACCTAACTCTGGGAAAGGGTAGTGTATTTTATCACTGTCCGTCTGAAAAAGTTAGTGCTTGTAGACTTACACGCGTGATAGTAGTAATTGTGTATCGCGCGACGCGTGTTTAATGTTCGGCTTTCTGCCTCTCCCTTCTCGCTATCCTTTTGTCCATCTGTTCGTTCGTTTTGGTAACGTAATGTAGAAAAAGACATGAATGGAATTTAAATTTTAGGTCATTACGCAGTCTGCCTCTTAATGTTTTTCCAAGAAATACAGCACACGTTTCATTGAAGAAAGCGGGTATAATACAGTAAGCTTTTACTATCAACGTGAAAGCGTTACAATTTGCAGACGAAGCAGAAAACAAGGGGGATTTCGAGTACATTCCTTGTGACAGCACTGTCATTTTACCATTGCTCTTCTCTTTATTAATTTTATTTGTTAGGCTTCATATTTACCTAATAATTTATATATGTGGATTAGAATATTTCATGACACCTCCCCTCTTAAAACAGACATTATATGTCAGTTCTTTATTCTATATACACATATAGAAATTTATTATTATTTCTGGGGTTTACGGTGATTCTCATCACACGGATGGCGGCTTAAAAAATCCGCTCCCAGATTGGTTTTTCCAGATATATATTCAATGCTAAAATTGTATGGAGCCAGAAGCAAAGACCATCGGAGTAACCTAGAGTTCTCATGCTTAGCCTGTGCTAAAAACGATAAAGGTTTGTGGTCAGTTTGCAACTTAAATGCCTTCCCATATAGATAAATATTGAATTTCTTTATTGCCCATATTACTGCAAGACATTCTTTTTCGCTAGTTGAGTAGTTGATTTCAGCTTTATTCAACTTCTGCTAGCATATGCCACTGGGCTTAATTCCCCATCCAATGCATCTGATTTCTGTAGTAGAGTTGCACCTAACCCAATATTACTTGCATCCGTCCTTACTATGAATTCTTGACTTAAGTCAGGTAATTTCAAAATGGGTTTACTTGTGAGCTTTTCCTTCAATTCTTGGTAAGTCATTTCACATTGTGGTGTCCATGTAATGCGATCTGGAAGTCCTTTACGTGTCAATTCCGTTAAAGGTGCACATATGGAATTAAAGTTTTTGATATACTTCTGGTAGAAACCACATAATGAGACAAAGGATCTCACGTCCTTCTTGGTTTGTGGTCTCGGGGCTTTCTGTAGTTTCTCTAAGTTCTTTGGGTCAGGGGTCATGTTTCCCTGATAAACTGTGTGTCCCAAAAATTCCAATTCTTTACATCCAACGCAACATTTGGTTGGTCGGGCTGTTAAATTTGCCTCCCTAAGTCGATCAAACAGCATGTTCAGAGAGTCAATGTGTTCCTCAAATGTTTCTGTTGCTATAAGGATATCATCCATAAAATTTGTTATACAGGGATTATTCAGAGGATCCAATAATTTTCTCATCATTCTAGAGAAGACACTAGGCGCATTCTTCAATCCAAATGGCAATCTATTAAACTCATAGTGTCCTTCTGAGGTACTAAAAGCTAGGTATGGTCTAACCTCAGGCTTTACTGGAATCTGATAGTATCCTTTACTCAGATCCACTTTTGAGAAATATTTAGCTTTATTTAGTCTGGCAAACAGCTGATTTGTATCCGGCAATGGATCCACCTGTCCTTCTGTAATAGCATTCAGTCTCCTGTAATCTATACAGAGTCTATGTTCTCCAGAGGGCTTCCTTAAGAGTACAACACCGGAACTATACGAAGACTCACTGTGCGAAATAATTCCTTCCTTCAATAGATAGTCTATCTCTTCCTTCAAAGCTTTTTCCTTAGCAAACGGAATCGAATATGGTTTCATACAGACAGGTGTGGAGTCTATGAGTTTCATATCATATTCCAATAGGTTTGTATGCCCTGGTCGGTCTGTTAACACCTCTGCATGATTATTTAGAACCTGTTGCACTCTCTCTTTCTGAGTTTTCGTTAAATGTGTACTGATTTTCACCTGTGCTGCTGTCTCACAGGGGTGTAATGGATATTCAAATGATGAAAGTGGTTCCTTTTTCATCTCCATGGCGATGGACAAGGTCAACAAGTGTGTCTCTTCCTGATGTTCTCTTTCCAAATATTTCTTCAGGAGATTCACATGATAGATTTTTTCTTTCCCCTTCTTATCTATCTTATAATTTGTTCTAGACACCTTCTAGAACTGTATATGGACCCTGCCATCCAATTTGTAACTTATTCTGACTCCCGGGCAAAAGAAGCAGTACTTTCTCTCCCACAGCCAAATTTCTGTCTTTCGCCTTCCTGTTATAATAGGCAGCATGTTTCTTCCTGGCTTGTTTCAAATTTTCATTGGCAAGTTTCCAGCCAGTTTTTAACCGAGTCGTCAGCTCATTCACATATTGGTATGAAGATGTAATGTTTTCCTCTGCCTTTTCATCAGTCCACGTTCTTAACAAAGCTACATATGGACCTTTAATTGTGTGGACCTATTTGTCCATGCACCGGTATGGTCTCTTCCACTTGAAGCTTTATAGTGATGATTTTTCCTCCCAGAATTATCATTCACAAAACGACCGCTACCAATTTTTCTTTTGGGGCTTTCTCCCCTCTTAAAATTCTTGATGAGAGATTTCCTCTCTACATCTTCTTCCTCCAGTTTGTTTAAGTCCGATTGAGGGATTGTCGGCTTATCCTGGGGTAAGACATCTTTTTGCACTCTCCGCATAGTGGCCATTGTAAAACAGTTAAGTGAAGCTTGTCCGTGAAAAGGGGCTTCCCATTCCATTTGGTCCACTTTATCAAATCTATTTTTCCTTTTATTGTCAGGCCTGATTTTGCCCCATGGCGTGTCCAGGTCCTGATCCATGTTCCCACTTGTGGGTGTTCCCTCATGTGCTATGCTACACCTTTCTACAAAATTCTCAATGTCCCATCTTGCTTTGGGCCAATAATAATTGTGAGCCACCTTTTGAATGATGGTACCTATTTTCTCATGGTCCCCATCTGGTTTCACATGTAGGCTCCTTATTAAGTCTGTCCTGTATCTTTTTGGAAGAACCAGCTGTCCGTGACCATTGGATCTAGCTCCAGTCTTCCTATACATCAACTTGTTTTTCATATAAAAATCTCCCTTGCCTGGAGTTGTATGACAAGTTGACAATTTTCTGAAACAAGGCTTGAGTGTTTTATCCCCAGCCTGTGCCTTCCTCATCTCTTCTGGAGTGGTATCCAACATAATATCCTCCTCCTGTCTTGAGGTCTACCTGACCTGAAGGGTTGCCATATACACAGGTTTCCTTCTGCAACGGTCAGTGTCATGATTGTCCATCTGACAATTCTTACACCACCTTTTTCCTTGGTTGAAAGATTTTCTTTCATCATATTTCCTTTCATCGAATTGTGGGAATTTATTTTTATTGTCATACCGTGGCCTATCAAATTGGTGCTTACCTTTATTTTGATCCCTAGGATCAAATTTATTAAAGTTCTGTGGTGCCCTGAAGTTATCCACCTGTTTCTTTTTATTACCTGTTACCTCTGCTTGAGCTGCTTGATACCTTTCAGCAACATTTAGCAACTCACCCAGCCTCTCTGCACCTTGTTCCATGAGAAACTTTCTCAGGTCTGGAGCCATGGACTCTCTTAGTTGCTCTATAAGGACCATTTCCTTAAGATCTTGGGTTTTCCCCAGAGAAGTCCATTTCTCCAAGTATGTCTCGATCCGTGCAGAGAACTGGTGATAGGTTTCACCTGACAGTAGTTTAGCATTCCTAAATTTTTTCCTGTAAAACTCTGCATTCTTTTCATACCTTAACAAAAGAGCCTGCTTTAGCATGTCATAATTTTCCTGATCACCTCTGCTCATTTTTGCAAAAACTTCATAAGCTGCCCCACGAAGTCCCTGAGATAACTTTAAGCTCCACCTTTCTCTCTCTAACCCATACGTGGTAGCTAATAGTTCATACCTATTTATATAGCTCTCAATATCATCGTCTTTCTCAACAAAATGATCTAAATGAAAGTTCATAGCTGAGGTTGAGGCTCCCTGAGTAACCGTAGCATCAGAGGCAAAGGGACTGGCACCATTTTCAGGAGCATGGCCTTGAAACTCAAACTCCCTTAGTCGTAACTCATGTTCCCTTTGTAATCTCTTCTCCTCCTTTTCTGCTTCCCTTTCTGCAGCTAATCTCTTCTCTTCCCTTTCTGCAGCTAATTTCTTCTCTTCCCTTTCTGCAGCTAATTTCTTCTCTTCCCTTTCTGCAGCTTGTCTTCTTTCCTCGGCTTCCAATGCTTTAGCCTCTTTGTCAGCCTCAATCTGCAACCTCTTAATTTCCTTGTCAGCCTCTAACTTTCTTTCGGCTTCAAACCTTCTTTCTTCGCGTTCAATAAATTTGTCACATTCCGTCGTGACATAGGCAACCATAACTTGCCCATCTAATCCTAACTCTTTTGCAGTCTGAACAGCGGCAGATCGAAATTTGGCCAGGTCCGCCATTGTCTATCAGGTAAATTTTTATAATGTCTACCCAACAATTCAATTTCTAACTATATATCTAATGGACAACACAGGCACCGTGAGCTCAACCTTATTTAATTCCACCCAAGGATACCTTTTAATTCTTATATTCCCTGAAGTGAATTACCCCCAATATTTTTAATAGTTAAAGATTCAAAATCCCAAGAGCGAGACCCCAATATATGTGGTGAAGTGGGATGTTATAAATACTTATAGGGAACTTAGTGTACTGACTGAGATCAGCTGTGAAGGTATCTATATCTATTAAGAGTATTGTATTATAGATAACCTTACTTGCTACCACATATCTATATATCTCAGTCAGAATTATTCTGGAATAGTGTGATGCTACGTTATGTGTCTAGGGTATGAGTATGGTGAAGTGTAAGTCACAACAACAGACAGATAAACAATTTAATTTAATCCACTACTCTTGACAACACTGTGACACTCACATACATATAACACTCTACAAAGATATCTTAAAAGAGTCACTGATAAACTTTCAAATAACAATATGTATTCATTACTGGCATGAATGAATATGTGTCCTGATTCAACTACAAGGGAACCAGGAATCACAATCAATTTAAATTACAAGTTATGTACAGAATGTATTTAATATGAATATTGTAGTGACATATATTATTACAAATGTTCTATGTGTGTCAGTTGTGTAGTAGTAAAATGAGGTAATACTGGTTTTATTTTGTTCAAGCTCTGTTGGTATTTGTCATCATGACTTCAATAGTTTGTCTTTAGGGACCAGTATTGGAGATGTTCACAGTTCCTGATTTTAAGACAAGTAAATTCCCCTCTTAATGTTAATTTTAAAAAGTCAGTTCAAGATGAGGGGACATAATGTTGAGCTCAGCTGGCCAATTCGCTTATCTGGCGTGATGGCGGCAGGAAAGGACTCCTCTGCTCGAATTCTCCTCTGGGTTCAGGAGACACCTCACTGATAGCTAAAAAGACCAAGGAGTATGCTGTCCGACTCAGGATTCAGCAAAGCTCTGACTAGGTGCTGCTCAGTACCATCAAGACCACTGTCCCTGAAATCAAGAAGGATGTACCTTCTACTTCATAACTAATTTATATTTTCTTTTTACACTGATCACAATACATCACAAACATTGCGTTCAGAGCGTTAGGCCAACAGTCAGCTTCATCTGAAATACTTTATACCAGTATTACCATCCTTAATGGTCACTACGCCTCTGCACTTCCAGCATTATTTCTGTCTAATCAATCATCCAGGTGTCAGTGTACTATTTGGCCATTCCATGCCGTTTTACTTCTCTCCGACACCCTCTGTTCAGGCTGGAGCATTACAGGCTTTACCTCACGTGGCCACTGAACTACACATATATATACAGGCATAAATCAACAATTCACATTCAATTTTCATTAAAAGATATTGAATGGTTCAAGCTTACCACAATTCATACGAATAAACACAGATACGTTGATTAGCAATGAATTCTGGCACAAACTGGCACAAATTTCCATCTGCTTATCTTCCAGGCTTTCATTGCGCAAAATATATGCTGGCTTCAACGCACTGATGCTTTATCAAGCTATTTTAAACAAGTGGTTTCGAACTAACGCTCCCAAGTGTGTATATCAGCGAGTCTGACCAATGAGCCCCGTTTCGACAAGTGTTTGAAAAAATGTTACCTTTCCCCGTTTCCCCTAACAACCAAGATAGTATTTATAGCCCGACCAATCGTGGTTAGGCTTTCATTTGTTGCGCTCCAATCAATTTGGAGTTTACATGGTAGGCTATTTCTGTAACGTAAATTTTTTTCAAAAATGTTAAAAAAAAATCTTATGAGCAGAAATGATTTTATGCTGTCAGGCACCCCCAATATTTTATTTTGGGTATAATTTATTAATTCCTGGACTATTTGCGTAACGTTTTACATATTATTTGTCAGCAAGCCCTAAGGAACCCAAAAATACAAATTTAAAGGAGCTACGTGGCTGCGTTCAAAATATGCAATTTCTTTTACCTCCTGTTTCGAAGATGTTCTGTCTGGGTACTGTTATGTTCTCAACCGTAAACCCATCTAATGTTATCTTTTCTAATAAGAGTTTTTTATGATTTATAAACCTAACTCTGGGAAAGGGTAGTGTATTTTATCACTGTCCGTCTGAAAAAAGTTAGTGCTTGTAGACTTACACGCGTGATAGTAGTAATTGTGTATCGCGCGACGCGTGTTTAATGTTCGGCTTTCTGCCTCTCCCTTCTCGCTATCCTTTTGTCCATCTGTTCGTTCGTTTTGGTAACGTAATGTAGAAAAAGACATGAATGGAATTAAAATTTAGGTCATTACGCAGTCTGCCTCTTAATGTTTTTCCAAGAAATACAGCACACGTTTCATTGAAGAAAGCGGGTATAATACAGTAAGCTTTTACTATCAACGTGAAAGCGTTACAATTTGCAGACGAAGCAGAAAACAAGGGGGATTTCGAGTACATTCTTTGTGACAGCACTGTTATTTTACCATTGCTCTTCTCTTTATTAATTTTATTTGTTAGGCTTCATATTTACCTAATAATTTATATATGTGGATTAGAATATTTCATGACAGTATCAATGTCTGTTTCTTGTTCGTATAATTCTACCATTTCTCTGTCATTTTGTTCGTTGGGGTCTGACAAAGCTGTGCCGGGGTTGACACTGTAGTTTTGTTCTTGTTGCGTTTCGTCCATAAAGATCGCTGGTATATGGTTCAACAATCTGCTTGGGTATAGTTTCTTCAGGATCTGATTGTTTTGAACGAGCAATCTTGTTCTTGTGGTATAGCAGTGTTTGGTTTTCACTAGTGTTAAAACTAGAACTGCCTGAACTGGGGGTGTGATAGGTATCAGCTGACGATTTATCACTGCGGGAGTAAGTTTGAGTGTGGATATAAGGTGTTTTCGTGTTGTCATCGTGTGACGTCTGTGGCATTATTTCTTCATTTCTAATGCGCAGGTCTCTGTCTTGTAGTCTATTACGTAATTCAAGTGGTGGGATATCTTCTTCGCTTTCGGACGAGTCTCGTTGTTGTCTTGCTCGATGTATTCATCTGTGGGTGGTCTGGGTATGTGGTCGTCTTGGTAAAATTCAGAGTCTGTCGTCTCTGACTCTGATATGTCAGACGAATCTGTGCTGGATGGATTATAATTTAGGGTGGCTTTTCTGACTGGTCTTGTATTTGTCGTCAGAGGCGGAATGGGCCGGTGATTATCGATTTTGATTTGTTTTACGTGAGCTTTTGTTTGGTGTTGTTTCTCTTCATTCCAGATAATGAAGTTTACAGGCGTAGTTTGTTTCATGATTTTGTAGCCATCTAACCATCGGTCATCGAATTTTGAACTGCGTACATGTTTCTTGTAGTATACTCTGTCTCCTATTTTGTACGTTGGTAGCTTGGCTGATTTATCATGTTGTTTCTGTTTCTTGTGAAATGCCTTCTGCGTATTTCGTTGTGCAATCTGGTGAGCTTTGTACTTTTCTTGAAGGATTATTTCGATGGGGTCTTCTCCCATGTATTTTCGTTGTGGGCGAAGTAGGTTGTCTAACGGAAAGTTTGGTTCTCTTCCGTATAGCATGACAAAGGGTGACATTCCTGTGGTATCGTTCACGTTTACTCGGATGGCTTCAAGAGCTTGGTTAATGTATAGATCCCAGTATTGGTGGTTCCCCTTGATATATTTGCTAATAATATCATGTAGGGTGGCATGCATGCGTTCATTTCTGCCATTTGCATTTGGGCAATAATAACTTGTAGTAGTATGCTCAATATTCAGCTGGTGTAAGGTGGCTTTAAATGGGTTACCGATAAACTGTTTACCGTTGTCCGAAATGATTCGTTTTGGACAGCCATGCCTGGGAATGAATTCTTGTAAAAAAATTTGCGTGATAGACTGCGATGTGGCATCACTGAGTGGGTAACTTTCTGGCCAAACAGAGTATTGGTCAACTATGTGCAGGAGGTATTTGTTGCCTGATTTTGTGACTGGGTAAGGACCTGATAAGTCAATGCTTACTGTTTACATGGAAGGTTGCATTTCTTGAAGGGGAATTAAATGTGGCTTCATGTTTCTCAATTTACATGTTCTACAGGTGGCTACATATTCTGTAATGTCTTTGTAGAAAGTTTGCCAATAATACCTTTTCTTTATGACATCAATTGTTTTGTCTCTTCCCATGTGTCCGTTGTTATCATGAAACTGTAGCAATACTTCTGGGACTAGATGTGCTGGAATGACTTTTCTTAGTGTCCCTTCTTGTTTACTATCAATATAGTATAGAGCTCCATCCGTTGGGTGTACTGTAAAATCTTTACTTTTTGTTGGGTTTTCCTTCACGTATGTGAGCAGCTTAACAATTTCTGCATCTTTCGCTTGTTCTACTCTCATGTCAAACATATTTTGACTTTCTTCTTCTACTTGAGTGGCAGAATCTGAGGTACTTCTTCGACCTGGTGAAGTAATTTCGTTAATTTCTTTAGCATTATCGTCAATCTCTGAGGATGTGCCATCATTTTTGACTCTAATTGTTTTCACTTCGGTTTCATCATCATATTTGATTCTGGATAGGAGATCTGCACAGATGTTCAATCTGCCAGGGATATGTTCGATAGTGGTGTCATATGACTGTAAATTCATTGCCCATGTCTGTAACTTCTTAGGCTGTTCCTGTGTTTTGGTGAGCCAGTTAACCAAAGGCTGGTGATCAGTTCTGATAGTGAGTTTCGTCCCTCTCACATAAAAGTCTAATTTCTGTACTGCATAGTGAATGGCGTATGCTTCTTTCTCAATGGTGGTCCACCGTTTCTGTGACTTTGACAATGCGTGGGATAAGAATGCAATGGGTTTCACATTGGGGATGTCCGGTAGTATGGGTGTTTCATCTTCTAGTACTGGTTGTACCAAACACGCACCAATTGCGTTATTCGAGGCATCGGTGTATAGTATCATGGGCTGAGAAATGTCTGGATGTCCCAGAAGCGGAATGGCGGTTAGGGCATTTTTTGAGATATTCAAACGATTTCTGGCACTCTTCTGTCCATCTAAATCGTGCATACTTGCGGGTAAGGGCTATTAATGGCTCAGCTGCTTGTGAGAAATGTATGATATGGCGTCTATAGTATCCTACGGAACCGATAAAGGAGCGTGTTTGTCTGACCGTCTTGGGGCTAGGCATTTCTCTTATGGCTTTGACTTTATCTTCATCAGGTCTGATGCCATCTCTATTGATAACAAAGCCTAAATATTTGGTTTCTGTCTTTAGAAATTCACACTTGGACAGTTTTAACTTTATTTGGTGATGTCTGAGTCTATCAAAACTGTTTCAACTTTGCGGAGGTGGTCTTCCATCGTGCCTGCGGTATGTATCAGGATATCGTCTATGTATGCCAGGGCAAATGGATGTAGACCCTTTAACACTTCATCCATGAGTGACATATATGTTGCTGGCGATCCTTTTAGACCAAATGGCATAACATTCCAAAAAAAACTTCCGATATGGGAACAGAATGTGGATTTCTGTTTTGCCTCAGGTGTCATGGGGATGCACCAAAAGCCTGACCTTGCATCAAGTGTGGTGAAATAGGTAGACTTTCCTAACGTCGCAAGTAGATCGTCTATTCTGGGGAGGGGGTAGGAAATGACTTTTGTGATTTTGTTCAGGGCTCGGTAATCGCAGCAAAAGCGACTGGACCCATCTTTCTTCGTTACGATAACGATGGGGGAGGACCATTGGGATCTGGATCTTTCGATGATTCCTGCCTGTAGCATTTCATTTATAGACCTTTCCACGAGTTCTCTGTTTTTCAAGGGCGTATGATAGGGTTTCATATGTATTGGCTCCTCTGTGGTTGTTTGACTGTCCATTGTGACAGTGTTAGTTCTGCCTAATTCCATGTCATTGAGTGCGAATACATCCTGGTGCTTTTCTACAAACGTTTTCAAACGTGGCCTATTATCTTCTGTGGCGTTCAGGGTTGCAAGTAACTGAGCTATTCTCTCTCTGTATTTATGATCTGCTATGATATCTCTGGTCTGTCTTGATGCCTCCGTTTCATTCCCATAATCTTGGGGCATTTTTCTTGCATCTTGTGAAAATCTCTGTTCCTGGTATGTGGCTTTCTTTTGGGTATTTCTTTGCCATTCGCTGGGTTGTGCTTGGTATTGTCTCCTCTGCCATGTGCTGTGTGCATTTCCATTTGTCACTGCATTTACTGTATATACGTTTCTAGTATTATTTCTGGGGTAGTCGTTATTGTGCCATTGTTTCTGATTATTTCTGCCGTAACTGCGCTTATCCGCGTACGTTACTGTATTTCTTCTGTTTGTGCTATAGGGCTGTCTTCTTTCCCTGGGCGAAAATTTTTCATTCTTTCTGTTTCCAACTTTGCTGCTATAGTATCCTCCTGTGGTGGAGTCATATAAGAATTCTTCCTTTTCTTCGGAACATTCAATTGGTTTTGGGACTTTATCATATCCACCTGTTTTTGAGTTATATTGATACTCCATGGGACATGTATCTCTGTCTTGTCGCTTCGGATATCCTCCTGGCAAGACAATTTCTGTTTCTCTGTTTCTTTCTGATATACAGCACTTCATCTTTTCTCTTGGTGTGCTGGGGCGCAAGAATGAGTAATTATAGTCATTCTCATACCGTGGCTGCCTTATTCCTCTCCTTCTTATACATGGACTGGTTTGTTTCTGCAGTCTGGGTGGGGTATGCTGTGGTGTAACATAACTGTGACTGGTATCTCTGCCATTTTCTGCATATGACTTATGACTGTTTACCTTTCGTGTACCATGGTTATTTGTACTGCGATGTCGTGCACCATGTCCAGTGGGAGTGGTTGAGACAATTTGTGAATGGTCTCTATTGGTTTTAGTCTGTCTTATTGTTGACGTATCCACTTGTGCTACAATTGTGCCTCTATTTATAGTGGTAGTTTTTCCTGACATATTCAATATCATGATGGGGAAATCTCTGGACTTCGAGACTTCAGCGATTCCCTCTGTAATTTGCAACAATGGGTCATCAATAATGCTTTCTTCTGCTAGGGGCTGTATTTGGATTGATTGCCCTGGTGTTATGTACTCAGAATTTTTTACTCTGCCTTTTGCTATGACTAGGGAGTTTGAGGCCACTGTTATGGGAGCTGTAAGCCTTACCAAAGATGCTATGTGGATATCGTCCTGGAGATCGATATAAATATTGTTGACTTTGATTTTCTGGAGGTCATAGTATATTCTAACTTTGTTTTTGTTAAAGAAATCCCTCCCTAGGATAAGATTTCTAGACATGTCTTTTGTAATGACAAATGGGTGTTCAAAATTTGTTTCACCTAAAGAAAATTTTACCCATGCTGTCCCAACTGAATTTAGTCTTTGTCCCGTGACTGAGGCTAGGTGTGTTTTGGACTGTTGAAATCGTACTAAATGTTGGATCTTCTTGAACAGCAGGAACCTAATAAGACTAATGGATGCTCCTGTATCTACCAGTGCTCTATACTGCTGGCCCTGTATAGACATGATGCAAGAACTGGGGTCCGGATGTATTTTGGTTCCATCATTCAGCATTTCTTCATAATGTATTTTTCTGGATGGGTTCACTTGACTATTTCTGTTCTGTGTTATTTCTTTTGCTTTGGACCATTCTCTATGATAGTCACCCTCACTAACGGTCCTGTTTAGTGAGTGGCACGTCCGTTTCCCTGACGCATGAGGGGTTGAGGTGTGCCTCTGGTATACTGATTTCTTGTGTAATTACGTGGGGGTGGTGCGAGTTGTTGTGGTTGGTAACTTCCTTCTCTTCTGAATGGTGCATTATTGTAATTTGCTCTGCATGACCTGTAACTATGTCCGAACCTACCGCATGTAAAGCATCCATTTGGATTGATGTTATTAATGTCATTTGTCCTCTGTGTGGGGGGTCTGTAATTGCGAGGTCTATCATCTTGTTGTCGTGGGCGAGTCCATTGCCTCCTGGCATGGTCAACTTCCATAGGCTCATGCTCAGTATAGTCCCTCTGGTCTGGTCGGTGTTCCCTACTTACTCTTTGTTGGAACCTTCGGTGAAGATTTTCTTCCTGAATTGCTGCTTGGATTGTTTCAGCAATAGTCTTTGTATCTTTTCTAATGAGATGCCTTCTGATGTTCTCTGCTCTAAGGCCATCGACAAATATCCCTACTAGCTGTATTTCTACGTCAGGTGTGGTAGGTATTTCTCCACAAAACGCCTCTTCTGCCATATTGAGGAATCTATCGCCATAAAGTTGTACTGATTCATCCCTTTCCTGTTTCATTTGTCTAAGTACTGACCAAGCGTGCATTCTGTCTATGATTTCTCCATATCTCTGGGTGAGCTCTTTTTTAAGGGACTCGTAGGTCTCTGTGGGGTACTGCTGGGACCTCCTTCTTAAAAAATCAGTCACGACCGAATCAGAGCTTAGCAGAGCGATTTTCTTTTTCTCTTCATCAGTTGTCGCCTCTGCTATTGCCGCAAATTTTTCCATGTCGGCTAACCATCTTCTGAATTTCTTCTTGTCTCCATCGAATGGTTGTACTATGGACCTGACTTGGGATAATTTTGCATAAGTGCTATTCTTTTGTAACTTCTCAGTAAAGCGCTGTAGCGCTATCAATGTGGGTTCTTCCATATTTGGATTGACTGGGGGCTGCAGCGGTTGTGCTTGTGCAGATCTGTTTTCCTGTTCTACCCCTAGTTGCTGGAAATTTTCCATTAATTGGTCCATCTTTCGTTAATGCTTCTGCTCTTTAATAGAGGACTGGTCATACGGCACCAAATTGAGATATGTGGCCGGGTAGGGTAGTGGGGGTTGCTGTTTAAATCGAGAGTATTAGATTTTGATGACTAGCTAGCCTGCTAGAGGTGATGATTGCTCTCTACAGTCTTACAGGACTTAACCAGGTTCGGGGATAATCCTCTATGATGTTTTATTTTTAGAGCAGATGGTTATTATTTGTGTTGCACCTGCAGCGATTAGCTTTGGTATGATCCCTTAATTATTTGTATGATGGCCAACTGCAAACATATGATTCGTCAACAGCATTTGTGTTCAATGAAACAAATGTTTATTCAATTTTCAACAAGAACTGGGTTAAGTCAAATGGTAACCACACCAAATTTGCATAATAGCATGTTGACATTTAATAAACAAGCATAAAAAGTCAATGCATTATTTTAATGATGCAATATTCCTTATTGCATCTCGTGATCTTTTCAACTTGCAAAAACATGGCGTGGCTCCTCTATCCTTCTAGTGTTCCTTCGTTTATTTGTTAATGTGGTCTAGATTTCACGACGCTTTTCTTATCTCTTCATTTCAATGAAGAGCCAAACTTTCTCTTATTCATTAGTATTCCTTAGTTTGACGTTCTCTCAGCTTAAGGACCTTCATCCTTGGTAAAAGGTTCAGATATATGCCTGGGTTTACAATTCTTTACCCAGTTTTCGAGCGTAGCTCTGTTTCAGTTATGACTGTGGGCTCTAACAGTTATTGCATGCAATTCTTAGCACTACTTACGGTTCTCGTGAATTCACAAAACATAACATTCTACATTTCGAAGTTACACAGTTGCATTAATTGTGCGAAGTCAATCTCCTCTATTAGAATATCACTGAGCAAGAAGAATTATGTCTTCTCTCGACCGCTCTAAATTCATGACTGCCCAAAAAAAATGGCTTCGTCTCTCGTTCATTCCGGGGAAAAGAAGGACTGAGCCTAACCATTGGTTGGCAATCACGTGACCAACGCAACTATACAAGCGAAGCTTAGCCTAAATAAATGCGTGGCGTTTCGAAGCTAAACTGGCCTAATTAAACATCTGCATCAAGATTTTTTAATCTTCTGTTTCTATAAAAATTTATTTTATATGTTAATATAGTCTGTATCTGAAGACTCACGGTATACGCGGTTACAATATATCGGTCATGTCCTACGAATGCAAAACAACAGAATACCACTACAGGCGCTCACTTGGGTTCCTGAGGGTAAGAGGAAAAAAGGAAGACCAAAAGAAACACTCAGAAGAACAATAATAAGAGAAGGAAGAACGTTGGGCCTAAATAATGTGCAAGAGCTAAGAGGAGTGGCGTCACAACGAACAACCTGGAGAGCACTGGTTTCTGCCTTATGCGCCGTGTTTGGTGCTTAAAGAATTTATTATTATTATTATTATACGTCGGTGGCCCAACATTTTATTCATCAATATATATATATATATATATATATATATATATATATATATATATATATATATATATATATATATATATATATATATATATATATATATATATATATATATATATTCGTGGTCGACGTAAAGAGAATATATGAGATTATCAAAAGCCAGGAAAGAACAGAGACCGATGATGCTGACCAGAGATTCAACACCATCTCAACAATATACAAGGAAAGCAGCAAGTCATGCTTGGGATTCCAGGAAAGAAAGAGCGAAGACTGGATAACACCAGATACGCTAAACACCATAGCGAAGAGAAAGGAAATGAAAAGAAAGAAAACAGAAGCTAAGTCTCCCAGATTAAAGGCAATATATAGTGAACAGTACAGTCAGCTGGACAAGGAAGTTAAACGTCAAACCCGTGCCAACAAAAGGACATTTCTGGATGACCTTGCAAGACAGGCAGAAGAGGCAGCACTGAGAAATGAACAAAGCACAGTATTCAAAATAACTAAAATCATCAGTGGAAAACGAGGTGCAAACAATATTACATTAGTAAGAGATAAGCAAGGAAATCTCATCACAACAGTAGAGAGACAGGAAACAAGATGGGCAGAGCATTTCAGAGAAACTCTGAATAAGGAACCACCAGAGACACAATTAACTGTTCCTAAGGCTGAAAATGATCTAGATGTTAATACAGACATCCCACGAAAAGAAGAAATCATCACAGCAATCAAAGGGTTAAAGAATGGAAAAGCTCCTGGTCATGATAACTTAAATGCAGGGCTATTTAAGACAGACCCAGAGCTAGCAGCAGAACTATTAGAACCACTATTTGCACAAGTCTGGAAAACAGGGACAACACCAACAGAGTGGAGAAAAGGAATAATTGTCAAATTGCCCAAGAAGGGAGATCTTGCAGACTGCAATAATTGGAGAGGAATAACTCTTCTCTCAGTTCCCAGCAAAATACTAGGCAGGATAATTATACAGAGAATCTCAAAAGCAGTAGACCACAAACTGAGGAAAGAACAAGCAGGATTTAGAAAGAACAGAAGATGTGTAGATCATATATTTACCGACAGGAACATTATAGAGCAGTGCTCGGAATGGCAAAGACAGTTGTACATTAATTTCGTTGATTTTGAAAAGGCTTTTGACAGTATACATAGGGACAGTTTATGGAAAATACTGAGGGCTTATGGAATTCCAAGCTGCATAGTGTTAATCATAAAAAGCCTTTATGCCAACTTTACATGCAGCATTGGGCAGAGCAACCTAACCTTTGAAGTGAAGACAGGAGTACGACAGGGATGCCCCTTATCAACCACTCTATTTTTAACAGTCATAGACTGGGTGATGCGCCAGACAACAGAGGGCAATCCAAGAGGTATAAGATGGACTACATTTTCTACATTGGAAGATCTGGAATATGCAGATGACATTGCACTGCTAGCACATTCACATCAACACATCCAGGAAAAAACGGATAGACTTAATAAGTATAGCCAGCAGGTGGGCTTGAACATCAACCTAAAGAAGACGGAGGTCATGACGCTCAGTGTGAGCAACCCTGAGCCCATATCAGTAAGGAATCAGCAACTGGAACAGACAGATGCCTTCACATACCTAGGATGCATAGTAACACCAGACGGCGGAGCAAGCAAAGACATCAACAACAGAATGAACAAAGCAAGAACAGCCTGTTTTAGTCTAAACAACATCTGGAAGTCCTCTCAGTACAGCACAAGCACAAAATTAGGATTATATCAGAGCTGTGTGCTTTCTGTGCTTCTCTATGGCGCGGAGAGCTGGAGAGTTACAGAGAAGGAAATGTCGAAATTGTCCTCTTTTCACACAACAAGCCTAAGAAAAATTCTCCGAATCTTTTGGCCGAATATCATCACCAACCAAGATCTGCTTACTCGGAGCAAGCAAGAGGACATGCACACCATCATAGCTGGCAGACGCTGGAGCTGGGTTGGCCATATCCTCAGAAGAGACCCCGATGCCATCACGAGAACAGCTATGCTATGGACCCCCAAAGGAAAGCGAAAGAGAGGCCAACCAAAAACAACCTGGCGGAGAACTGTGGAAGCCGAGATGCAAAGAATGAACAAGAGTTGGGGCCTTGTACGAAGAATGGCGGCCGGTCGAACAAAGTGGAATAAATTTGTAGCTGCCCTACAAGACACCACCAGGCGTGATGGCCACTGACTGCTTTCAAATTGGCGGCTATGGATCAAAGAGGAGAATATATATATATATATATATATATATATATATATATATATATATATATATATATATATATATGTATATTTATATATATATATATATATATATATATATGTATATATATATATATATATATACATATCTATATATATATATATATATATATATATATATATATATATATATATATATATATATATATATATATATCATCATCATCAATACCTTTTAGCTCCCCGAGGAGCATAGGCCTTCAACAAACACATGCCAAGTCTTCCTGTCCTGTGCCATCCGCTAAAGTTCATTCCATGTTTGTCTCATCATTTTCACCTCTGTATCCAGTTCTCTGTCAGACGGGCCTGCGTGCCCAATTCTCAACCCTTTGAAAATAAAGTTCGTTCGTTCGTTCGTTCTCTTCTCCATGTGTTTTTTGTCCACCTCTGCCTCTTTTCCCCTGTGGATTCCAGAAGAAGGACTGCCTTATAATGCTATCAACAGGTTTCCTCAATGTGTGTCCTATCCATCGCCAGCGTCTTCTTCTCAACTCTTGTTCCACTGGTTCTTGTCATCAATTCCACATTTGTAACTTTGTCATACCATTTCAGTCATTCTACGCAAGCACCAGTTTATAAAAGTCTCTAGCTTTTTGGTTGTTTTTTTTTTTAGTTGTTGCTCTCCATGTCTCAGAGCCATACAATAGGACTGCCTTTTCATTTGAGTTGAAGATTCTTATTTTCGTGTTGGGCTTGATTTCTCTTGTTCTCCATATGTTTCCCAATGCAATGAAAGCTCCTCTAGCTTTTTGTTTTCTTATTTTGATATCGTTGTCTGTCCCTCCAACTCTGTCTATATTACTGCCAAGATATGTGTACGATTCTACATCCTTTAGTGGTGTTTCTTCAAGTTCAGTCTTGTTATCATTTCTTGCATTTATTTTCATAATCTTTGTCTTTTCCCTGTGTATTTGCAGGCCCACTTGTTGTGACCTCTCATCGAGAATTGCATTTTTTCTTGTATCTGATTATGGTTATGGGACAGAAGAGCCAAGTCATCTGCAAAATCCAGATCATCAAGCTGTTTAGTCAGATTCCACTGGATTCCATTTCTGTTGTGTGATGTCGATGTTTTCATAACCCAATCTATTGCTAGTAAGAAAAGACATGGAGACAAGAAGCATCCCTGTCTCACTCCCGTTCTAATCCTAAACGGTTCTGTAAGTTGTCCTTCATTAAGAACTCTGCATGTCATGTCTTCATGGGTCTTCCTTATTAAGTTAATGATCTTCATGGGAACTCCAAAATGCCTCATCAATTTCCAAAGTGATTCTCTGTCTACACTGTCAAATGCCTTTTCATAGTCCACGAATCCGATGTATAGCGGTGAATTCCATTCCCGACTTTGTTCAACTATTATTCTCAATGTGGCTATCTGGTCTGTACAGGATCTGTTTTTTCGAAAACCTGCTTGTTCATCTCTCAGTTGCTTGTCTATGGACTCTTTTAATCTCTCAAGGATGATTCTGTTTAATGCTTTTCCTGGCACTGATAGTAACATTATTCCTCTATAATTTGTGCACTCTTGTAAATTTCCCTTCTTAGGCAACTTGACAAGATAACCTTTCTTCCATTCCTCTGGTATTTCCACTCTCTCCCAGACTTTGCCAAGTAGTTTGTATATTATCTCTGTAGAGGAATCAATAGCTGTTTTGATGGCCTCTGCTGGAATTCCATCTGGACCAGCTGCTTTTCCATCTTTCAGAAGCTTTATGGCTTTCTTTATTTCTTCTCTACTTAGTCGTTCACCGCTGATTAGTAGCTCCTCTTCTGCTGGCTGGATGTCTGGGGGATTAGTTGGAGCTGGTCTGTTGAGAAGTTCCTCAAAATGTTCTGTCCATCTCTTCATTTGTTCTTGTATATTACTAAGCAATTTTCCATTCTTATCTTTTATGAGGCCATTTGCTTGCTTATATTTCACTGTTAGCTTCTTTGTGTTGTTGTACAGGTCCCTCATATTTCCTTTGGCTGCAGCTTCCTCTGCTTCCCTTGCCAACTCTTCAAAATACTTCCTCTTGTCTCTTTTGATGTGTTTTCTTACTTCTTTGTTTGCTTCTATGTTCACTTCATGAGCCTTGGCTTTGGAGCTTCTGGATTTGCTTCTTTTTAAATCTGCTTTCTTGTTTATCCTGTCTTCTATCTTGGTAATGGTTTCTGTTGTTATCCATGCTTTGTGCTGATGTTCTCTTTTTCTCAGTACTTCTTCACATGTCTCGTTCCATATATTTTTTACTTGTTTCTAGTGGTCTTTCGTATCTGCTTCATCTTCCAGCTGTTGGAGTACGTGGTATTTGTTGGATACTGTGATTGAAAATTTTTCTCTTATTTCCTGATTTCTTAGATATCCCACATTATACTGTTGTCTATAGCTATATACTGTTCTAAATTTCTTGAGTTTTAGTTTTGTTTTAGCCAACAGAAGATGGTGGTCTGATACCACATCTGTTCCTCTACATACTTTTACATCATGCTATGATGACCTAAACTTCTTACGTATGCATCTGTGATCAGTCTGATTCTCAGTTCTGTGGTCTGGTGATATCCAGGTAGCTTTTTGTATTATTTTATGTGGAAATATGCTTCCTCCTATAGCTAGTTGATTTGAAGCACAGAAGTTAGCTAATATTTCCCCATTCTCGTTCATACCTAATTCATGCTTTCCCATGATTTCTTCAAAGCCGGTGTTGTCTGTTCCTATTTTCGCGTTTAGGTCCCCCATCAAAATTGTGATGTCCTTTCTTTTCTTTTTGTCCGACATTTTGTAGTCTGGTGTAAAAGTCTTCTTTCTCCGATTCTTCTTTATCATTTGTTGGTGCATAACACTGGATGGTGTTTGTATTTACTTTCTTTTTGGCTGATTTAAACCTTGCTGTTATAATTCGGGGTCCCATTGTTTCCCATTCCATAAGTGCCTTCTGTGCTTCCCTAGACAGCATTATAGCCACCCCTTCACTGTGGTGGGCTCTTTCCTTCTCATGTCCTGAGGACAACACCATTTCTCCTGTGATCAGTCTCCTCCTCTCTATGGCCTTCCAACGTGTCTCGCAGAGACCCAGGATATAAATACTGTAATTTGGCATTTCTGCTGCTACCTGTGCAGTTTTCCCTTGTTCACATAGAGTGCGAACATTCCAGGTGCCAATCCTGGAGATTGTCCTAGACTAAAAAAGGTTAGTCGGCAACCCAGACTCCTTTCGACTTTCTCTGGGTTGCTTCATGCGCCTCCTTTGCAGATGACCTTTTTCTGTCTTGGGCGGCTGAGTTGATTTATATTCTTTATTTGACTTGTCCATGTTTATTGAAGTTTTTTGGTAAAAGTTTTGTACGGGATGGGGTAACCATATATATATGGTCACTTCGTGGTAAATTGTCCGTAGTGATCCGATAATTACATATCGCATTTATGGTCAGACGAGATGATAGGGAGGGGCAGATCAAATGACGATACTTGAAGGAAAACTGGTGACGCAAGCGATCACGGGTCAATACATATGACCGCATGATGCAATTAACGAACATCTCTCTCATCAGTTCGTTATAACCAAATACCAACACCACCACAAATATCATTCTAGAAATTTTGCGAGGGCAAAATGCGAGTATAAAGACTCGCGCATTCTAAAAAGCACACACTTTCTATTCATGTGGGAAAACTCTACCAGTATAATAGCAAAGGATAGTCTTGATCCAAAGGTGGTATCGCTTAAGAGGCATTATTTTTCAAATGTAAAGATATAAACCGAGTAGCATAGTGTCTGTTATAATAAATCGTTCACAATAGCACAGAGCTAGGGTTTTGTAAATTAGATAAATTACCACTAGCATAGGCATTGTGAAGAATAGATTTAAATTGATCCAATATGTGCTCTCAACATCCTGTGGGAGAGTTCGGCCAACCCTTTAAAGTAAGTCTTATATGTATATTTTAACCTGTATAAATATGTTTATGTACATGCAATTATACTTGACGCCAGCAACCTCATCATGTTAATTTAAAAACTACATAAATCACCACTGTAAACGCTGATCAGTGCTTCGTGCGAGTTTTCTAAAAACGAACCAATGGTAGAGGTGGCTCTATGCTCTATAGGGAGCAGAAAGAGGAATTAAATATAATGATATAATAATGTATCCATTTTAATATGTGAAAACTGCATTCCAGATTGACTGATTTTTTGTAGACTATTTTCTGATTTATTCATACTCTCTCACTTTCTTAAAATTCACTTTCGTCTGTCTCGGCACATTCATCTTTCTTGTTCATTAAATTATAAGATTACCGGGAGATCGCTGATGAAGATGGAAGGAGGGGGAAAGGAGCAGGCTCCTTCTTTGCTACAGCAGAAGACAAAGATCTACTGGAGATGCTATCCTTTATCTCTCCAATGTTTCTGTAATCATTTCTGGACATCAATTCAGAGAGACGGGTCCAGAAGACATTCTGAGGTGGTGCACTTGTGAGATCTACGCCTAAAGCTAACTTGATTCCAGTCGACATAAGACTTATGACGTGTGAAGAAAAGTCAAGAATCCATGGAGACCCTGTACTACTAAAAAAAGGCTCCAGCGACAACCCAACGGGAAGTAAGAAAGAGCTAAGTGGCAAACAAGGCCAATGTCATTTGCACTTTTCATCCAAACCTATCATTCAAATGATTATAAAGCCTTCTAAATATTAAGAGATACAAGCCGGCGCCACAAATTGAATTTTTAAAACTAATGTTATTATTTTAACCTTGTAACTCCAAATATATATAAAGTTGGAGTTTATAACTTTGGTTGAGCGAAAGTTTATGTTTGTACCGTACGAACTCATTTTATATATCTAAATACATATATACACCTTTCTAGATCTATATCTTTCTAAATTTCTTTCAGCTGGGGGCAAATCGTCACACATATTACTTCTGCAGAAGAGCAGCAAGGATAAAAACCTTGCCGAAGCCGAGATAACTCAACTTTTTGTAGTTGACTTCATTCAATCTCACAGTCCTTTCCATATAAGAATACAATCAACCAAGCTATTTTTCTGCCAAAGAGCAATTCTTAAGTAAAGGCAATTTTTTTTAAAGAATTTAGCCATTAACCTAAATATGTGGCCTCCATTCGTAGATCTTATGGCAGATCAAGGAAGGTAAAGCCACAGAATATTATTAGTAGTAGCGAAATTTTTCGCATTTTATTAACTAGCTCTTGTTTTTTTAACTTGACGTAAGTAAAGATTAGCATAATTCGTGATTTCACTGTAGTTGTTCCGAAACACGTGTGTATGAGTAACAAGCTAAACAATATCACAAAGGAAAAAAAAAACATTTGATAACTAATAAACGTGAAGTTACGCAAGAAAAAATGAGCACGCAGTACCTTTTCACACCAGTTTTAAGAAAATAACTAAGCAGCGAGTTCATCGCATGTAAAAGATATCTCAGACGGTCTCAAACTAACAATGATATGTGAATGGAGCACGTTAAGTAACACTTTGGAAATTTAAATTTCAAATCTAAGTAAATGGGTTTCGACTAATCTTTTTTGCCACCTGAAAATCGGGCCAGTCTTAAGGATAAACATCTTATACACAGAAACTAAAAGACAAAGACAGACGAGAGATATGACATCATATTAGTCATGGTCTGAGGTGCCAAAAACGTTAAAAATGGCCAAGCGGTCTCCTAAAAGACAAAGACAGACGAGAGATATGACATCATGTTAGGCATGGTCTGAGGAGCCAAAAAACTTAAAAATTGCCAAGTGGTGTCCTAAGAGATAAAGACAGACGAGAGATATTACATCATGTTAGGCATGGTCTGGGTGCCAAAAACCTTATAAATGGCCAAGCTTTCTTGTCACGGCGTATTTTCTGGTGGCAGAAAAATCTAGGCTGGTGACATCGTTATCAGCGAGTTTTGGCAACGCTGATAACTTTTGAAAAACCGGTTAGTCGGGCGACACCGGAAGGAGGAAACAGAAAGGCGCGGAAGAGGCGTTGACGCTGGGCCCTTGTCCGAGAGTGACGGACATTTTGTGGTTCCCTTTTCATTGAGTATGGAATATGATCTATAGTGATTAATTCTGGTGGACATAATTATAATTCTGGAGTGGTTTAGTGTCCAGTGATATTATTGTCAGGCCATTGGTTATAATTTGCCAGTGGATTGGTTTTTCCATTGTGTAGTTTCCAGTTCGCCATATTGAGCGATTGTTCAGTAATAAGATTGTATAGGACTGTTATACTGTCATGTGTGAGATTAATTTGATATATTAACTCGAGAAGTTTCTCGGGCAGTGTTTTATGTATTCCATACTGTTTTCAGCCGTGTGTGGCTATACTGTGTGTAGCGTCCTATTAAACATGGAATTCCTATAGAAAGTGTTATCTTTCTGTGTCAACCATTTCATGTTGTGGTCGTATTCTTAGATAATGAGCCAAGTATTAAATTAGCGTCAGTATTAAATCCACAGCATAAATTATGAGTTGACATCTGATGGCTACGTCTAAACAGTGCCCTGACTACTGTAATCGTTTTATACAGTAGTTTATAGAGTATTTTGGTCACCTAAGGGCTGTTTCCAAAAGGCCGTAGTGCCTATGTTTTCTTTAGATAGACCATAATTTAATATGCTATGACGGTTTCAGTCACAGTGTGTTGGCGCCTTCTGTTTACTAAGTCACGATAGTGAGTTATTTTCGGTTGCCAGCTTCGGCTATGTGTGTTTGTCAGTCAGCAATCTGGAGTGGTTTAGTGTCCAGTGAAGGAGATAGCTCTCAGCACTTCATTGTTAAGTGTAGTTGTTGTTTAGTCTATTGTATTATATTATATTTGTGTGTTCAAGGGTGCATGGGTGGCGAGTTTAATTTATTCTGGGCCTACTTGTGGGAAAAGATGGAATTAGACTGATTTCTTTCTAGGGGGTGGCTGTGTATGTTTAGGGGTGGAGTAAGGCAGACGGTTTTCCTGCGACTGCCCTACTTAACATTCCAAGCCCTGTCGGTGTTAGGTGTACTGGTGTAGTTTGTATTTACATTGTCTTGCACAATCAGTATTCTTTTGACGTGCTTAAGTTGTGTGTTCTCTCGTTCCATCTTACTATCTTGTATATAAGTTTACAGGGATCCCTTGTTTTCGTTCGTGCGCAGTCACGCATTGTATATATTAATCTACCTCTGCTCTACTTTGTCTATCATCTTATTCCTCGTGACTGGGATTTTTGTTTTCGTAGTGTTTAGTGCGTGTCTTTTCATCTGTGTAGTGCTCATGTTGCCAATGTAAACATTTATATAAGACAGTTTAGTAATAATTAAAAGTATTATCTGAGTATGCACCAGTGTGGGTACCAGTGACAGACTGGGGAGTAAAAGCTGATTTATTGTCAAGTTGGTATTGTGGTGTCATAGCATCAGGAAGTATCATCAGCTGTTGTTGTACAATTGTCGACTATTGTAAGTGTCTTTGAGTGGATCACAGAGACTAAGTGGTCGGAAGGATCAAATTTTCAGAGTAAGGAGACAGTAGCCAAGTGGCAAAGTAAGACTATATTTATACAATAAGATGTAAAGGTGGATGATGTGTAAAGAGTTACAAGAAAGGAAGATGAAAGAAGAAAACGAGTGGAAACAGAGAGAGTTCGAATTGAAAGAAAAGAAGTTGAGGGAAGACAGAGAGTTAGAGTTAGAGAAGGACAAAATGAGCATTGATAAGGAAATACAATTAAAGAGACTGGAGGTGGGTGCGAGTGGTCAGAACTCAACTCCTGGGGGGTCTCATCGTCCCTTTAGGCTGCGTCTGCCAAATTTCAATGACAAAATCGATAGTTTAAAAATTTTCCTTGAGAGATTCGAGGCCGAATGCGTGGTCTGGAAGGCTGACAGAGATCAGTGGCCATCTCTGCTATCGACGTTGCTAGTGGGGCCGGCGATGTAGACTCTCTATAGCCTCCCGCTAGAAGAAAGGGCCGACTACGACAGAGTAAAGGAAAGGTTGCTCCGGAAGTTCCGTCTGGCTGCTGACGGGTACTGGACGCGTTTCAGAAACGCGATGCCAAGCGCAGACCAAGACTTCGAGGACTTTATCTCGAAGATAAAACGTCTGCTCAACAGATGGATTGAGATGGAGGGAATTAATAAGGACTATGATGGCTTGCTAGACTTGATGCTACGAGACAAAGTGTTGTCGTCGTGCTTAACTGAGTTGGTGGCGTTCTTCCAAGAGCGCCAGCCAAAAGATATTGAGTCCATGGCTCAATTGGGGCATCATTATGTCCTTGTCCTCCCGGGCAAACCCATTCAGAAGTCAGGTCTGACAGACGCCTTAGTTGCAGGCGTCGGCAAGGTGCAACACTAACCGTGACAAAATCAGTCAGGCGATGCGGATAGGTGCCAAGAGCGGCATGACGGGAGGTTCTCCAGTCCCTATCAGCCACGTAGAGGTATTTATGGGACTTTCCGATCCCATCGGAATGGTCGGCCGAGTTGGCAGAACCGACAATGTAAAAGTTATAGCGACGGAGGGGAGCGCCAAGCGCGAAAGCAGGTACGCTTCGAGGACTCTCAGGACGAAGACCGGTTTTGGTATAAAACCAAGCATTCCAAGCAGAGGAGTGGTTCCTCAGAGAGTCGATCTTTCGACTCTGATGCGCGGTCTTCGTCATCGAAAAGCTCCAGTAAGAGTTCATGCGATGGGTCGAAGAAGGAGCGCCTGTGTTCCAATTGTGGTGGCAATAACCATTGCGCTGACAGGTGTCCGACCCCGATTGAACACGCGAATTCCGCGGTTGTGTTGGACACAGTCAACATTGAGGACTGTGAGGGGTGTCGCCCTCTGTTCCACGCGAACGAGAGGTTAGTGCTTCAATGCGGGCATGCGGCACCATGTCTATCGGCAGTCCATGAGACTGGCAAGGTGATTCTCCACAAAGGCAAGGTGGAGAATAGACCAGTCCGGGTGTTGAGGGATACTGGATGCACCACGATTTGGGGTGCGCCGGTCGTGTATCGACGACTCCTGCCTTACAGGCAAAACTGTAAAGTGTACTACTTTTGGGGGCAAAGTTGAGTCTTACCCCCAGGCGTGCATTAATGTGGACACCCGGTTCATAATAGGTAGAGTAAACGCGTTTGTCCTGCAGAACCGATTGCCGATTTAATTGTCGGCAATATGCGGGGAGTACATAATGCTACAGGAGAGGGTGGAGCAGTCGCGCAGCAACTCCAAAGTCCCAAGGCGGATAATCAGGTGGCCGAAGTATCACCATCTGAGAAGATGGTACGTGTTAAACGGGGTTCGTGACAGGCTTCCGTTGGTACTTGGAAGACGGTACCAAAGCGCTGGGAAAGTAACCACGAAGGAATATCTGAGGATCTGAAAGAGAGTAACCACGCAGTATGGGTGCACAATGTTCCCCGGAGTGCTAGTTGGCGCACACTCCGACGTGTGTTTAGTGAAGTCGCGCCAGTGAAGTTTGTAGTGGTAGTGTCATTGCGCGACAAAACCAAAGTTGCACGAGTGACTTTCGCTAATATGTGGAGTGCGCGTGATGCAGTTAGGCGGAAGCATATGTCGTTGCTTCAAGACCATCTGCTAGTAGTCCAGCAATAGCTAGGGTTTGGTTTCGGGGGTGGCTTATTTCATACTCATATTGTGTTTGGTGGATAGGTTGAGTAGGCATGAACGACAATGGTGGTGGAGAACAATGGCACTCTCTAGGCAGATGAGGAGATGCTGGCATGGCATAGGTTTGTCCCAGCTCCGTACGGGGTGGGACGAAGACTACTCCGACTACGTTTTCTTTCTTGGTGGGGGGGGGGGCGGGGTGTGGGGTGGGGGGGGGGAGGGTGTGGATGTCACGGCGTATTTTCTGGTTGCAGAAAAATCTAGGCTGGTGACATCGTTATCAGCGAGTTTTGGCAACGCTGATAACTTTTGAAAAACCGGTTAGTCGGGCGACACCGGAAGGAGGAAACAGAAAGGCGCGGAAGAGGCGTTGACGCTGGGCCTTTGTCCAATAGTGACGGACATTTTGTGGTTCCCTTTTCATTGAGTATGGAATATGGTCTATAGTGATTAATTCTGGTGGACATAATTATAATTCTGGAGTGGTTTAGTGTCCAGTGATATTATTGTCAGGCCATCGGTTATAATTTGCCAGTGGATTGGTTTTTCCATTGTGTAGTTTCCAGTTCGCCATAGTGAGCGATTGTTCAGTATAAGTTTGTATAGTACTGTTATACTGTCATGTGTGAGATTAATTTGATATATTATTTCGAGAAGTTTCTCGGGCAGTGTTTTATGTATTCCATACTGTTTTCAGCCGTGTGTGGCTATACTGTGTGTAGCGTCCTATTAAAAAGGGAATTCCTATAGAAAGTGTTATCTTTCTGTGTCAACCATTTCATGTTGTGGTCGTATTCTTAGATAATGAGCCAAGTATTAAACCCACAGCATAAATTAGGAGTTGACAGTTTTCCTAAAAGACAAAGACAGACGAGAGATATGACATCATGTTAGCCATGGTCTGAGGTGTCAAAAACCATAAAAATGGCCAAGCGGTGTCCTAAAAGACAAAGATAGACTAGGACTACTACTTCGTAAGGCATGTCGTAACAGGCAACTAACATGAGGGTATGTTTGGGGCTGGCAAACCTGGTCATGTAAAACAAATTGCTATAGAATACACCTAAATATTAGTTGAACAGTTTCTAGCCAAGTCATCTCGGATACGGGCGATCAAATAGGAGGTTCCGTATGCAAGTTGCGTACGTTAAAAAATCCCTTGGCAGTTGGAAATCGTAAAGGATAAGCCATTCGACCGCTGCCCTGGATAAATTTAGAAAATTCGGATAACCTACCCGCCACAAACATATTTATAGAATGTGTGATTCCTGTCTACACACATTGAGATCCTCGCCGGTACTACGGAGTTTGTGCACGGTCCTGAGATGCTCCTTGTGTGATCTAAAGGAGGAGATCAAAGCACTGATAGACTTGTCCGTGTGCAGTGTAGTGATGGCGGTCCTTTATAACCAAATCAAACAGGTAATTTATCATTTCGTTCACAAGCTTTTCCACTCAGGTATGACTTAAATTCATATAACAGATCAATGAAAATACAAGTTTTAGGCATCCGCATTTACTGTTAACAATATTATTAAAGATAGTCTGGCGCTCTCTCTTCCAAACCTCTACACCTCACGGTAGAAGGGGAACGACTAAGTAAGTAAGTAATATTATTAAAACTTAAATAATTAGCTGTAAAAGATTAACAACAATGAGGGTGGATCCATCTTTTTTAAATATTTTTCTTGATTTATGAATTTAACTCGCAACGGAATATCAGTTGTCCGGTTCGGTAGTCTATTCTGCCCAGTAAAATTAATCTTTGACTAAATTATGCTTTGATAAGTATTAGCACCTTGCTTTAAAACCATTACTTGAACTGAATTAATTCTACATTATTTTACACTGTTTTACTGTTTTTATGTAATATTACCGCGATGAATGCCAGTGAAAACGTAGAAGATTACAATGTACCAAGAAAATGGATCTGCATGCAACGTGTCAGCTCTCTAGAATGAGGGAAACAAATAGATTTACAAAGTCAAAGATTTAAAACGCAACAAATAAACAATGCAATTTTGATCTTAAATAAAAGTTGCTAAAAACCACACGATGTTCTCAGTTAAATTGGTTCAGCGGTCACGGAACACGTAATCAACTTTTCCGAGTAAAATATAGCCTCTACAAAGCTATTAGCTTCAGATTTCAAATTAACGTGAAATTAAACAAATCAGTTACAGTCACACGTCTTCAACGGACAACGATATGGCTTTATCACACTAGTACGCGTGAGATAAAATTAATGTTGAAGATTTGAAACGCAACAAATAAGCAATGCTATTTTGGTCAAATAAAAGTGCCAAAAAAAAAACACACACACAAAATATTCGAGTAAAGATAAAATAGCAAAGAACATACGCACAGATAAAATAGATCAAACAATACTCGGAAAAGATAGAAAAAACAACGATTACGCGCACAACATAAAAGGGACAAAGAATACGCGTAAAAGATAAATTGTGCAAACAACAAATCTTCTTCTTCTTTTTTGATCCTTAGCCGCAGACTGTCAAAGCAATCAGTGGCCATAACACCTGGTGGCGTTTTGTAAGCAGCAATATATTGCTTCCTTTTTGTTCGGTCGGCGGCCATCCTTTGTACAGTGCTTCAACTCTGGTTCATTCTTTGCATCTCAGCCTCCACAGTTTTCTGCCAAGTTGTTTTTGGTCGGCTCTCTTTCGCTTTCCTTCGGGGGTCCATAGGATAACTGTGCTTGTAATGGCAACAGGGTCCTGAGGACGAGGCTAACCCAACTCCAGCGTCTGCCAGCTATGATGGTGTGCATGTCCTCTTGGTTACTCCGAATAAGTAGTTCTTGGTGATTGTATTCGGCCAAAAGATTCGGAGAATTTTCCTTAGGCAGATTGTGTGGAAAGAGGACAGTTTCGACATTTCCTTCTCTGTTACTCTCCAGCATTCCGCACCATCGAGAAGCACAGAAAGTACACAGTTCTCATATAATCTTAATTTGGTGTTTGTGCTGAACTGGGAAGACTTCCAGATGTTGTTGAGACTAGCAAAGGCTGTTCTCGCTTTATTCATTCTGTTGTTGATGTCCTTGCTTGTTCCGCCGTCTGGTGTTACTATACATCATAAGTATGTACATGTGCCTGTCTGTTCTAGCTTCTGGTTCCTTATTGTTATTGGCTCAGGATTGCCCACATTGAGTGTCATGACCTCTGTCTTCTTCAGATTGATGTTTAAAACCAACTGCTGGCTATACTTATTCAGTCTATCGGTTTTTTTTCGTGGATGTGATGATGTGAATTGCAAGTAATGCAATGTCATCTGCGTATTCCAGGTCTTCCAGTGTAGAAAATGTTGTCCATCTAATTCCTCTGGACTGCCCTCTGTTGTCTGGTGCATCACCCAGTGTATAAAAAAAACTATACATGCAAACGATAAAATGGACAATTAATGCTCAAAGAAAGATAAAATATATATACAATAGCAAAAGATAACATGGACACAATTCACGGAAAGGATAAAATGGACAAACAATACTCGCACAAAATAAAGTATACAATCAATACTCCCATAAACTAAAATGTACAAACAATACTCGCAAAAGAAAAAAATGGTCATACAATACTCGCACAAGGTAACACGGACAAACAACAAAATTCACAAAAGATAAAATGGTCATACAATACTCGCACAAGGTAACACGGACAAACACCAAAATTCACAAAAGATGAAATGGTCATACAATACTCGCACAAGGTAACACGGACAAACAACAACATTCCAAAAAGATAAAATGATCATACGATACTCACACAAGGTAACACGAAAAAACAACATTCACAACAGATAAAATGGTCATACTCGCATTTGGTAACAAGGACAAAGAACAATATTCGCAAAAGACAAAATGGGCAAATAATTCTCGCAAAAGACAAAATGGACATACAATTCTCTCAAACCACTAATCGAGAATTGGGATATTCTGTACAAGAACCGAGTTTATCTTCTAACACCAAATAACATTATCCGTCTAAGGACAAATACAATTTAAAACACAAAATAATTAAATGTTCCAGAACGTGTTAATTATTTTGTTTTTCATTTATATTTACACATACATTTTAAATTTAAAAATTTACTTATTAAAACAAAACCCACAATAAACAACTTTTATGGACAATCCCAAAATACCAACGCAGAAATGAAGAACAAGGCTGGTTAATGTTGGGCTGAGGTGGAAGAAACACAAGTTACAGTGAAATTTAGAACTCACACCGCGGATTTATTCTTCGAACTTCCTCACAGAATGTGTCTACATCCGCTATTCTAGCCGGATTGATAACAATATGGAACATAATGATCATCATCATCATCATCATAATTTTCCTTTGCGCTTCTTAAGGAGCAAGGCGACACACCGCTTATCCTCTTGTAAGTGCCACCTTTCATCGATGTTTTCTGTGGCAACTTGTTTTACAAGATGAGGTTGCAAACCTCACGCACAACCCTTATTAATCGCCTAGTATTTCATGCCTGATAGTCCTATGTTGTCTTTGTTTCTTCTGTTACGGTATAAAAATTCTCGGAATATTGAAAATTGATCATGTACCCAAACGATAGTGTGGTGAAAATCGCAAAAAAGGCCGTCGACTATATAAAGATTTTTTTTTAAATATTGAAAGAGTAATGATTCAACGCTATGACCATGTATCAAAATCTAACTCGTCCAATATTGTACTTAATGGCATTGTCGTCCTCAATTTTTTTTTTTCTTTCACTCTTTCCTGTAGTCCCGATATACCGTATCTTCTAACGAAGTTACAAAGTATTTCTAGTCACAATTCTTCTTCTTCTTTGATCCTTAGCCGCCGACTGTCAGAGCAGTCAGTGGCCATCACGCCTGGTGGCGTCTTGTATAATTCAGCAACAAACTGCTTCCACTTTGTTCGGTCGGCGGCCATTCTTCGTGCAGTGCCCCAGCTCTGGTTCATTCTCCGCATCTCGGCCTCCACAGTTCTCCGCCAAGTTGTTTTTGGTCGGCCTCTCTTTCGCTTTCCTTCGGGGGTCCATAGCATAGCTGTTCTTGTGATGGCATCGAGGTCTCTTCTGAGGACGTGGCCAACACAACTCCAGCGTCTGCCAGCTATGATGGTGTGCATGTGCTCTTGGTTACTCCGAGTAAGTAGTTCTTGGTTAGTGATAGTGTTCGGCCACAAGATTCGGAGAATTTTCCTCAGGGATACTGTGAGGAAGGAGGACAGTTTCGACATTTCCTTCTCTGTTACTCTCCAGCATTCCGCAACATAGAGAAGCACAGAAAGTCACAATAATCAGATATAATTGCTAACAAATTAATAAAAATACAAGATGTTTCTTTCATTTGCTTTATGTTCATTAAGTCACGTGAAAGTAAAAAATACCCACTTATGCTATTTAACGATTGCATGGCAAAGTGTGATTTAAATCTAAAAATCTATGTTTTGTTGTTTGAATTTTATATTTATAAGGTGTTTTTAAGCTCAAGAATTAATCTTAAAAGATAGTGTTTTTAGGAAAGCCCAGAATAAACCGGAGAAAACGGATTAGACGTGGGTGAATTTTGTCCTAAAACAAACAAATCTAATTTTGTAATTTAATTTACGTTTTCTTCGTTACATATGTAATAAAGATTTATTTAATTCACTCTGCTTTGAGATATTTTATTGTTGTTGATGAGTTAACAATGTTTTTGTGTTTAACAATTAGTAATTAGCACGTTCCTACGTTTGTTTTTGTTTGTTAGCTTATTATACGACGTTATACATAATTTATCACCTAAAGACGCTGACAAATCTAGTAGCATAAAAGATTTTTGTGTATTTATGGCGTTTTTTGGATAGAAAACAGTGCAGACTTTAGCGTAGTTGATTGAAGTGTCTGGGCACAATTCTTTTATTAATTTTATCTGCAGAGTTGAGCGTTAATGTATATACTAGCTTCGTCGAATACAATTTAAATTTGTCTCTTTTTTTATTGGAAGAGTAAAATTTCGGGGTTCCGTCTTTGTACGCGAAGCAGTGTTTATTTTTAAAGATTTATTTTACTTCTACTTATTGAGAATTAGCTTCTCGGCAAGAGTAAAAGGCTGGGTCGTCAATGAAGAAAGCTCAGCTTACATGACAAAAACTTCCAGCTTAATAATGAAATTAGAGTTAGCTAGCTATTGCTGCTATGAGGTGGCTTTCTCAAACGACACCAACCAGGGCAGTTATTGTTTCAGACTCTAAGAACATGCTTCGGAAAGTCCAAATTGGATGGCTCCAGTATAAATGGAAACTCCTCAAGTCTTCAGGAACTGGTGTTGATCTACTGACCTAGTCATGCCGTGGTGCGTGGCGAGTACCCATAGTGGGGACATTGAATATGGATACGTGAGAAATACTTAAGAAAATTATTGATCGCATGCTAGAGAACGACGCTGCAATTGATGAATCAACAAGGCTAAGGTTGCTGGAATTGAGCATCAAATGTGAGACCAGCAGGGATCGAGACATAAGAGGATGCAGCCGTCGCGTATGCAACCAGTGCGCAACAGGAACAGTTAGCATTCATACCTTTCGGCATTTGCTGAGGGAGACTGAACGCCTAAGTGTTTGACCGGACTGCAGTGATGTCGATTCTGATCAACAATAACAATAACAGTAGCGTCACTTTATTAGTTTTACAGAGTGGAGTATAACTATACTATCTTTGCTTTCAGAGTGGAGTTTAACTATACTATCTTTGCTTTCAGAGTGGAGTTTAACTATACTATCTTTGCTTTCAGAGTGGAGTCTTGCAGCATTATGCGTTTTGACAGAGGGAAGATTTGGTGTACAATTTTTGTTTGCGTTGTTGAGTTTTGCTATCATCGTCATAACAATTTTCCTTTGCACGCTCACGGAACATAGATCCACCATTGCAGCCAATCCCCTTGCAGGAAGCCTGCAGGAAGCCTGCACCAAGCATTCACATGTTCCTGTAGCGGTGTCTCTGTGACAATCTGTTTTACATGTTGAGATTGTGACTCCCATGCACAGCCTCAAGTTATTGGCTTGTAACGACATTACCCAGCATTCCTGTTCTTTGTTTGTTTATTCAGAAACACCTCCGGGAACTACATGGGGCGAGTTCTGCTATACAATCCTATATATAAATTCCCAGCTTTTTCTGTCTGTACATAACGCTAAGGGATGCAACTTTGGTTAAAAGTTAGACATTAATTGTAGTGTGTCCCTTATGTGTACTCTCCCGAAAATAGTAACACTTACCAAAGAAAATTGCGCAAATGACGGTGTGCACAAAAATATTTATAGAATGTGTGATCCCGTATACACACATTGGGATCCACGCTGCTGCTACGTAGTTAGTGTACTGTGGTGATGCACAGTGGTTTTTAAAAATACTTTTGAATAAGTAACATTGCCGTTAGGTATTGGTGCTTTTGAATTTGATTCCCGTCTTATGGCGGGCTTTTACACTGGTGTCTATATAAAGAGTTCAGTTTTGACATACTAGGTCTATTTCCAGAGTTGGCTATTGCTTTACTAAGTCTGTATAGAGAGTTGAGTTTTGATATACTGTCAAAATGCAGAGTTGAGTTTTGTTATACGAGGTCTATATGCAGAGTCGAATTTTGGTATATGAGCTTTTGTGCAGTAAATTTCGTTGTTAATGGTGACTGAAAAGTCACATCCCATTTTTAAACTGTTATTTCCTCACCCATATCCCACTAATTTATGTGAATCAAACATCATCAAAAAGAAATTAACTGCCATTTTATTAAATAAATTGCTATATCACATTAACATTGCAACTCGGCGTGAAATTTGGTTTGTTCAGTACGTGATTTCTAAACGGGCAACAACTGTAGCTGTCTCTTGTAACGTCAGTTGATCGGCCATTTTAGATTTTATTTTGCTTGTATGAATAAAACAAAATAAATAAAATAAAACTTATTTCTAGGAAGTTCTAACTTTATTTTCACATTTGTTTCACGTATATCCAGTGTAGTGAAGATATAACAATTTAAGACACTGGTGTTTTAATCAAGTTGTAGAGTGGTGGTTTTAATATATTAAGTTTGGTTTTAGTATGGAATGCACTAATTATCGCTGTAGAATGTACGTAAGTAAAGATAAAGGTCGTCTCATAGCAGATACTGCCGTAAGGGAGTGACTTGTTAAAGACTTCACCATACTATGTCTAGCATCGAGGGTGGGGTGACCAGTTCCCTTCTTCGCTGCCTTTTCCTTCCCTTACTCAAAGTCATGTGCCCATTTACATCTGGGTAGACTAGAGTGTGTCAGTACCGTGATTTGAACCCGGCACTTTTGCCGCGAAAGACCAGTGCTCTAACCACTCTGTCAATCGGACGCACCCAGATTGTAAGTACCGGGAAATATTCTCCACATTGACAGTAAGCAATGTCGGATCCAACACGAAAATAAGAATCTTCAACTCAAATGTGAAGTCAGTCCTATTGTATGGCTCTCAGACATGGAGAACAACAAAGACAACAACCGAAAAGCTACAGACTTTCATAAATGGGTGCTTGCGTAGAATAGAGGGATTAAAATGGTATGACAAGGTTACCAACGTGGAACTGATGACTAGAACTAGACAAGTGCCAGTGGAACAAGAGATGAGAAGAAGACGATGGCGATGGATAAGACAAACACTGAGGAAACCTGTTGATAGCATTACAAGGCAGTCCTTGTTCTGGAACCCCCAGGGCAAGAGAGGCAGAGGTAGACCAAGAAGCACACGGAGAAGAGAGCTGGAAACAGAGGTGAAAATGATGAGGAGAACGTGGAAAGAACTTGAGATGATGGCACGTAACAGGAAGGCTTGGCATGTGTTTGTTGAAGGCCTATGACCATGTAGCCGTGATTGTGTGGGTTAAGGTTTGCATTTTTTTAATAGTGTTCGTATAGTGTTGATGTTAGAGGTTTAGATCACTGCCCTAACCAGTGGTCATCATGTGTGAGCAGACAATGTAAACACTCTGCTGTAAACAAGTGATAAAATGCACTGTTAGACAAGACGTACAGATGGTTGATGGTTTCTAACTCTGTTGACACACTGTACTCCAACAGCAGTAAAAACGGACTTCAAAGTTTTATTTACATAAAGTAGAATCCGCTTCTCTCTTCTGCGAATTTATCTCATAGATTTATACATTCAATTTGATATAATTCCCATTCGTACTTTCTCCACTGCTATGTCACCTGGGTGATCTTCTAAGAAAGTTAGTTTATCTTTATAAGACTGGCCTACAACTGCCGGGGGTGTTGATTTTCTACCAGTTTACCTGATCACTGTGTCTGTCTCTGTTTTATCTAACAAAAATCTGTCTTCAATATAAACTGCAATCATACCTGCTGTCTTGAAAAAAACACAAAACCTTGATAACTTGATAACATAACTCTTGTAATGGCGTGTCTGAAACCACAGTAGCTCACCACATCAAAATGGCTTGTTTGTCCAGAAACATGAATATCAAGAACCTCGCTCACTACTGAGCTTCCAAACTACCATCTCTCTATCACACACTTCCTAACTTACGCTCAGCGCGTTAAAAATCAGACTCTAATTCCCCGTTCTAACATTTTCCGTTCACTCCTAAAATGTGTTCATCCTACCACAACTTTCTCGTGCGTATTTTTTTCTTGATCACCCCCCAAAACTTACAAGGGACGTAATTCCAAGTTATCTCCCTTTGATGATTAGACTCAAAACCATACACTTCTCTTTAATTCTTATTAAAAATCTTTATTTGCAAATTTGTCCCACCACAATTTTGGACTCACTTAATATGCATAACTCTAACAATAACTTCTACATTTTCCAAGTGGAAACCACAGAGTTTCCTCCCTTTGCCCAAAACACTCCTCCACACATATCACTTCCCTTCAACAAAGACGAACAGTCTTTTAACAACTCCATTCATTTTTTCCAAACCATTTATCTACACTCACTTACTTTTCTAAAACCAAACCACCGTTCACACTCCTTTGAAAGTGGAGGGTTATGAATGAATGAATGTGAAGCTAATAGTACATACCATTTCCACACTCGTAAACACATTTTTTAAATAATCTCTTGTGGGAGCCGCGCTGGTGTAATGGCTTCGGCGTTGTACTGGCGACCAGGTGTTCATGGTTCAAACCCGGGCGTCGGCGTTTGAAGAAATGTTTACGGCCGGAAATTTGACTGAATAGCCTGAACGGCTCCTGTGATAAACCCTCTGTGGATGGGAAGGAGCGAAGCTCCTGACCGGGTTGGAAGGAAAGTCCTCAGGTTCCCCAGCCTCGCAATGACATGTCATTGGGCCGAAGGGCTGAAAGCCCAAGTGCTGCTGGTTAAGAAAAAAAAAAAAAAAAAAAAAATAATCTCTTGTCCCAGTTTCTAATGTTGTTTACATGGAAAATGGATAGTCTTTAAAATGGATGAAAGGAAAAAAAAAGCGAAAAACTTTGAGAATCAGTGGGCAGGGGTGTAGAAAAAAAAAATTAATAAAAGCGGGAAGACATCTCAAGAAAACTACTGACTGTGAAAATATACTGCGCAGCGTTCTCCGTAAAAAGCCTGCTTCTAATTATTTCAGTTATAATTCAATTTCATCTTTCCTGGTCTCTCCCTATAGAAGCTTCTCGATGTCCTCCTTTAAGTTAGTTCCTTTCGTTTCCGTCTCTACGAGTATGCCATGAGAATGCTGTGAAAGCTTTAATCAGTTTACTAGATTTCCATATTTTCTAAGCCCGCGCAGCACCGCCCAAATATTTGGAACCAATTTTGGATTTGATTTGTGCGCATCAGAACATGTATCGTCTCGTTACATGTTTATCTTCTCGATCATTCCATTAGTAGTGGAGGATGATACTACAGAGTTTTATGAGAGGTTAACACAAATAGTGGAAGACTGATCGTTTTCTACTACACGCCCAGGGCAATCTCAACAAGTTTTCAGGTCAGACATAATAATACAAAACCAAATATAGCTTTAAATATGTGTACGGGCTAGTAAACTTTGAGACCTTTGAGGGAAAAACACCACGCTTAAACAGGAGAGCGAGAGACAGAGAGAGAGAGAGAGAGAGAGAGAGAGAACGAACGAACGAACGAACTTTATTTTCAAAGGGTTTAGAATTGGGCACGCAGGCCCGTCCAACATTCTGCCCTTCCTTTCTCTCGTCTTCCATACTGAATCCATTAATTCTCACATATATCTTAAATATTACTTAAAATACGAAAATAAGAAAATAACATACAATAAATAAAATAAAATCCCAACATTGTAACAGTACAATAATAGTTACACAGATGTACAGTACCTTATCATAATTAATACTAAACAGGACAAAATTATCTTTAAAACCTACATATGATGTTACGTAATTATTTAAGAACATAACTAAATTAGGGTGGCATATAATCTGCACTCATGATGTATTTGAAAAGTCTGTGATTGAATGAATATGGACTAAGCGTATTTTTTAGGTCGTGTGGAAGATTATTCCACAGATGAGCAGCAGAAAAAGCTAAACTTTTCTTGAATAAGTCGAGCCTAGGCTTGGGCATGTGTAATTTATTTAAGCGTTGACTGCGTCTTCTGCTGTATTTTAAAATAGGCCACAGATACGTTGGAGCATTCTGTGATAAGATTTTGTGAATAAATTTGGCTTTGTTGAAGAGAAAGCGCTTTCTTAGTGGTAATGTGTTAAGATATGTATATGGGTCTACACACTGTATGAGGCTTTTGTCTGAAACTAGGCGCACTGCACGTTTTTGTAATGAATAGTCATTTAGTGTTGGACATGGAGCAGCCATTCCAAATTGTGGAACAATAGTCTAGATGTGTTTGTATTTGGGATGTATAGAACATTTTTCGAGTCTCCTCATCTAGGAAATGTTTGATTTTAGCTAGGTGGTAAACTTTTTGTGCCGTTTGTTTGGTTAGTGCTTGTACAGGCGAATTCCAACTTAAATGTTGGTCAGTTATGAGTCCTAGTGTTTTATTTTCATTTACATTTTCCATTAAAGAGGTTCCAATGTAGAGCTGAAGTGTTGTTTCCAGTGAGTTTTGTAATTTTTGTCTAGTTGATATTATCATACATTTTGTTTTAATGATATTTATTTGCATGCAGTTTTCATTGCTCCACTTAATAAGATTGTCTGTGTCGCTTTGTAATAATATTTCTAGCGTGTTGCAACTTTTATCATTAGTATAAATGGTACAGTCATCGGCAAATAGGTCGCAAGATGAGTGCTCGATGTGTAGTGGAAGGTCATAGTGTTACGGTATATGATATTAACGCCGTCTGCTAAAGGTTATCAGACGTGCAATTGTAAGAGGTTAAGGCATTTAATATATTGCGATAGAGGTTTCAATTTTGAACGCTCCATACACGATCGATTATGACGTGTATAGCGTTGTTTAGGACACAGTCGGTAACTAAGAAACGCTACCCTTTGTTACTTGACCGCCAAGCTGAATAGCTGCGTTGTTCTAACCTTCCAATGCAATGGCATGATATAGCCATTTATATGTGTATTTTTTGATGGACCAGGGTCAGTCCTAGAACTCTTTATGAGAGGGAAATTTATGGAGGTTAGTATTTTAACTAGAATTCTCAGAAGGAGAAGAATAATCGTCAAATTCGTATGAATATATTCAGACTCGCAGTCTCACTGTCGGCAGGTAGCCATGTCTAGCTGCGCGTGCATATAGCTGTGATGTTCTGACGACAATTACTGCTCTGTATCCTTAAACGGACATTGACACGTAAAACAGCAGTCTACGCCATTGATTAATTTATGCATGACTCATGTTCTGTCCCTATTTGAAATGTGTACATGTGAATTAAATGTACGGACTCAATGAAATGACTTATCAAATCAATCGTATTCCAAAGTTCAAGTATTGTTTGGAATCTTCCACCCCAGCATTCGCTTAATCTTCCATCAAAGGCACGATGCACTAAAACTAACATATCAAGGAAGAAAACAATGGCCAGAATTTTATAATTGTTTTATTCATAACACATGGAACATTGTTCAGAGCAAACCACCACGCAACAGTGGTGTCCGGTGTCTGGGGACGACAAAAAAATTTCTTCATGACTTTCGAATGAAATGTTTACGATCAAGTTTCGATCACATGACCAGTACGAGGCTGACGTGACGCAGTACTCATTATAATACCTAACAACGTGACGTCACTGAAAATCGTGTAGGTGATCTGTCGAAGAAACCAGCCGTTTCTAAGTCTAACCAAAGGAAACATAAGCCATTTGAAGCCAACACATGATATGGACTATAGGAGCAGACAGTCAGGGGCTTTAGCCTAGCTGTTGACGACCGCTAGCACTGATCGAAGCAACGGTAAAGATAAATCTAGGTGTTTAACTGTTGGTATTGCAAACAGTGCTAACTAAGTCCATTGTCCTCTGCCTACATCGGCATGTTTTTATCTATGTTTAATGTAATTTTTGTTGTCTTAATGTGTTGTTAATTCGTGGGAGGTAGGGAGGATGAACCGAAATTAGATTCTGTGGCTCTCACGATGCCTGAATTGATTTCGGTCGTTTCTTAGGGCAGTTAAACGATCGCACCTTTGGAAACCCCATTGAGGTTTGACATTGGACTTGTTGTCCAAATCTGCTATCGTTTGACGATTTGCGTTAGCTGTACTGTCCCGTAGATAATTGGTGTATTTTATTCGTACTCAGTTAATAATTTTATTCAGTTCTGTACCATGTTCGTTACTATTCGTCCAGTCTCCTCTGACTATCATTTATTTTATGATTGTTAAATTTTCGTCCGTTATGAGTCCTGTGACGTCATCATTTTTCGCAGTCATTTTTTTTTGTGTGTACCTTGAATATTCAGTTGACCTCAGGTCAGACCTTGCCCTTCATTTGGTCTGTGACATTTCCGCTTATTTTATTTAGTTCATAAATTCATTTTTAATTGTGAAAATGTCTTGTTTGCGTCTTGACATTGTTTGTACCCTTTAGTTGCATCATTGTTTTGTTTGTCCTCATGATATATATTAATATTACATTAATAATATGCTATTATATGCAATAATACACTTGTAATTTAATTTAATTAATTTTTTCTGATAATTAAGGTTAATATGGGACATTGCATAATTATGCAGTGATAGTCCAAGAAAGTAGCACTACAATTTATCATAGATGCCTAGGGCATAATAATATAATATATATATTGACAAAATAAAATAATCTTATAGCTACCTTTGAGGTAATAGACCCATTGTATATTATTTAATATACTTTTCTGGTACTAAGAGAGTGACTTAGTACATTGAACAATATAATTACTAGGAATTATACCCAACATTATTGGATATTGAGATTAATTGTGTGATATAATTACATTATATTTAACAGATATCATAACTATTTATGATATAGTATTATTTAGATACAATATTGTTACAAAATATTGTCTATTAGTTGAACTTAGACATTAAGTTCAGTACTATTGTGATTACTTATATTGAATATTTCTAAGTTGAGTAAGTATAATAATTACTCTGAAGCTACTATTGACTATTTTAATCAGTAATTATCAATAATTACTTACAGATAAAAGTCAAAATGCTTACTATAGACCATTTCGTTAAGATTGGTCGTGAATATGGTTATAAATCTCAAGAACTTCGTCAGTTTGCTGAATCAGAACTGGAAAAATATGAAAGAAAAGAAGAAGAGAAAAAAGCTGCATTAAAGAAAGAGGAAGCAGAACTTGAGATGAAGCAAATTGACAAGGAAAATAGATTGAGAGAGATTGCTCAACGTGAAAGAGAAGAGCAAAGAACAATCGCCAGACAGGAAGAAGAGAATAAATTGAAACGAGAGGAAATTATTTTACAACAAGAAATGGAATTGGCGCGTATTAAATTGGAGACAGCAAGATTACAAGCACAAAGTGCTGATGCAAACCAGAATAATAACGCACAAAATGGATCATCATCCAGCCAACCTAAACATTTCTACAACTTTAAATTACCCATTTTCAACTTGAACGTCGACGACCTTTCATCGTTCCTGGCACGTTTTGAACAGACTTGCAAATCTAACCATTTGCCTGAAGAGTCATGGGTACTCAAATTAAATGAATTCTTGGTTGGAGAACCACTGACAGCTTCTCAAAATGCTGACCCATCAATAGCTAATAACTACGGTGCTATTAAGTCCTTGCTTTTACGAAGGTTTCACCTGGACGAGGAACACTGTAGGTTGAAATTTAAGGGAATTTTACCTGAATCTCCAAAGGATTTTGCAGGATTCATTGCGAACATACGCAATACATTTAATAGATGGGTTGAACTGGCAGAAGTCAACAAATCATACGACAAATTAGTTGATTTACTACTGCGGGATAAGGTATTATCTTCGGTTAGCCAGCCATTTTTTGCATATTTGCAGGAGCGTAAACCAGGTACTATGGACGAGTTAGAAAAAATTTCTTTAAACTACTGTTCGGCACATCCGAATGCAACCATTTCTAACTCCTCATTAAGAGAACCTCTACCTGTGGCGTCTAATATGGCCTACAATCACAATAACAAACAAAGACATCACAGTGTAGACAGAAGCAGGTTCCAAAGAAATCACAATGTTAACTTTCAGAAGGGACATAATAATGATTTCAACAATAAAAATGAGTTCAACAGAGGTAGATCACGAGATAGAAATTATTCACCTCAAACAAACTACCACAATGGTCAACATAACACTCATTATAATCGATCACATACTCCCAATAATAATAATAACTGGAATGGTAATAATCATGGCTCGAGACATCGAGATAATAGTTACTATAGAGGACGACGAGATAATTCTAACAATTATACTCGGAATCGATCTCATTCTCGGGGATCATCTCATTACAACCATAATACAGGGGCGGCAGTTACAAATAATACTACCCCTATAGCTCAGGTCCCACTTGACAATAATACAACACAGTCTTCTGCTGCATGTTTTGCTATTAATTATAATGTGGCAAATAGTTGCCAGCAATGCAATCTTATTTTTCAGAAGGCGAAAGAAACAGTGCTTAACTGCGGACATATTACACCAGAGGTAGGTCTTGCAGTCAACGATGGAACAGGCCTACTAATTTTTAACAGGGGATTAGTTAATGGATCCGTCGTCTCAGTGCTGAGGGATTCGGGATCCACAACGATTGGTGTACGACAGTCGCTGGTACATCCTAGCTGTGCAACGGGGGAATATGTCCGTTGCATGACTTTTGGTGGAACAATAGAGTTTTACCCCACAGCTATTATTCATGTTAACACACCTTTTTCACAGGGAACGTAAAAGTATGTATGCTAAAAAAGCCTATAGCTGATTTGATGGTTGGTCGTATACACGGCAGTAAAGATTGTACTCCAGATGAGATTATAGAATGGGAGAAACATAACCTATGCACTGGAAACGCCGTGACGACTAGAGCGCAGACTCAACTCATGGAGAAAGTTGATGATAATAAAATGGATGCAGACAACCAAGAGGAATTTGTAGTCAATTCACCTATTGACAGGGAAACATTTGCAACCAAACAAAAAGAGGATAAATCTTTAAAAAAATTTTTTAAGTTGGTTGATAAAGTTGACAATCTATCCTCAGGTAATAATAACAAACATTGTTTTGTTATTAAAAATGACATATTGATTAGATGTTTTAATGACAAATCACAAATGAAACAACAAGTTATGGTCCCATATACTTTTAGACGGTACATTCTTCAACATGCACATGACTCACATTGTGCTGGACATATGGGATATACTCGAACACGATCTCGAGTACTGTCTTCATTCTTTTGGCCAGGGGTGTCAAGAGATATTTCGCAGTATGTACGTTCCTGTACTACATGCCAAGAAGTGAAAGCACGTGGAGCTTTTCACACGGCGCCTATTCAGGCTTGCGATATCTCAGTGAGACCTTTTGACAAGATGGCAATAGACATTATTGGTCCATTGCTACCATCGGCCAGAGGACATAGATTCGTCCTTACGTGCATTGATTTGTGCACACGATGGCCAGAAGCTATCCCATTAAAGACCACCACTACCACAGATGTAGCTGATGCACTACATCTCATCTTTTCTAGAATAGGGTTTCCTAGAAAACTTTTATCAGACCATGGGTCACAGTTTATATCTGACACCATGAAGGAAGTCATGAAAACTGGGACATTGATAGGAATTTAAGTAGTATTTATCATCCGATGAGTAATGGTGCGGTTGAAAGACTTAACCGTACACTTAAACAACTACTACATAAGGTTACTGCTAAGCACCCTCATGACTGGGACAGAGCACTCCCAGCTGTTCTATTTGCTTATCGGGAGGTACCGCATGAACAAACTGGCTTCTCTCCCTTTGAATTAGTTTTTGGTGCTCCCCCAAGAGGTCCTATGGGACTAATAAAAGACTTATTAATTGACGAGGAGATGACTCAGGACACTCAGTCATCTTACGAGTACGTGATTAATCTTCGGAAGAACATTATTGAGTCTTGCCAGTTGGCAACAGCTTCTTCTGAGGCTGCAAAAGCTAAGGCTCGATCTCTACAAAATAGGTCTCGACGATTACGCCAATTATTCCCAGGCGACGAGGCTTATGTGTTACTTCCTCACAATAACAATAAATTATTGATATCTTGGAATGGTCCTTACAAAGTCATTGATAAAATTTCCGACGTTGATTACGTCTTAGATATCAAGGGACACAAAAAGATATTTCATATTAACATGCTCAAGCAATTTCATACACGTCCTGAACACTTACAGTCAATTTTTCATGAACTAGATGACAACACAGTATCCACTTGTCATTATTCTAACTTATCTGTCATCCAGGAAGAAGAATCTTCTTTTCCTGAGGTACAGTTACCGTTACCGGTACCAGTAGTTCAACCTACTGAATCTTGGCGGGATGTAACCATCTCTTCAACGGTTACACCGCAACAGCGTCTACAGATTGCTAATCTATTACAATCTTATCCAGATGTGTTGACCGACGTCCCGGGTCGCACATCGGCTATCAGTCATGACATTACTCTCAATGATGATACACCTATTCGTGTACATCCCTATTCTGTTCCTTTACATTTCCTTGCTAAAACTACTAAGGAACTTGAACAGATGTTGTCTCTGGGAATCATTGAGACTAGTAATTCGCCATTCTCTTCTCCATTAGTGATTGTCCGGAAGAAGGACAATAACATCAGACTATGTGTTGATTATAGAAAATTAAATGCTAAGACTATAGTTGACAGCGAACCACATCCACTTATCGACGACTTACTGCCACGTCTATCCAACGCAACTATATTTAGTAAGATAGACTTAACTAAAGGTTATTGGCAGATACCACTGACCGAAAAGGCTAAGTACTACACCGCATTTTCCACTCCACAAGGTCTATACCAGTGGAATGTGATGCCTTTTGGGCTTGTTAATGCGCCAGCTACCTTCATTCGCCTGATGCGACAAATTTTATCAGGTAGACCAGACGTTATTACATATATTGACGACATATGCTTGTTTAGTTCGTCGTTTGAGGAACATGTTTCGGGACTTAGATATGTTTTTGACACTCTAAGGAATTATCATCTAACTGCTAAACCTACAAAGGTGCAAATCGCGTGTAATGAGATAACCTTTTTGGGACATATCATTGGATCGGGATATATCCGAACGTTACCTAGTACAGTCTCCAAAATTCTAAACATAGCAGTTCCTCAGACGAAGAAACAGGTCAGGAGTTTGTTAGGACTTGTTCAATATTACAGTAGATTCATACCAAACTTGTCATCCATCACGGCTGTATTGTCTTCATTGTTAAAAAAAGATATGCCGGTGAAGGTGACATGGACTGGTACATGCAATGAAACTTTCAACAAAATTATAAATTTGTTCTCGCATGAACCAATTTTAAGACTTCCCGATGCTTCCAAAAGATTTTTCTTACGAACAGATGCTAGTAACTACGGCATTGGTGCATGCCTGCTCCAGAACCATGATGGCATTCTACATCCTACCTTATACATTTCAAGAAAGCTGAAGCCGGCAGAAACAAAGTATTCAACAGTCGACAAGGAACTTTTATCTGTGATCTGGGCAATAACCAAACTTGAAAAGTTCTTGCTTGGTGCTCCCTTCACCATACAGACGGACCAACGTGCTGTAGCATCCTTGCGTCGATCAAATCATACAAGCCAGAAACTTGCCAGATATTCAATCATCCTACAGCCATTCGAGTTCTCCATTGAACACATACCTGGCACTGAAAATTGTGTGGCAGATGCATTGTCACGTAATCCTATTGACGACGAATAATCAATATTGACACTCTTAAACTACATCAATCAGAACTACATTGGATTGAACGAAGTATCAACTATAAGAGAACTAACCTTGCCTTCAATTTAAACTTTATAAACACTATATGCATCACAGAATTGAACTAAAAGACATATTGACATTGGAACTTCGTCTAACGTCCATACACGATATATAAATACCGTTGAACAATCATGGAATAATATCTGACGACAAGTCGAACTTATTATCCTATGGACTCTTAATTCTTGGATGCAGTGATAAATGACATTTCTTTCCAACGTAAACGTTTGAACATTTTTGCCTAAAAGAATTCATCAGGATCAAGACTACGGATGGATCATCATATCCTATACTAATTAATTAGTTAACTTAACTTCTTAATTGAATTATTATCAATAAAATGAAAGGTGAGAAAAAAATGAAATGAAAAAAAAGAGAACGAAATATAAAAAGAAGAAATTATGAAAAGAGAAAATAAATCTCACACAAGTATTAGATTAATATTTTTGTTAATGTACCTATACATTATTTAGTTAGTTAAATTAGATAGTTATTATTCACTAACACTTAACACACACAATTAAGTTAAAACTTATATTCGAATTTCTTTCTATTTCTTCTCACTTAGTTTGTCTTTTCTTCTCTCATGACATCACGTTACATTAGAACCTTAATAATTTAACTCTTAGTTTAATTAATTAATTTAATTTAAATTAGTCAAATTAATTCCTATATGACATACTAATACGACAGACCTTACTTTAATTTAATTCTATCATTCACTATTAACATTGGACATTTATTTAGTTGATATAATAATATGTATAATATTGATATATAATGTTAGATGACTATGACAAATAGTTAGTTGACACGACCGCAACACGGTTCTACTCAGAACATCGTCGGCCATATGTCACAATTGTGTTAAATTTTTTTGAAAAAATTGTTAAGTCGGATAGATCTTGAAAAAAAATCTATCGATTTTTTTTCCCCGGTGTACAGGGAATTGTTACGGTATATGATATTAACGCCGTCTGCTAAAGGTTATCAGACGTGCAATTGTAAGAGGTTAAGGCATTTAATATATTGCGATAGAGGTTTCAATTTTGAACGCTCCATACACGATCGATTATGACGTGTATAGCGTTGTTTAGGACACAGTCGGTAACTAAGAAACGCTACCCTTTGTTACTTGACCGCCAAGCTGAATAGCTGCGTTGTTCTAACCTTCCAATGCAATGGCATGATATAGCCATTTATATGTGTATTTTTTGATGGACCAGGGTCAGTCCTAGAACTCTTTATGAGAGGGAAATTTATGGAGGTTAGTATTTTAACTAGAATTCTCAGAAGGAGAAGAATAATCGTCAAATTCGTATGAATATATTCAGACTCGCAGTCTCACTGTCGGCAGGTAGCCATGTCTAGCTGCGCGTGCATATAGCTGTGATGTTCTGACGACAATTACTGCTCTGTATCCTTAAACGGACATTGACACGTAAAACAGCAGTCTACGCCATTGATTAATTTATGCATGACTCATGTTCTGTCCCTATTTGAAATGTGTACATGTGAATTAAATGTACGGACTCAATGAAATGACTTATCAAATCAATAGTATTCCAAAGTTCAAGTATTGTTTGGAATCTTCCACCCCAGCATTCGCTTAATCTTCCATCAAAGGCACGATGCACTAAAACTAACATATCAAGGAAGAAAACAATGGCCAGAATTTTATAATTGTTTTATTCATAACACATGGAACATTGTTCAGAGCAAACCACCACGCAACACTTAGTTAGAGCTGTGTGGCGTGAATGCTTTTGTCGAAACCCTGACTGACTGTCAATTAGCAAGTCATTGCTAACTAGGTAATGTAGTGTTGCTTTATGTATGTGTTTTTCTAGTGGTTTAGATAGCGATGATAAAAGAGAAATTGGTCTATAGTTACCAAGGTTACTGTTATCTGACGAACCAGGTTTGAAGAGAGGATATACTTTGGCGATCTTAAAGGCCGAAGGAAAATAACTGTTGGCAATACATTGATTATATATATAAGTTAGGGAATCACTAATAGCTGGTGCAGCATAACGCAGTATTCGATTACTAAATTTAATTGAATAAGGCCATGAAGATATACCTGTCACAAAAAGTAGGGGATATTTTAAGATGGTATGTATTATTTTACAAAAGAGTGGATTTCGTATTTTAATGGTTGTATGGACATATCGAGCACGCTCTTCTCCACTCTCACGTGCAATATCATGTTGACCTGGTAACTCGTGATGAGTAAGCCAATCCCAAGAACAGAGGTGGGGGCCCATCCGTAAAGTTCACACATTATTATTTTTCACAAAAATGCGTGTATCTCCGCTTTGATGAACACTACTCACCAAGGACAGGTATAAAAAGACTCTGCAACAGATAAAATTTCTTTTCTTTGTCATGGAACGTTTGACAGAACAGCAGAGATGGATAGGCATAGGCATGTTGCAAACCGGAAGCCGGCAAGTGGATGTTGCTCGGAACCTCAATGTTTCACAGTCAGTTGTCAGCAGACTGTGGAACAGGTATCAAAATTTCCACACAGTGGCTGATCTGCCTCGGACTGGCCGCCCAAGAGTCACTACACGCCGTCAAGATCAACTTCTTGTTACTCAGGCCCTTGTCACGAAGTGGATTTAAATTTATAAAGTTTGCCTGAATGAAAACAAGACCCTAGTATGAGAAAGTCTGAGAAGATAGAATTTAGATGGAAAATGACATGCCTGTGGACAGATGAGACTATTGGCTCAAGGGATAGAACCAGGTTTTGACTCGCCCTTGCCGCTTCGTGACGTCCAACTGGCTATAATCTCACCCTCCTCTGACTTCCTTTAAACACAAGGAGATAAGGTGTAAAAAAAAACGACCACAGACACCACTATACAGACCACATTTAGGTATAGTATAGAATAGAAGCTGATCCAGCAAATAATATATGTATATATTTATTTACATACAAGAAAAACAAAAAATGGCATCAAACGTCATCAAGTCAGTCGATAGCGTGCACTGTTGCACGGCCTGAAAACAACGTACCAATTAGATTAGATAGACACTAGAAAAAAACCTCAACTCACATTCACTCTTTCTGTCACCCTGCTGAGGAACAATAAAATTGGTTAGTGATTTACAATCTAATTTGATGGGGCTGTCAACTTAAGCCTCCACTCTCTAATACCACTAAGATTGCTACTGTCTCAGTCCTGTTGACTCTTCCTCAACGAACCGTCTACACCGCTTTCCTCTTGTTAGGTGATATGCGCCGCTAACTAACACCACTGGAAATGCTACAAATAATAGACTTGGAGTAACACAATGGCTCAGTATCTATCCGTCAAGTGGATACTGAACAGACCCTACTGGTCCTGTCTATTTTCTCCCTCCTTCTCTCTCTCTCTCTCTCTCTCTTGGTCTCAGTGTCTCTCTAACACTCGACGACTGATGATGCGGCGTCTCCGTTACACTCTTCTCTCGTTACTTTCAGGACCTAGGTATGGTAACCCTGTCACCTGTTCCTGAATTCTGCGATGATGATGATGAAGTTCTGGCGTCAAGCATGAGGTACTTGATGAACTGTCGACAAAACTTCTCTGCTGCTGAATAGCTTCCCTCTTTTAACCCGCTCCGGAGTTAGAGGAAAAAAAACACAGCCTTGATTTCCGGCTGTACGCAATTGAAACCAGTCTCACGGCCACCTGCCGTTGCTAGAGACTATAATAGCGATGTTCTCGGCTGTATGATAAATAACCCACGGTCCAGCTGAAGCATAGGGACTTCACTGCCAGAGACCATAGGTCTGACCCTTAAGATAGGTTTTGTTGCCGTGAGTAATTTTGCACATGGGCAAATTTACGCTCCCCCACTATTCTTGCCGCGACTCGCTGAAATTAAAAGAAGATGCGTCTATTGTATAACAATTCCAACCTAACGCATCTCTAACCTAACTCCCCTTCACTCGTCATTTACAACAATACATAAAATAATATTGCCCACGTGGCTCACTCGTCATGTACAACAATACAAAAATTAATATTACCCACGTGGCACTTAAATCTCTCTCCTCCCTCTCCCCTTCTCTCGTTCTGAAAACGATACATAAAATATTTCTATTCCACGTGGCACTTAAATCTCCCTCCTCCTCTCTCTCTCTCAACTAAAATCCGCCAGCCAAATAAACAAAACCTGTCTGACGGGCCACTTGGCCGTCACACATGGTTACCCACGTGTCAACATTTTCAACTCGGGAACTTCTTTTGTCCGAAATTCCGGGGTCTCCCTTTTTTAACATTTACACATGAGGTTTCCTACTTAAGCCCCAATTTAAATGAAATATCGCTATAGGAATAGTTTACTCCTCTAAGCAGTATAATTCACTTACAACATAAATCTGAACCCTCCGACAATATTTCTCACATTTATGGCTCAGTAAAATTAACGAACGCACCAGGGATTTCCCCATAAAATTACATTAGTAAATACACAGAAATAAATGGTGGTTTTACATAACATTCTACAAATATGGGCACACGTGTTTCTCACAACTTCCCACACTCCTAACTACTGCCAAAATCATAGAAAGAATAAGCACACTGTTGCATTTACGTCGTTCTTCAAAAAATGATAATGGATGGCACTATCGTTTATTTTAAAACTGAAAAGTTAATGTCCCCCGAAGAAATTAACTACGGACGAAATTCTCAAAGAACCCTCTAATGAGTAAAACGATTAATAAAATTCTACATACCAATTATCGCTGGTTTTTCCCACAGTGGAGAACGATAATGCGAAGTCTGACGGCTGACAATATTTCTTACGATAGAGAACTAGGCCGCCGTTTCACTGGCTATTTATACACACCGGGAACCACTCCCGCGTATCGCCTACGCATCATCGCGAAACCCGCGTGGCTTAAAATTGCGTAACGTTACCTGACGGCCGCGTGCTTCCGGATTCGTCATACCGGGTGCCGGAAATGGCGATTATTTTCGTAAACAACGAAATCTCCGTGATCGTGAAAAAATCTATAAGAGAAAAACTGGCCGAATTTAAAATAAACCTACCATCATAAAACGACCCCATTTAATTTATCTCCTCAAAAATACCAAACACGATATATATTCAAATGAGAAGAAAAAAAATGATTAAAATTCAAAATAAAAGAACAGGATCGGCCCGGAAATACAAATTAGACGACAGAAATACAAAATAGACGACAGAATCGGGCCGGTTGAAAGACATAATTACAGTGTGGCATCACAGCCCTCACAACTCGGACTCTAAATGCTACTCAACTTCAGCAATACCTTCAACAGACCACTGGGATCCGGGTCTCAACTCAGACAGTACGAAACCGTTTGCACCAAGTACAACTGGCCTCACACAGACCGTTTGTAGCTTTGCCCATGTCAACACAACACAGGCGAGCAAGAATGGATTGGTGCCAACGTCACCATCGGTGGACCAATCAACAGTGGGCATCAGTGATGTTTTCTGATGAGTCCTGTTTAGTTTTTGATTTTCATGATCGTCGAATACGTGTCTGGCGACGGCGAGGTTAACGTTACCAGCCTCCTGCAACTGTTGCACACAACCGTTATGGAGGTGGCAGTGTAATGGTGTGGGCAGGCATCTGTATGAATGACAGGACCGACCTTCACATATGCCAGGTCAATATCACAAGGCTCTACTACCGTGACAACATCATCGAGCCTATCGTTGTGCCATTTGCTCAACGGCACGGACCAGATTTCATCTTCCAGGATGACAATGCACGTCCTCACCGTGCTCGCGTCGTCCAAGATCACCTTCAGATGCAGCATATCCGAACGTTACCGTAGCCGCCGGTGTCCCCCGACCTGTCTCCTATTGAGCATTTGTGGGACCTCCTGAATAGACGCGTCCAACAACGTCCAGCCGCTTCACAGACTCTTCAGCAGTTAGCCCAGGCCCTTCAGCAGGAGTGGCAGAGAATTCCTCAAGACAACATCAGAAGGCTTTTTTGCAGTATGAGATGTCGTTGCAATGCATGTTTAGCGGGAAACGGGGGCCCTACACGTTTTTAGAAATATTGGAATATTTTTGTGAAAATGAAGTACCTACCCCGCCATGGTTGCAAGTGCGACTAAAATCATGTGAGTAAAGCCATAACACTTCCTATACCGCAAATGTCTTGTTATGATGCTGAAGTTTACTTGTACGAAGGAATAAATGAACTAATTTGAAATATATTGTCTTTGGATAACTTTTAAATTCAATATCCCCTACTTTTTGTGACAGGTATAGTTATACACTTCATTAACTGTCATAAAAGGAATGTCGGGTGGAACTGAGTTTGTACATTTCTTCTCACAGAATGCTGAAAGTTGGTCTAAGTCACTAAGCGAATGTGGTATTGTGGATTTCAGACTGCTTATTTCTGCTTGAAAGTGATTGCTGAAGTCTGTACAAGTAAATGAAGTGTTGGAAGATAATGAGTCTGGCGCATTACGTTTTTTCGCTAAGGTGTTAATTGCCTTCCATATCTCCTTACTATTTGATTTGTTCTGAACCATATTTCTAAAATGATTTTTCTTTTCTTTACGAATTAAATATTGAACCTTGTTCCTGTATTCCCGGTAAGTGTTGAGGTCCTTATTTTTGTGCGCTTGATCTCTCTGCCTCATAGGCTCCAACACTTCCTGCGTGATCCACGGAGATTTTAAATGTCGTTTGACGCGAATTTCCTTAGCTGGTACGTGCGTGTCAAAAACACACAAAAAAATTTTTGTCCAGTATGCAATAGCGTCATCCGGATCAGGAAGTTGGTAAACACGGCCGAGAGGTGCAGTTAGCAAGTCATTCAAAAATAATTCCCGACTGAAATGTTTGAAACTTCTAAATTTAATACTTACATGTTTATTTTTGGGAACTTTACATTTATTCTTTGATCATGTACAGCATACTGGATAGTGGTCACTCATTGCAATATTAGGGACAGAGCATTCTATGATGTTTTCTGGGCAAGTTACGTAGATGTGGTCGATTAGTGTGGATGCTGCTTGTGTTACTCTTGTAGGCTGGTTAACTATTTGTTTTAAATTGTACGATAATATTATATTTTTCCATGTTAGATTTGAATTGTGTATATCGATATTGAAATCACCAAGAAGAACAATCTCCTTGACAGTGGCAAATACATTGTCCATCATGATGGTGAAATCTTCGTACCAGATAGGTCCTGCACTAGGATTTCGATAAAGATATCCCACCAGAAATGGGCCCTGATTCGGTAGCTTTATTTCCAACCATACACATTCTATCTCTGCTGTCTCTAAGTCGTTTCTGCGGCGAAAATTAAGGGAAGTGGAAATATAAACTGTTATACCTGTCTCTTGTTATTTGCTTGCGTCGCGCCGAAAAGTTTTAAAACCATTTAACGCAATGTCATCGTCTGTTATTCTGTCATTTAGGCGACTTTCTGAAAGTCCAAAAATGTGAAAATTCTTATTTAGAATGTGTGTAAGTTCGGGGAGTTTACCTAGAAGATGGTAAATAATCAGATGACCAAGTCGTAGACCATCCTTGTGAAGCCACTGTACATAATTATCAGCCATGTTTGTATAGTATAAAAGAAATATATATATACATATATATATAAAATACCAAGTTAAAAAAACAGTTATGCACACAAAAAAGCGCAAAGTATTTTACGAATTAATACTTCACCAAGGAAGTGAAATTCAAGGAAAGAAAAATTGCAGGAAATACAATATTAAAATAATTAAAACAATTTCAACTGAGTAAATTGTTTGGAGTATATAAAAATTGTCACAAAACAATCAAGCATGCAACATATCACACCAGAACTGCTCAACGCAACAAACTGAAGTTAAACGAGAGATGGAAGAAATTAAAATTGTCACAAGTCAGACAAGTATACAACACTTCACACCTTAACACCGTTACTTCTAACAAATTAAAGCTACGCGTGATAAAAAGAAATTGAAATTGTAACAAAATAAGCAATCAAAGAAAAATTCGTCAATAACTGATATCTCTGCCTGGCATATAATAGGGATGACGTTGGGCAGACATCATTAATGCTTGTCTAAGTGACGCAGGGCTGAATTGCATCAGATAGACAAGTTCAGGGTTCCACTGAGGACGATGATAAGGACTAGGGGAGGAAGCATGGTGATCTCTGATTTCTTCCGTCCTTGTTTTAGCGTTGGTAGGACTATTCTGAGCCTGGGACATTGGAATACTGTTGGTAGAGGTATCTGAGTGGGACTGCTTTGTGACTAATGGAGGAAACATGGTATCATAAGGTTCTGCTTCCTGATTGAAAGTGGCGTTGTGATAGCTGGAAGACTGTCTGCTTGCAATAGATGTGCTTCTTTGTGGGGCAGGTAGGGTGTGTGATGTATTGTGATGATAGGTTGATGTCACAGTAGATTTTTTAGGATTCTCTATGTGGGTTGCACTGTCTTGTTGCGTCCTTTCTGGATATTTTATGTTTTTGGCCAGGATGCTGCTTCCCAGTGTGGATGTGTGAATTTGATCTCTGTAAAGTCGTTTCTTAGGTGCTCCTGAATTAGATGTAAAGAATGGGGTATTGTTGATTAAACCAAGGCCGTTTTGTTTACAATAGTTGTGTAGTTTTGTGTTGTAAGTGTCCGCTATGCGACGTTGAAACCCATAGCATGGTGGTATGATTGATGAAATAAAGATGGAGGCTTTGGGAAATTGTTGTTTAACTGTAGTCACCAATCCTGAGGGGTTTAGGCTCTGCTCATTCATGATATCATTAATTCCTACGTGTAGTGTTGTTTTTGTAATGTTGTGATTAATATATTAATTATGTCCAGTAGTCGTTTAATACCAGCTCCCGCACTGTCATAACTGAAACGATGTCTTCTCTTGTAGTGGAAATTCTTTCACAATAAATACCTTTCAAGAGGGAGTCACCAATTACAATAAGTGTAACGTCACTATGTATTTCTTCACTTTGTTTTCTATTAGATTTATGCTGCTGCCATTTGTGGTGTTCTTTTTGTGGACTGTCTTGATGGGTCTGAGATTTTTTAATTGGGTTTTAGGGCACTTGAACGTTGTTTGGTTGGAATGCTGATACCTGCTCATTTTATGTTGAATAATCCTCAAGAACTTGAAATCTGTTGGTAATTTTGACTCCAATAGGATATGTTGTGTTTGTGAGTGTCTCTTCTTGTTTTTTGTGTACAGTTTGGCGGTGACCTTTTTGTTGATTTGGCGTATGTTTATTTATGGATTCTTCGCAATCTTCTACCATTGTTTGAGGATGATCTGGTTGTCTTATCTTATAGAGTGAGAAGTCTCTCTGCAATTTTTCGATGATGTCTTTCATGCTAGAATTTTCATCCCTCAGTGATACTATCTCACTTTTAAGAAGTTCGTTTTCGGCCTTGAGCGATGTCTGTATACTAGACATGAGATCACCAATTAAACTTCGTAACGTGTCCTCCATATTGTGCATTAGCTCCTGGCAGCACGGCACAGGTAACTTCGTGGTGTCTTCTTTATGTTGCTCAAGAGATACAGTTTCAGCTTTTCGTTTATTTTCATGGTCCATGGGGTATTCGATGGCCAACAAAGGTTTAGAAATTGTAGGAGTGTCTGTTATTTTATCGAATACTGCAGAAGGTAAATTTTGTGATTCTGTGTGAGAAATTGGGCTGCAGCTGATGTCGTTGTCGGTAGTAAAGTCATTGTTGTCTGAAATCGTTGTGTCTACTGCCAAGTGGGGCATAGATACAGCAGAGTCCACTTTAGTGTGTTCTAACTCAACATCAGTTACAATTTTTGCAGATTCTTTTAATTCGACAAATTCTGTTTCTAACCAAGATTCGATTGCTGCGGCAGTCTCCTGGGCCATTAATTTGTTCTTTGTGTGATAAAGGTGTACTTTGAGATGTGGTGTTATTATAACATCTTCTACTAGTGCACCATTTATGTCTGTTCTTGACTCTACAAGTCCTGTTTCGTAGTATTTAATGACAATTATACGAAATGCCTCGTACTGAAAGGTGCTCTGGAATGTTATAGTTACACATTTTCCATGACTTGACAGCTTCAAGGTTATACCGGACCCGGTTCTACAACCTTTAAGTTTTACACGAACAGCTTTCTCTTTGTTCAAAGCATAGCTTTTTATGGTTGTTGGTCTTAAACGAGCGTCCCTGGAGCCCACTGTTAGCTGCGAACTAACGCCTTCCTCCAAGCATGACATAGTTACATTCCACAGGGGGTTTTATTACCGGTGAGGAACATTGTATACCGGGAAAATTTTATGATGCTCGACAGCAACGCTTGACCAACTGACCTCTTGCTTTGGCGAAGGTCACAATCGAATGGGTCATGTGGTCATTGTTGCAAATATCCTCCATTAACATAGAGAAAAACTGATACATATTTCACCGGTATTCTATAAAATGTTACACAGTAAATTAACATAATATCATGTTTAAAGATTTCACCGTCTAAAAACCAAAACACTGATATAAAAATCCATGAAATGTGACTTAAATTTCCTGCGTTAATACTGCAAAATATGAGAGGCGGTCGAAAGAGAGAAAGATAGACAGACAGAAATTGACAGAGAAACAGGCAGACAGAGAAAACGAACGAATGAACTATTAATCTACATGTTTGCAAGTATCATCACAATTAAACCGATACAAACACGTTCTCCCATATATTAGCACAGGGTGGAAATACTAACTTTCTTAAACGCTTCAATAGCATTTAAAGGATCTATCTTCATTAATCTGAACGCCCCTCGTATATCTGCACATACTCATACATATATTTGCATAATATACAAATGGCAGCGTTACACGTTACATACTTTTAAAAATGCAGTGACATGGTTATATTCTCATATATAGATTATCATATAATAGTGCTACACGGAAATAATGAAAATTATTCACATAGAAAAAGATTTATATGCGAAACAAAGACGACGAGGAAAATAAAGGTTGACATGTAATGAAATATAACACAAGGAAAAAAGCGCTGTGATGGTGGTATACAGTGTAGTCCACTTAAGCGGAACTCGCGTCGAAATTCGCATAAGCAGAAGCATTTCCAAAGGTCCCGGCCAAAAGTCTTTTTTGGTTTTGTTAAAAAAAAATTCCGGTTGTCCAATTCTAATTACTATAATTTTCGGATGGTCGAGGTAATGTGTCTGTCCCAACTCAAATTAGAACTTGCATAAGTAGAATTTCTGCCTTCATCGCCTAAGTTACAGTACTGCATGGCTGTAAACAATTTGTGTGGTGAGCAGGCGATAACAGGGTTATAAAAATGTGAGTTTCCGTCTGTAGATTACAAACTAACATTAAATAAACCAGCAGGCATGTAATCGTTAGGCAGACTGAGCTAACACAAGTTCACCCTGGTTTGCGAGAAAATGGTTTACCTTAACTCTGACGACAATGGAAAATAAACAAACAGTGGAACTCGAGGTCTGTGAATAATAAATAAAAAAACATAAACCAGTATTTGACAAGCACTCGTAAGAAAGAGCAATGGAAAACACCAGACAACAGGTAACTCTTGCATCGGCTTACTTGTCTGCAATAGTTATCGCTCTAGGAACCGCTAACAGAGCACGTATAAATACTGTACTAAAACAAAACGCGATTCGAACGTTTTTCCACTTGCTAATATGATACCAGCAATTAACATAACACTACATTTTAGGCGTCGATAAATTGCTTTTGAAAACTTTAAGAGATGCAGAAATGAAAGTTTAAAATCAAAATATTTGTTTCTGGTTTAAAAAAAAAAAATACTTCATACCTCACCTCTTATTCTATCGTAAATATCCATCATTGAGCAGCATTCTGATAAGCAGAGTTCTGATAATCAGAATTTCGGATAAGTAGAAGTACTTTAGATCAGGGCTTTAGAGCAATGACATTATTGAATTGCTCAGCTGTAAGTTGTAAAAGCCGACTGAAATTAGGATGTGCATAAGCCTGACTACATCATGATGTAAAACAAACTGTTACGGAAACAACAACTGCAAGAGCATATGAATGTTTTATTGCAAAATTCCTTAAGGACCAGTTGCAGTGTTGGAGCTACATGCTCCATGGAGTGGGGGGGGGGGGGGGGGGGTGAGGGGGGAGAGAAGGGGGGGGAGCGAAAAGAAAAATGATGCTATGTAAATGAAACTAGAATCATTCAATCATTCTTATGTTAATAGTTTATTCTGTAAAACGTTTTTGCCGCAATCAAATTGTCTTTCATAACCTGCCACAGACCATTTAGACTTAACTTTAAAGCCGCAAACAGTCACTCTACACTAGCTTGAGTTGTTGGCTACTTTTCAAACAGCCTGAATTTGGCGTGGGCACAGTTTAGCACGCTAATAGATTCCATCGCTTCACTATCTTCACAAAACGTTATCTTGTGTAATGCTTCATTACATTTATGAATCGCAGAAACCTGCCAATGTCTTTTCTGTTTATTCAAATCCATTTCGACGTCACAATCTTCTGACGAGCTTATCATCATAATTATGATTATAATTCCCCTTTAGCTTCTTATAGAACATGACGCCGTGACATGTTTACAGCTCTTGCTTCACTATTCTTGAAGTTACATTGTTTGAGCTAACCATTCACTTCCTTGTCCACCTTGTACGTCACCGATTTCGTCTTTGTTTTTTCCCCAAAAGTCTCAATTTAAGCCTTTCAAATTCAAAGGTAAAGACATCATTCAGATCTATTTCCGTAAATCACGTGGGCAGTTTTGAATTTGTTGTTGATGGCATAGCTAAATTTGCGTGCACTGCTGCTGCAACCAAATGTTTCTTGTTTCGGCCGCCAAAAGTATTTTTTAAGTACATTTTTTCCGGAATGTACCAGCTTGTAAATACAGGGTGTCCATAAAAGATTGTACTCTTTTCAAAAAATGTATTCTCTGCCCCATAACGTGGTACGAGGATGCTTTTTATAACAAAAGTAAGATAATCTCTGCAAGTTTTTAAGCATACCTTACAAAAACTCAAAAATGTGCGCATGTGCGCAGCGGGTATTTCAAGTGAAACTTTCGCAGTTGAGTTGCAACCGGTAATTGTTACTCTATAAACACACTAGTTAAGTAGGTGAAAAAAAAAGAAATAGGTACATTCTTTTTGAGTCTTTGTAAGGTATGCTTTTTTTTTTTTTTTTTTCCCTTAACCAGCGGCACTTGGGCTTTCAGCCCTTCGGCCCAATGACATGTCATTGCGAGGCTGGGGAACCTGAGGACTTTCCTTCCAACCCGGTCAGGAGCTTCGCTCCTTCCCATCCACAGAGGGTTTATCACAGGAGCCGTTCAGGTTATTCAGTCAAATTTCCGGCCGTAAACATTTCTTCAAACGCTGACGCCCGGGTTTGAACCATGAACACCTGGTCGCCAGTACAACGCCGAAGCCATTACACCAGCGCGGCTCGCGTAAGGTATGCTTAAAAACTTGCAGAGATTATCTTACTTTCGTGATAGAAAGCATCCTCATGGGGCCGAGAATAATTTTTTTTGAAAAGGGTACAATCTTTTATGGACACCCTGTACATGTATAGTAGAGTGACAATCTGTCCAGTTTCCCTGGATGTGTCCTCTTTTCCACCTCACAACTGAGCGTCCTGTCGACTTTTTTTTCAAAAGTGTGATTTGTCCGGCTTGTTTCCCCTTGGAGATCGAACATAACTTCGATGAAGTCTGTCTTATGCAAATATATTCTTTATGGAGATTTTTCAAGTAAATATTGAATTGCAAAGGGATGTAGTTGTGTTGTTGAAGTTCTAAACTGTTTTAAATCTGTGATTATTGCCCCTAAGCAGTGCTTGTGTCACGAGTTTGGGCACTTGAAAATTCCGATAATCCTTGTTGGAAAACGAAGAAACGAACTTGATAGTAAGTGTGACAAGTTTCATGAAGATATTATCACAAATACCTGTACATCAGGTGTTTAACATGAAGATATTATCACAAATACCTGTACATCAGGTGTTTAACATGCAGATATTATCACAAATACCTGTACATCAGGTGTTTAACAAGAAGATATTATCACAAATACCTATACATCAGTTGTTTAGAAGACAGATATAGATGAAACCATTCACATAATTGCCATGTATGACCCTACAGGGAGAACTAACATAGGAAGATGTGTGACCTTCCATACAATACTTAACTGATAAAGATGTTGCATTTGATGATGTAAGTACTTTGACCAACTTCACAATCCGACAACATGTGTTGAAAGTAACATTAACGACGTAGGATTTAGGCATTTGCTGGCACATGAGAAACGAGCCCAGCTTTTGAAACAAAAAAATAAATGATGAATTTCATTCTGAACTTCCAATGATTTCACAAAAACTTCTTTACGGTGTCTGGTCACAATGCAAATGTAAACTAGCTTCTTTTTTTTTTAATTGAAAGTCAATGGAAAAAAAAAAACAGTTTCAATGTGGATTCCATCAACAGAATTTCGCTTATGCAATACAATTTCAAAGAAGTGTCATGCTGTTAATTTCATGATTATTTAAACCAAGATTTGTGTTCCGCACAATAATATTAATGATTTTATCAATACTGATTTATATGGAAAGTTAATTTTTTATCTTAACATGATTTAAAAATATACGAACCCATGCTACTGGTTTAAAAGTGCCCAGCTTATGAGGAACATAGAAAGCGCATTTGGCTATCACCAGCACCATTCATGGAAAAAACTGTGCGGAGTTATCAACACCCTCAGGCTGACCACTACTTTCTTTGAACATAATACAAACCGACGTCTGAGAGTGAAAGCACACGAAGACGATCCATGTTTTTTAATAATTCATGGCGTTACTGGGTGCCATCTTTATCCGTTATCGTGGTTACAGTGTAAGACGTGATTGGATCTCCCCTCAACGAAGCTTCCCCTAAAGAATTGTGTCATGTTTTTGTTTGTTTTATTTTCAAATGTTTCTTTGCTTTTAATTTCAAAATTATAAAAATACTGAACAAAAGTGTGGTTAGTAAATAGTAGAGAAAAAAGGTAAAGGATCCCATTACATACTCATTGAGGCATATTAGGAACGTGGTGTTAGGCCCATATTTTCTTAACCATTCGGAACACTAGAGGTGATGTGGTCAGCATCATGCCGACCGCCTTTTATTTTCCCAAAGTTGCTCTGAGTGTGGTAGTTGGTCACTTTTTAATGGCTTGCGCACTTCATGTTATATTTCTGTAGGTTAAGGGCAAATAGTAGATTTTAAACAATAATGTACTACGGAATTAAATTCCTTTCACTCAGAAATTAAAAATACAAGTGATGTAAGTCACATGTCACATTTTAAAAAAACCGGGAAGCAGCGATGTCTAGTGTCAGCTGACTAGATTTCATGCACTAGACGCCGATTGTGGTGCAGGAGGAAGCCATGAAGACCGTATTTCTACTTGATATTGATTCTTCTTCTTCGTTCGCCTTCACATTTCTACATCAATGACTCTAATAAAAGCAGTAGTCAAAACAAGGTTCCTGGCATCTCCAAACAGTTTTTTGTTGAGAGAAGTGTGTTGTAGCCAAATGTTACTCCGTTCACCGCTGTACGCTGGGCAGGACTGGAGTAGATGTTCGGCTGTCATGGGACTGGTGCCACAGGAGCAGAGCTTTGTTGGACCAATCCTGTACTTGTGATATAGATAGTACCCCAACCTATTGTGACCAGTATGTAAGCAGAAGGTGATGACATGGTCTCGCCTTGATAGCTGGTGATAGGCATCATCTTTTATGTGACCTGGGTGTTCTCTGTCCTAGTTGGACTTAAATATGGCTTTTATAGTTGTTTTAGCCATTTCATAAGTTGTCTCTCTATCGTTTTGTTGCAGGGCTCCCCATTTCTTTAGCAAGTTTATCTGCCCCTTCGTTGCCTGGAATATTGCAATGGGGTGGTATCCACTGGACTGTGCACTTGTTGAAGCATTTGTCCAGGTTTTCAAGTGAGTTTATCAGATCTTTCAATCCTTTCTCATGGTGTTATTACTAAGAGGGCATCTGTAAAAATCATTATCTGTTTTTCTGCATGTGCTTTGTACTCAATAAGAGTTTCCGCTGCCTGTTTCAGGGCCTTTGCTTCAACATTGAAGTTATTGCAGTATTTTTCAGTGGCCCGCTGCCTGTTTCAGGGCCTCTGCTTCAACATTGAAGCTATTGCAGTATTTTTCAGTGGCCCGCTGCCTGTTTCAGGGCCTCTGCTTCAACATTGAAGCTATTGCAGTATTTTTCAGTGGCAATTGCCATAGAATGAATTCTTCTATTCTTTAATTTAATGAGGATGCCAGCTGTTCTTTTTTCAATGACATTTTGTGCCCAACCATCAGAGTATACGCATGTTTCCAGAGCCTTGCTGGACATTTTTGGTCAATATACTTAATTGCTATACGATTTATTTCTGTCTGAATTCCTTTACTTTCATTGCCTGAAATATCAGATTTTAGATCAGGAAAGCACTTTCTTTTCCACAGTTGAGCTTGGTGGTAATTTCTATGCGACTGAGTTTCCTAGCATGGTATCTTTGTTAATTTTTTGATTTTCCTGGGCAACAAAATTAGTTCGCTTGAGCCTGCATCTTCCTAGCCTGCTTACTCTCTTGCACATGGGGTGTCCTTCGAGTCTCTTAAATTTTTCAGCTTGTAATATTCTGTTGTCTCGTCTGTACTCCTCGACCAGCCCTGTAATGTTTTCCATATGGTTGATTTTCGTGGAATTTAGGACCCCTGTTATGATACGCGCTACTTAATTTTAGAGTGTTTATTTTATCAAAATGTGACTTAGCTGTCGTCGACCAGGCTGGGATGCCATATTCCGTAACAGGCCTGACTCTGCCTGTGTTAAATTATTTGAGGATGCTTTCATCAGCACCCCATGTGCTACCAGCAATTTTTTCATTATGGCCATACGCTGTTTTGCCCTAATCTGTGTTTTTGTTATCTGTGTTTTCCATGTCAAGCGGAGTCCAGTGTGATACCTATAGGTATGTCGACGTTTTTCCCTTCTCGCACTGCTTGCCCACTAAGTTGAAGGTGTGTTCGCTGTGGTTTGTTTGACAAGGTAAATACAGTGTGTGTTGTTTTTCGTTCATTGGTTTTAATAGCCACCTTCTGGACCAACTTTCAACGGCTAAAAGTGAATCCTGCATCCATACCTCTGCTTTAGGTGTTGTATTTTTCTGAAGTCCACCTGGCCAGGTCATCAGTATAGAGTGAATTGTGTACATTCCCATTGATGTTTTCAGTGATGTCGTTTATATATATATATATATATATATATATATATATATATATATATCTATATATATATATATATATATATATATATATATATATATATATATATATATATATATATATATATATATATATATATATATATATAGATAAGGAAGAGTGTGGGGGAGAAGACCCCACCCTGTGGGACATCTTGCTCAATTGTTGTCTTTTTGATAGTCTGTTCGTGCACCTGTACACTTGCTGTTCTGTTTGTTTGATAGTGACGGATTCAGTTGTACATTTTCCCACAGACTCCATATTTTAGCATTATACCTCTGAGCCCATCTTTCCAGACTTTATCAAATGCTTTCTTCATGTCTACCCATACTTTTCTGCCATCTTTGTCAAGGTTAAGGGCTTCTGTTGTTTTAACCCAACTGTACTTTGCTGAACAGTTTAATGTTTTCCTGTACTTTGTAGTAATGGCTTTGTAGGCGATGCTTGCTTCAACTGTTTTGTCTTTTTCTGCTATGTTTCTGGCTTCTGTTAATTGTTCTTATAGTTATTTGAGTTCTTATGTCCAGTATGGTTTATAGTCTTTTCTCGCCACTCGTGGTATTGATTCTAAGGCAGCTTTCAGAACTGCTTTGTTAAATCCATCAGTTATTTCGTCCATTCTTTTGTTTTGGGGGTCTATTTGTCCATATATTCATCTGACAGTTCTGGCAACATGTTCTGGTTTGCGTTTTTGTATTTCTAATGAGGTAATGGTTTATGAAAGTTGAGTGAATGTTCGATATTTACCATTAATTTTATCGGTTTGTGATCCCTGTCAGCCTATTGGTTGAGCACAGTGTGTTCGAGCTTATGACTGATGTCGCCCGTTGAGAAGGCAAGGTAAGGTGTTGAAGTTGATTGCCACTGTCTTGAGTAGGAGTTGGGTGTGTCATCTGCTTTGTTGATCAGTTGCAGATTGGTGTTAATCTCCCAGTCCTCTACCTCAATGCCACAAGTATCAGCCTCTGTGTAACCCCACCTTTCTGAATGCCAGTTGATGCACTTAATGTCAATAGTGGCTAGTGAAAGATCTCTATTAGGGGGGGGGGGGGGGGGGTTGCACACTCTTATGGTCTGGTCATCTATCGTAATGTTGTTATGTGTAAAATCATAACAGGTTTTATCGCACTCGACATGGTTTGTATACATACTTCCTTGTTGATATGCGTTGCCCGGACTACTCCAGAAGTACGTCACATAGTCTGCTAATATTTGGCAGACGATTTATTGCCGGCTTTGAGTGGCAGATTTGAGCTAGTATTCGTCCTTTTTCGACGTGTATTCACTGTGTGTGAAAGACGTGTTTTTGACGAGCTCCAGAAAGTGTACTCTTGTGATAGAGTCTTTGTGAATTTATATCAGCTAGGTCGTCCTACAGTATGGAGTCTATGCTTGATTATATTTAAATGGACAAGCGAATGCTGAATAGAAAGAAGTGAGTGTGGACCTATTTCATTAAAGAATTCAGCAGTATGCATAAGACATCTTGTCCTTAGTCTACGTGACGATAGACTGGTTTCATGGACCGCCTAGTGAATGCCATTGATTAATATATGTTATGGATGCACATATATAAGGAGCTTCGTCCTATATTAAAAGTGAATATGTGTTCTTCAACGTCAAACTGGCCTTATCAAGTTTATGACTGTTGAAGACTGATTACACATTCTAAGGCTGTTTAAAAAGTTGGACTTGGAGGCCTGTTACAAAATATACCCTAGACAAGCTGGAAGCCAAGAACCAGCTACTTGATGATTTGAAGAAGAATTCGGTGGGGAGAAGATGCTACTAACTAATGCTAATTCTCGCCCACAACAAATGTCAGCTCCAATAATTTCCGCTTGACCATTTGTAGAAACAGAAAGCTCTCTACTAGATAAGGAGTTTCTGATTAACATACTCCTCCCTTGTGTCCCTATCTGTCGAGCCGGATGGATTTGTAACCTCTTACAGAGAATGTCTGGTTTGGATTTAAGTGTGTTTCTTGAATGCAGGCTCTGCCAATTCGCTAACCGGGTAATTTGTTAGCGAACAGTAATTTCTTTATAACGACCACCTCTACATTCTATTGAAGTATATTTAGCGTTCTTTTCTGTGTGTTTTGGTCAGTTACATTTTCTCTAGTACATCGTGCCCTTGCTGCATGTGCTGAGGTAGGTGACCAGCAGTATCTTTAGGTGGACCCTGTCGAGGCAAGGGATCTGGCACTCTTCCCACCTGGCAGTTCCCCTTGGAAATAAGACCACCTTGCGTTGCACTATGTTACGCGCCTTGCGGCCCAGTGCATCCAACTTTCTTCCCTATCGTTTGACTAGTGACTACAAAAATGCAGAAAACTCGTAACGACAAAAATTAATCAGCCATCTTGGCCGGAAGGTGGAAGTAAAGGATATTAATTGAGTGACACTCAATGCAAATTCTGTTGTTTTTGTTTTTGTTTTTTTGTCCTGGGAACTACCATTCACGTTTTTCCATCTCAGACAAGTACATGTAACAAACACAAAATTACATGTTTTTTAAATAAAATTGTTGCTTCGTTTTGGCGAGGCGCGTCCTTTTCAACCTAGTCGGTTATATTAGGGTGCGTGTTCAAATATAAAAGACCTTAAGGTCTGATAACACTTGAAATATTATTTTTTTTTTTTTAAATGTTGCCTGATTTTGGAGAGGCGCGTACCGTTCAATCAATTGGGTTATATTAGGACCTTTGTTACTTCTCTGAATTTTGAAAAAAGCCAAGATGGGACGGTTAAAAAAAGCCAAGAAAAGCCAAGCTGATATATACATATATAAATATATATATATATTTTGATCCTTAGCAACAGACTGTCAAAGCGATGATGAGCGAAAATTTGTTGTACTGACAGATCTTTTTGATCATTTCTCTCTTCTTTCGCTATTCCATCTTGCATGATTGATATACGACGCCTTAGTTTCATTGTCATAGATTTAGCAATAGCGCTATCTAGAAATATTTTCCATTTCCTTTAAACAGTCCACAAAATGGTTGGCATGTAGAATAGGAATGTGATGTTCCGCCGTTAAAGCTGTTAAAAGCAACTCATCCTTGGCTACTTTTTCTTTAAAAGGTGGCTCTTTAGGAGGTACAAAAAACGAAGTTATGTTCGTTATCTCCTTCTTCATATCACGATTATTGATATGCTTCTTTTTTGACTTGTGTGCAGTCAATGCTGATTTTTTTATTTTTTGCATTTTTAAGAGTAGTGTCACACACTTTGCAGTGTACGTTGTACCTGTCCTTAGGATCTATCCAATCCTAAGGTCTACACCATGTAGCCAATCATTATTCAATGGTTGATTGTAACAAGCTTTTGTCTTACGTTTTTTAACAAGGTCTAGATGGGGATGTAGAATCAGCATCTCCTATTTCCTTCTACTGAGCACGACTGAGATAAACAAGCACACGATGAGTAAATTACGATTTTTAAAATTTCTAAAATATTTACCGGGTCCGGAAGTTATAAACACAGTCAAAGGCAGTGGCTGTTAGCACGACAACAGCACGTATCGAATGTACTGTGTAGAAGGCATAAATTTTGTTTCAAATAGTTAGCTAGTTTGATACATCCCGTATCGGCAGATATTCATCTTATTTGGATATCCCAATTGTTATTGTTATTGTTGTTCAGAATAGACATCATTGCACTCCTGGCAAACCCATAGGTGCTCAGTCTCCCTCAGCAAAAGTCGAAGGGTTTGAATGCTAACAGTTCTTGTTGCGCGCTGAGTGTACATACGCCGGATGCATCCTCTCATACCTTCATTCCTGCCAGTCCCACGCCTAATGCCTAACTCCAGCAATCACAGCCGAGATGATTCATCGATTGCAGTGTCATTCTCTAACAGGCGATCATTAACTGTCTTCAGTATCTCTCAGTTATCCATATCCAACGCACCCACTATAGGTGCTCTTGAAGCTAGTCTATCAGCTCTTTCATTGCCGCGTACCCCTGCATGACCAGTACAGTAGATCCACACCAGTTCCTGAAGATTTGAGGCTGCTATGGAGGTTTTTCAGTCATGCCGTAGCCATCCATTTTGAATCTTCCGAAGCATGGACTGAGAGTCTGACGCAATAACTGCTCTTGTCAATGAAGTTTCAGACAACCACCTTAAAGCAGCAGTAGCTGCCTCTACCTCCATTCTCATGCTGGAGGTTGTTCTCGTGTAGGCCCCGCTTTGTTCAGCGAAGATCATGCCCCTAATTATAGCCCAGAAGCCATATCCTGATTTCCCATCACGGGCTAATTATAACCCGTCAGAGGTTGAACGGGATATTTTTCATCATTACAATTTTTTTTTAATTGATTGACTGACACACTGAAAATGTCAGAAAAAAAGCCAAGATATCAAGATTTGAACGGAAAAGCCAAGATCTTGGGAAAAAACCAAGGAGTGGTAACACTGATTGGACGCATGTCCAAATATAAAATGATTTTTAAGTTTGAAAATTATAAGTAAAAAAGACCACCTTATTACTAATTACCCTAACATGCTTGCAAACGCTTAACACTTAACGTACAGCTCACATATAATTGGCCATTAATAAAATTATATTTAAAATATTTCTTTGATTCAGCTGATGACGGAACGGTAAATATTTATTTAATAACACTTTACCACTTCCATATTGTAATCTTGCTCATGTAAAAATAAATACAAATAATGTGTGTATTTAATTATTTTCCTTACCATAAAAAAAAAACTCTTTCTTTAATGAGAGTTACGTCTGCGTTTTTTGTTACATTGTTTTCATTATTAGGACCAATGCCAATCAAAACTTGTTAAAACAAAGTCTTTCATGACAGGGAGTTAGTTACACGCAAATTTACAGGTGTCCACTGTGAATAAGTACCTAGTGATTTTGAGCGTCAAAGATTTTAAACATCCAAAACAACACGTATGTCCAGTTAATTAACAAAGTTTCCAAAAAAAAAAAAAAAAGAATGAAATTCTTCTTGTGCGCTGTTCACTCATCTTTAATTGTTGGTCTTTAACCTGCTTGTGAGTGGGGACCTTTATGCTGGTATGTCCTGAGCGATCTTCTTCTGCATGTCTGCATCATTTTTTTCCCTACCGTGACGGTTCCAGACCAAGAACTGACTTGGGATGCTTATCTTTTCAGTTTGTGCCCTATCGATCTACACTGTCGTCCCATCACATTTTCGTTCCGTAACATATGTTCAGGTCTTTTCCTCAATTCCGTATTAGTGATCACGTTATACCACCTTTCTACTGCGCAAATGGGGTCGTAGTGGCTAAGCGGTATGGCGTCCACCTCGAATTCTAAAGGTACCGGGTTCAATTCCCAGTAGAGGGAATATAATTTATGGAAATATTTTTCATAACCAGTGATCCTAATGATGTCATGCTCCACCCTAGTCTATTGGATAGTGAGATCGGATGCCTAGCCTTCTCGGAAAACGGTGCAAAAGTAGGAGATTCCGTGTGCATGATGCGTTCGTTAAAAATCCCACGGCAATTGGGGATCGTAAAGAGTAGGCCATAAGTCCTCTGCCCTGGCAAAATGTAAAAATTAGTAACCTACCCACCACAAAAATATTTATAGAATGTGTGATTTCTATATACATACTTATTCCAAATTCTAAATACTCTGAAACTTAAACAACAAAAAAACACAAAAAACAAACACACAAAAAACAGACATAATTTTATCAATGTACATCTTAAGAGAGCTCAGTATTTAAAATGTAGACCTTCACAGTTCCTGGGTTACCTATCGCTGCTCCAGAGCATGCACTGTTCTGATCCCTTGCAGGAAGACTGCAAACAACGCATTCATGTTGTCTTTGCCGAGGCGGTTTTCAGTATCAATCTGTTTTTACATGATAAGATTTCCAGTCACATGCCCAACCACATATTAGTCGCCATGTACGACATGCAAGAGGGAACAGTAATAATATTCTTTCTGTGTCTCCTCAGAGTCCCTCGGTAACTTCACCGGGCTATTTTGGTATTTGGTAAATGCATGTTTCAAATACCATTTTCTTCTTCCGTCACCCTGAGCTCTTAAAGGCCATTTTGCTGCAAAGAGAAAACTGTTTTCTAATTCATTCTTGCCTAATGGCTTCTCTCCATTGTTAGGTTTCACATTTCTTGAGGCTCCAAACCAAATATGGGTCGAAAACTGACCTAAACATGCCCTTTCAGGTTAGTTATGTTTTTTGTCTGTTTATTTAATATCTCTTTCGTACGACGTGTTCTGTTTGAAGACTTTTTTAGCCCTAAAATATTGTTCGTGTATCAGTATGAAACTGTCCGATAAGTGTAACTGTGGCACTGATAAAATGATTGCTGAACATATACTTCAAAGAGGCCCAATGTTTGTGGAACAGAGAAAGCACTTATAACCGTCAGCAGTACATTTCTTGAAAAAAACTCTTTGCACATACAAATAGCCTGAAGCTGACTGCTGCTTTATTTGAAAACATTCAAGTAGACGTCTGAGAATGTACGAACACAATTAGGCACTTTCTGGTGGGGTGTAAAAAATATGACCAGCAGAGGCAAAACATTAAGACATACTGCAATAACCACAAGATAGAGATGAGTGTAGAAAATCTCATTGGCACTAAGACACCATCAGAAACACACAAGTTAATAAAACACTATATTGCAAAAACAAAAGCTAACATATTAAAAAAATAATAATAAATAAGGAAGCGAGCCAGTAGTCTGCAGTGGTTGTAGATTCCCCCTAGATAAATACGGATTGACTATAAATAATCCTTCAATCAACAATAAATGATTACCAGTATAGACAATATCATGTGTCTGAACAATAAAACAATTTGAACTATAACTAAAAAGTAAAAATACCTACTAGAGAGCATAACATGAATACAAAAAAGAAAATATTACAATAAACGAAACGTGTCATGATATAATCAGCAGCTCCATGCATATGGTAGTTGGCTGAAAGGGGCGTGCTACAAAGAAAAGTAGTAAACACCTTAATATATATATATATTAAAAAAAAAAGAAGAATCAGAAACTGTCCTATACATGTCTAAAAAAAATAACTGTTGGCAAGTAGCAAGGGACAGAAACAATTAACGGGGAATAAAATTAACAAATAAAAGATTCCCCATCTATCTACGTTAATTGAAGGGAAAACAAAGAAAGATGAATACATAAACATGACAGGTGCCGTAGACTTCAGCTGGTCACCCAGGAATAAATTAGGTGCCGTAGACTTCAGCTGGTCACCCAGGAATAAATTAGGTGCCGTAGACTTCAGCTGGTCACCCAGGAATAAATTAGGTGCCGTAGACTTCAGCTGGTCACCCAGGAATAAATTAGGTGCCGTAGACTTCAGCTGGTCACCCAGGAATAAATTAGGTGCCGTAGACTTCAGCTGGTCACCCAGGAATAAATTAGGTGCCGTAGACTTCAGCTGGTCACCCAGGAATAAATTATGACTGGGTCGAATGTCTGAAAAATTTCCAGTCCAATCCAGCTGAATACGCCACGTGGAGAAATAAGCAGGATAAGGATAGTAAGAAGGTAATGTAAGTGAAGATTAGCTAGATTTTCTGAGACGAGATCTCGGACAACCAGTGTGGCATGACAAGGAAACTAAAAACATAAAGGTAAAGGTAGTCTTTTAGCACATACTGCCGCAGGGGAGTGAAGTGTTAGAGACTTCTCCATACTAGGTCCAACTTTTTGAGGTGTGATGACCAGTTCCTTTCCTCGCTGCCTTTGCTTTCCATAAGTCACTAGCAGAGTCACGTATCACTGCAGTCTGGCTGAGAGAGTAGGGATCGAAGAGGGAAGGCAAACCCGGTCCCAAAAAAGGCCGTGCTGAAGTCGGATGTGCCGGCCGAAAGGCGCAGATATCGCAGCCCCGCTGTAAACAGACACAACGCAACCTACGTCCTTTTCAGGACGAACGAGGGAGAAGAAGAAGATATTATACCAGGAGGTCACTGACAACGTTATTCTACATTCCTGAAGCTGTGGTCTTCAATTATTTTTAAGTGCGAACCTTTTCTATTTCTTGTCCCCCCACCCCCTCCCGTTCTCCCTATCTCATACATAATAATTTGTTGTTTCCCTTAAGGCGCATAAGGCCTATAGATATTGCTAGAAAAAGCAATTCGTGTATTTTGAGAGTAGTCAGTTATGCATCAATTTGTTGTTGTTGACATATTGAACTACTTTCCTACAAAATTATTTTCTTAGTCGCCTACTTGAACAAGAATGGCAGGGCAGAATGTTTCTAACTAATGTCCCCCAATACTTCGGTCAGGGCAGAATGGTTCTAACTAATGTCTCCCAATACTTCGGTCAGGGCAGATTTACCATTTTTTGATCCAATCGGGCTTCGCACCCAGGGGGCCCATCGAACGGGGTGCCCCCTGCATAAGGAACGTCCTACAGAACATGTTGTGTTAGAAGATCCATTTGAAAATAATTTATCGAGTTAAATTGATGAATATAAAGTTATTCCTTCTTAATCTTCATTAACTCTTTTTCTAATTAATGTCACAAGCAGGCAGGCAGGCAGACAGACAGACAGAAATATAGATAGATAGATAGATAGATAGATAGATAGATAGATAGATAGATAGATAGATAGATAGATAGATAGATAGATAGATAGATAGATAGATAGATAGATAGATAGATAGATAGATAGATAGGTGGGTAGGTAGGTAAACAGACAGACTTACAGACAGACAGACAGACAGGCAGGCAGGCAGGCAGGCAGATAGATAGATAGATAGATAGACAGACAGACAGACAGACAGACAGACAGACAGACAGACAGACAGACAGACAGATAGATAGATAGATAGATAGATAGATAGATAGATAGATAGATAGATAGATAGATAGATAGATAGATAGATAGATAGATAGATAGATAGATAGGTGGGTAGGTAGGTAAACAGACAGACTTACAGACAGACAGACAGACAGACAGGCAGGCAGGCAGGCAGGCAGATAGATAGACAGACAGAGAGACAGACAGACAGACAGACAGACAGATAGATAGATAGATAGATAGATAGATAGATAGATAGATAGATAGATAGATAGATAGATAGATAGATAGATAGATAGACTTGTCAGGTCTGCAAAGTTAGCAGATTCAGATGGTCATATGCTGGTCAAGTCAGGAAATAAAAGCATTATTGAAGCCAATTCTTCCATCTTCGTATCTTGGGAAGGCTTTGAAAATCCTGAAAATCCTTCCTAGAGTTACTGATGTCTAAATTTTGAAATTGCATAACGCATATTTTTCACGATGCCAGTCACATTGGCGTCAGTTGAAAGACGTATTTTCCAAATTACAATGGATCACATCTTACCTAAGTCAAACATGTTCCTTGATAGACTAAACAGCCGTCCAATATTATCCATACAATGTGATTAAAGAAGCAATTTAAACTCATACTATATTTTGAAACAATTTGTGAGGTAGAAAGCAAGAAATTTTTCTTTATAAGAATAGTTTTGTTGTGACATGTTTTATGTCAAAATATAGCTCATGATATTTACATAGTCTTTCATCTTCAACCCTGGGACGTAGAGGTTTGCCAGAGAGAACGCCATGCTGTCCCATCGGCGGTCTTTCTCCTGGCCTGTTCAAATCAAGGAATTCCTGCCAGTTAGTCGCCCTTGAGATCAGTCCGGTTTTCTCTCCGTTGGTTCTTGTGATCGTATTTTAAGATAAACAGGTGATTGGCGTGTTGTGCCGTTGCAAGGTGGAGGGGCTGCCTCTTTACGGCCTCCATGCATACCGCCATTCTCCTTTTTCAGCTGGGCTAGTGACCTGTCTAGGCGGAGTTTAACTAATGATTTTAGCTATTTAAAAAAAAAAAAATAGAATGTAATAACATATATTTCTGATATCTAATCTGAAAGAATCTTAAGTCCAGAGTCCCCACCAAAATGGTCAAAATCGCACCCCGCAGTTTTTGTTATTGTTTCAGTAAACGTCGGCGTCTGTGGCATAATGGATATGAACGTAGTTTCATAATCCAGATATACCAGGTTCGAAACCTGCTGCAGGCGGTTTGGTAGCAGATTGCTTTGTATGGATTTTTAACTATGGTATAAGCGCCGTACCGTTCAGAAAGCAATGGCAAACTACTGAATGAAAAAAATTGCCTAGAAAAATCAAAAACAGCCAATAAAAGCTGGGGTTGATTGCTACGTCCTGTTAAAAGGATAAGCAACTAACTTTTTTCAGTAAACAGTTTTAGGGCGGCCCTGGCCCCTCTATAATGAATCAAACGGGCATTCGGACAGCAAATAGTACAGAACACATAATTACGTGAACAACCTGCACTACATTTCTCCTGACATGCAGGTATTGGGGAAGGGGGGGGGGGGGGAGAAAGAGAAAATACTAAGTGATACATTCCCAGTCAATGGATCATAAGGACAAGGGACAATTACTCAAGTTTTGAATAGACAAATTCGCTGCCCATGATAAGGATTCGAGGAACTCGCTGGTATGCACTTGTTACACTATAAGAATCACTGGTCTACGAGAACGCGGTGCAATCAGAGAGATTGTTACCGCTTCAGAAAGTCTTTGATTATTTGCAGACGGCAAACACGTGTCTCCAAGGTCACAGAAAGAAGCAAATAATCCCAATGTTTATTCCGACATCTTTCGATCTCAGAGGTCAGAACAGTGCAAAGGCGGGCAAAACCAAGAACGTCTGAACGCAGCTGTTCTTGACAGACTAAGTATTTTCCTTCTTCTTCCGACATGAAAGCGTTAATATTGTTTCAGTTCTGAACGTTCACAGACAGTTTCTTTCATTTGCTCGCTGTTCACTCTGACAGACTATTTTATACCTGTCTTCTGATACTGTAGTTCTTTCCATCTTACAGCGCGGCGGAGTTGACCTCTAGCTTGTATTTTGATGGTTCTTTCCCTTCTACAGCGTGGCGCAGTTGACCTCTAGCTTGTCGTTTGATGGTTCTTTCCCCCCTACAGCGCGGCACACTTGACCTCTAGCTTGTCTTCAGCTGTTATGGTTTTCAATAAAATGAAATTATGATCATTTTGCTTTGGGTTCCTCACGTAGCATTGAGCCGCCACTGCAACTAGTCACTTTGCAGGAAGCCTGCACCAAACAATCACATTCGCTTGTAGCGATGCTGTGGCAACTTGATTAACATGATGAGGTTGCCAGTCCGATGCACAAGCTCGTATTAGTTGTCTTGTAAAATAATCCTGGAGATGAAGTAGTCTTAATCTATCTCCGTGTATCTACAGAAACTCCGGAAACTAGAAATAACATGATGGGCTTCTTATTTTAAAAAAAGGATCCCGTTTACACGCCCATAGAGGCATATTGGGAATATGGTGTTAGGCCCATATTTTCTCGACCATCGGCACACTAGGGGTGATGAGGTCAGCATCACACCGGCCGCCTTAACCTTCACAGAGTTGCTCTGGTACCCAATTGGGGCTGGGTCGACCGAGGAGCCGTTTGCTGCCTAAAAAAATCCCACTTCAACTGGGGATCGAACCATGGACCACTGATCTAGGAAGCCACTGTCCTACCGCGGCTCCCAAGGCTTCTTATTACATCCAAAATATTGTGTTCCCGCTGTACGTTTTTTGCAATGTTTGTTTGTTTTGTGTTTGTTTGTTTAGTTTTCTACAATATCTTATTTGATTGCTATTTCTATCCACACTCTTATGTCTCCGCTACTGTTTCTTAGCGAGACGTTCTAAAGGCTTAACATTTCTCACTGTTTTCCCTGGCAACGTCATAATTTAAAACGAATTACTACAAGAAGCACCACTGCAAGAGAACATAAATGATTAGATACTGGCGTCTGGCAGAAGGACCGGCTACAGTGGTGCTTGCTGCTCCATAAGAGCAAAACGTGAAAAGAAGAGGAGAAAAAAATGTGAATGAATTTACCTGAACACACAGACGGAAGATTCCTTTTGTTCTGTGCCTTGTAGTTCGTCACGACCCAGCAGTACTTAGTCGTTTCTCTTATTCCGTGAGATGTAGAGGTTTGGAAGAGAGAGCGCCATACTATCCTATCGGCTGTCTTCCTGCTGGCCTAGTTCCATTCTAGTCCTCGGTCCTTCAGAGATTATCTAATGTTGTCCTCCCAGCGGACTCTGGGTCGTCCTGGAGGTCTGGATCCCTGGCTCTCAGCGTCCCATACCTGCCGTGGCAGCCGATCTTCTACCATTCTGCAGACATGACCAAACAATCTTAGTTGGGACTGTTCTACTTGGGTCTGCAGGGGTTGGGCTTTTAGGTATTGACATATCGTCTGGTTGCGGACCAAGGCTTTTCTTTGTTACTTCAACCACCTTTCTTAAAAACCTCATTTCTGAGGGTTGGAGCTGTGTTCGGTAAGTCTAAGAACCGAAACCGAGTGAAAAAATGAGGCCAATTTGCTATTGTTCCAGATCACTAGTTGCGTAGCTAGGTTTGGACTTAGCAGGGGCAGAAGTAGGGTTTGTTGTTGTTGTTGTTTAATTAAGGATGCTGAGCTTCTCGTTCTTTTGCAGCCAATACCAAGTTGAAGACTCCTTGGTATTATCTACATTGTAGATCTAGGCTTTTCCTAGAGTGTTGAGTTGAAGTCATGAGTTCCAGATTCTTCAGCTTGGCTGTTATGTACAAGATCATCACATGTAGTCCCCAAGCTAGGGAGGAACAATCGTGTGACCTAAAGTGCATTCCCTGCAAGCCAAGGAGGCTCTCCAAATATGCAGAACGAAAATACAAGATGGGGCATTTGTACAAACCAGCCCTTTAGCGTTAATAGTAGGATTCTTTCTTAACACATTACATTCGTTCCGGTTATATAGGTGGCGTGTGTCTGTTGTGAATGTGCGGTTTTAATAATAGAGCGCGCCAGAGAACTCCATAAAGAGTGTACTAAGCTCTAGCGCATGCCATACCTCTGAACTACTCCGACCCTACAAATATAAATAAAGAAATGAATGAACATATATGAAGACATAATTAAGCATCTGTCTGAGGAAACTGCCGAGGGACAAGAGTGTAACAGAGTGCAAAGTAAATAGATTAAGTAGAAAGTTCATTACACTAATCTTCCCTAACCTGCAATGCTGCTGTCTGAAAAAGAGTTTGAACTGTCAGAGTGCTGCAGCTGCCTAATCGTATTATTTAGCAAACACCTGTAAATTGTCATCAACTGTAACTTTGGCAACGAATGACAGTCGTTAACAAAGTCCTTGAAACATCGCGTATCAACTATTGGAAGGTGTAAGTCTGTAAGAAATGTAAGCTGGCAAATAATTCTGTTCTGGCACTAGATGTTAGTTGATAATCCATGTTAGTACCATCGTTATCAGAGGCGGCCCTAGGGATTGCTCAAGGTGGTAAGAGGTCTCGTGGTTCCCCCCCCTCCCCCCAAGTGCGGTATTGTATGTACTTTATGGAGACTCAGTTTCATGCTATTGAGTTGGATCACGCCCAGAGCCGGATTAACGTAGTAGCAAAAGTAGCATATGCTACGGGCCCCGCGCTTTTTGAGGCCCCGCGCCAATAAATATGTGCATAATTTTTTGGTCATCTTCTAATACGAGCGTTAAACCAATGATCTTGTGATTTATTCCATCTTTAGCGCCTTTTCATTTGGTGTCACGAAATTGTGAGAGAAAGAGCATAAGAGGGTGACTTAGTGTGGCTCTTCATTATTTTTATCTTAACTGTTTGCGGACGGAAGCCATTTAAGTGGCGTTGAAAATTTGGTCACGTTTGGACGGAAGCCACTTTTTTGGCTCTAGGCGACTGCCCCTCTAATTTTGTTTCGTTCTTTGTGAAATGAATTAGCATTAACAATAAAAACTAGAATTTAGGTAACGGAAACTTCCTGTTTTAATTGAGGTATACGGCGTGCTCGCACTCTCTTTCGATCTTGATTAATATTTCTTGATTTGTAAGGTTAGAAAACTCAAAAAATGAGCAGTAGACACAGAGATATTGGACGTAATTATGCTTCTGCAAGTGAAAAACGTAAAGCGAAGGAAGAAAAAGAAAGAAGAGATCAACTTGTGATATCAAAAACAAGTAAGCTGTCAGAATATTTAGATGTTCATGGTGGTGGTACTCTAACCGCTGAAGCTGGAAGTACAAGAACAACTAGTACTAGTGCAGGCTGTGCAGCAGAAAACATACAGCAAAACCCAGTATACAATGAGTCTGAATGTGAAAGAATAAGTGAAACGAAGAAGTACTCTAATGATATTGGTGACTGACCGAACAATATAGATGACAGTGAGCGTGAATATGGATATCCAAGGGAAGTGAAAAATGTCAACATGTTGATAGTGCCTTCTCTTCATCCGAGCGATTGTATGACACTAAAAAGAACTCGACACTGCCAGAAGTCTTATTTTACACATATTCATAAACTTACAAATAAGCAACATGCTAGAAAATGGTTATGTTATTCAGAAAGTAAAGGGCGCCTATTATGTTTCCCATGCAAGCTTATGAGTTCAGAATGTTCATCAAAGTTTACTGTGGAAGGGTTTAATGACTGGAAAAATGCAAGCATTCTATTGCGTCGACATGAAGAAAGCTCCTCACATAGACAAGCTTTAATTTCACCGTTGATGCGTAAAAACAAAGGTGAACGTGTCGATTCCCAACTTGTGAAACAAATGGACATTCAAGAAAAGTATTGGCACAAACTTCTAGAGCGAGTAATTGAAGTTGTGAAGTTTTTAGCAGAACGAGGCATTTCATTTCGTGGCAGTGATGAAATTGTTGGGTCTCCTTATAACGGGAATTACTTAGGGTTGTTAGAATTACTGGCCAAGTTTGACCCTTTTCTGGCAGAGCATATAAATACTCATGCAAACAAAGGATTTGGACATACATCATATCTATCTAAAACAACGTGTGAGGAATTCATCAATCTGATTGGATCCAGCATACTGGATCACATTCTCTGTGAAGTGAAGAAATACAAGTATTATTCCGTTTCATTGGATTCTACTCCAGATATATCTAATATGGACCAGCTGACTTTGACTCTGCGCTATGTTTTGCCATCTGGACCAGTTGAAAGATTTGTGACATTTTTGGATATGGAAGGTCATAGTGCTGAACAGCTTACTAAAAGTCTACTTAATTTTTTAAAGGCAAATGACATTGATATTAAAGACTGCCGTGGTCAAAGTTATGACAACGCCAGCAACATGAGTGGCAAGTTTATAGGATTACAAGCACGAATTAAAGAGATGAATAAGTTTGCACATTACATTCCGTGTTTTGCACATTCACTAAATTTGGTTGGAAAATGTGCTGCTGAAGGTTGTCAAGAAGCAGTCATTTTCTTTGGATGTGTTGAAAGCCTGTACACCTTCTTTTCTGCTTCTACCTACCGGTAAGGTCTCATTTCTACTGCATTATGTGCTGGCGGTACTCATAATAAGTCCCATTTGCCCTTTGTGAAAAGACTGTCAGATACCAGGTGGTCCGCTCGGGCAGATGCAACAAAAGCACTTTTACACAGCTTTTCTGCAATAAAACAAGTCTTGGATGATATTTCAGATAACAATGATCAGAAGGCAGAGTGTCATCAACAGGCTGGTGGTCTACTTTCAACCATGATGAAGTTAGAAACAGGAATAATGATTATACTGTGGGATCAAGTATTACAGCGTTTTCAAATGACCAGCGCTTCTTTGCAATCTTCTGACCAAGATTTGAATACAGCTTGTGCACTCTATGAATCCCTGATGTGGTATATTCAAGCTATGCGGCCTACTTTTGCAGACATAGAGCAAAATGCCAAGGATCTGACTGAGTGTGAACATTATCAAGAACAAACTCGAAGAAAACACAAACGAAATCGAGAGTATGATGATTTCAGTGGTTCCAGCACACGTGATGAATCTCAAACGCCTTCTCAGCAGTTTAAAAGCCGAACATTTCTTGTCCTTATTGATAGCTTGCTCTCTGCTTTGTCAAAACGCCAGAAAGCCTATCAAAAGTTGAATGATGTATTTGGATTCCTTCGTCAGTTACAGTCGTTCACACCTGAAGAGGTGGTAACGAGATCATCGAATCTTATTAAATCATATCCGGAAGATCTGGAAGAAAGTCTTTGTGAAGAACTTGTGCAGTTTACAGAACTGTTGAAAAGTGATCTTGCTTCTCATATTGGCACTACTCTAGACCTTGTAGAGTTACAGTTTTACCGTTTGATAATTGACAATTCTCTGGAGTCTTGTTTTCCAAATGTAGAAATCGCCTTGCGCATCTATTTGTCACTAATGGTAACCAACTGCAGTGGAGAACGATCATTTTCAAAACTGAAACTTATTACAAATGAACTAAGGAGCACCATGGGTCAAAAGAGATTGAACATTCTCACACTAATGATGTGACAGGGAATGCGTCATTTTAGGAACTTTCCTTTATAACAAATACAGACCATAGCTTAGTTGACAGAAGTTAGTTAAAATTTAATCATAAATTATTATAGGAACAGACCATAGGGAGAAGGTTAGCGTAGATTACTCTTTTTATCCAATCGTGAGATGAATAAGGGGCAGAAGCAACGCTGACCTAGATTTTGAGCTGAGGGAAAGCGTGTCAAGTCCCGGCTGGAAAGTCAGTTGCAGATTTTGAAGACATAAGAGACAGACGCGTATTTCTTATGCTGCAGATTTTTGAGGATTTTCAAACTTTTACTAAAGGAAGTTTTTCCCCAGTTTTAGTGGTGAATTGTGTATTTAATTCTCATAAGGGAAGGCAGTAAGTAGAGTGCTGTTAAAATATCTAAAACATTTTTCATGTCACAAGGAAATAGTTTTTGCCTCCCGCAGCACCCTGTAAAATGGCTGCAAGTTATACTTTGAGTCAAAATATAGACTTTGGATTTGCTAAGTAGAACCACTAACTGTTTGGTAGAACATGAAGCTCTTCAGGAAATGAGAGAATGGTTTAATCCTCTGAGGAACTGCTAGTATGCAATTACCGCTAGCTAATATTTTGAAGGATCAAGTAGCTAAGAGTTGAATTCAGGGTAATTCACTTGATATGAACTTCCCCATGCTATGTTAATGGAAGCAATGTGCATTTGTGGATGAACGAAATATGCATACTATAAATCTTTATGCCAAAATGTATATACGTTATGTTGGAATTAAAATCACGTTGAGACCGAAGCAAAAGGATATTGTCTATTAAATACCTCACCACACACAATATTGAAAGAAAGGAAGAAATGGCTGCTGAGAGAACTTATCATGTCATAATTATCTGCTCTAACTCAATACAACACTTTAGAGGATAGTCCCCGAACCTGGTAAAATCCCGTAAAACTGTAAGGGAGAAATTGCGAACTCTAGCGGTCAAGCTAGTATCTAGATCTAACACTCTCTGCAATTAAACAGCAACCCCCAATTCCCTACCCGGCCACAATGAGCATTGAACATAAACGTCTGCGTGAAATTGATACATCCTATATCATCAACAAATTTGCTCATGCTAAATGTAGAAACATTAATATTTAAACAATAATGTTGACTGTGTTGTTACTTTTGATAATGATAATTACTATGCAAATTAAAAATGTATGTGTTCAAATATATTTGTTTTGTTTTATTGTTTTTTTTTTTTAAAATATAGGGTCCCTTTCTTAACATATGCTACAGGCCCCGTACTAGCTTAATCCGGCCCTGATCACGCCGTAATTTCCTTAAGTAATGTTCACTTTAGTATTTTACACACACACACAAATTCGTTTAAGCTTTTAAAATGTTATAGTGGGAACTTTTTTTTAAAAAAATAAATGGGCTGTATTTGAGAAAGGAATAATATAGACATATCGGAAAACGATCAGTTTCATGTAAGCAAATCGATCGTTTCATATATGGGGGCTCGGAGTGACTAAGAGGTATGGCGTCCGCCTCGAAATCTAGAGGTACTGGGTTCGATTTCCAGTTGAGGGAATGTAATTTATGGAAATTATTTTTTTTTCAGAAAGAGTGGTCCTAATGATGTCAAACTCCATCCTGATCTCCTGGGTAGTAAGATCAGATACCTAGCTTTCTCGGATAAGGGTGAAAAAATAGGAGGTCCCGTGTGCAAGTTGCGCACGTTAAAGAGTAGGCTGTAAGACCGCTGCCCTGATAAAATTTAAAAATTAGAAACCTACCCACCACACAAACATTTATAACATGTGTGATTCCTATACACACGCATTGGGATTCTCTCCGGTACTACAGATTTCGTGCACTGTGCTGAGATCCTCCTTGTGTGATCAAATGGAGGAGATGGCAGCACTGATGGAATTGTCCGTGTGCAATGAAGAGAGTCCTTAAAACCAAACCAAACAAACCAAATCATAATCAAACGCATTTTTTACATTTACTTTTTACATTTTTTTTATGTTCATTGAAAAGTATAATGATTTGAAACTTTTTTTTTTTTTAATCTCCGGTTAGTATGTCTAACCTGAGACTGATTTTTACATGAGTATCATATTTTCCCTGTACGCTGACAGGTGTCCTCTCGCCATTCAGGCAGATACTCGCTGTCTTCGGAGAGTACCCATTAGAGCTGGGTAGGCTCAGGAGCCGTTCGGGTTATTTGGGTCCCTGGTCGACGACACCCCCTCAAATGGTCTCCTCGCCAGGGCTCGAAGTATCCAAATCCCGGTCGACGATACTTTTTCAAATGTCCTCGCCCGGGCTTGAACCTGGGTCATCCGATCGCCAGCGCAGTGTGGTAACCATTACATTAGCGCGCCTCCCTATTTTAATCTTATTTTTTAATAAGAAATATCAGCACCTCCACCTAAGAGTCGATGTTCGATGCCGTTGCACCGGATGCACCGCTTATAAGCCGGACCCCCCCACCCCTCTCTCTCTCTATTTCTCTGTCTGTCTGTCTGTCTGTCTTTCTCTCTCTCTCTCTCTCTCTCTCTCTCTCTCTCTCTCTATATATATATATATATATATATATATATATGTAATAATAATAATAATAACCATTTCAGACCGCTTTATTGAAATGCCCTTATTACACCGGGTGTTATATCCTAATCGCCGGCAGCTTTATTGTGAGGGCTGTCTCTTACGATCACTCTCATTTCCTTTTACGAGATTCCAAGTTCTATAGGGTTATTATATATCGAGAGTATTTCGTTGTCTGTCATATTTCTGTTGTATTAAACAATTCTGTGAAGTAATTTCCCGTCTGTCTAGATCTGATCATTTTCTGGTTGATATTTTGTTCAATATCAGATACAAGGGGATTGACATAAGTCTTGGGCCTGACCATGAAGGAGTCACAGGAGGAAGATGAAACTTGGCACATTTAAAGATCATCATATTTGCACTGAATGTGTGAAGTACGCGTTTGTTTCTTCAATTGGTTTTCCCGCTACGGTGCACTGCGCAATGTACCCTATTGACCGGATCTGCTGCTCCAAAGATTTGACAAAACAATGGAAAAGAAGGAGGCCAGAGCTGTGATAAAATTTCTGATGTTTCAGGGAAAAATACCTACAGAAATACACAGGGAGATGGAACCAGTGTTTCGTGATTCTTGTCCTTCATATACTTCGGTAAAAAACTTGTGTCAACAGTTTAAGTGCGGCCGCTCAAATGTTGCTGATCCGCCAAGATCTGGTAGACCAGCCTCAGAGTGCAACGATGAAAATGCAACAAGAGTGAAGAAAATCATTGATTAGGATCGAAAAATGACAATTGTGGAGATAGCTAGTAGAGTAAAACTAAATGAAAGAACAGTTTGTAGAATTTTACACAACAGACTGAAGATGAGAAAAGTGTGTGCACGCTGGGTTCCGCGACTGTTGACACGTAAACAGAAGCAAACGAGGGTAAATTGCTGTCAACAGTTGCTCAAAAAGTGTCAGTCAAAATATTTTTTGGAGACATGGTGACAGTAGATGAGACTTGGGTACACCATTATGACCCCGAATCCAAAATTGCCAGATTGCAATGGAAAACCCCGGGCTCCCCAACACCTGTCAAGCCGAGGGCGCAGAAATCTGCAGGAAAAGTGATGCTGACTGTTTTTTGGGACGGCAAAAGTGTCCTTTTGACAGATTATCTGCCTCGTGGCAATACAGTTAATGGACAGTACTATGCAGATCTTATCACAAAACTAAGAAAGGTTGTGACCAGGAAACGAGGAATAACGCGCACTCAAAATCTTCCTTTGCTTCAAGACAACGCGCCCTCTCAAAGCACGGCTTGTGCAGCTAGCAGCCAACGATTTGAATATTGAAATTCTTCTACACCCACCATATTCTCCAGATTTGGCTCCATCAGACTTTTTTCTATTCCCAAATTTAAAAAAAAACAGCTAAAAGGAAATCATTTTGACAGCGATGAAGAGGTTATACTGGCATGTGATGACTGGTTTAGTTTGAAAAATAGGGTGTTCTACTCCCAAGATCTTTTCAAGGTCAAGCAGAGATGGCAGACGTGTGTCAATTCAGACGGTGGCTATATTGAAAAGGAATAAACACTATACAAAATTTCAGCTCTCTGTGACATGTCCTTCATGGTCAGGCCCAAGACTTATGTCAATCCCCTTGTACATATAAAGTTTTATGGTCTGCCCTCATTACTGTGATAGCTTGATAAAAGGGACGAGGGGATTATTGAGGGAGGAAATTATATATATATATCTATGATAATCTCAGACCTAAGGGTCTTTTATATTTGGACATGTGCCCTAATATAACCGACTAGGTTGAACGGGACGTGCCTCGCGAAAAGGAGGCAAAACTTTATTTTTTTTTAAAATACGAGGGTGAGTCAAGTGAAAACCGGAAATATGTTATAACAATAAGAATAATTATGCCATTATATTGTAACTTGCCAATATTGTTGTCCTGGATGTCTCGAGTGTCATGCACGTGCCATCGCGGTGAGACGCAGAAGATGACGTCATAATAACGTTTTAAAGATGGCCGCCCCGCTAGTGGAATGCACCAAACAGCAGCAGCGTTCTGTTATTCAATTTTTGATCAGCGAAGGGGTGAAACCAATAGAAATTCATCGGCGAATGAAGCTCAAGTACTGTGATGCATGCATGTCAAGGTCGCAGGTGTATGAAGGGTGTACAAAGTTCAAAAACGGCGTGATTTCTGTGACAGATTGTTCACGACCGGGTCAGACACACAGAGTAGTGACTCCAGAATCGATAGCAACCGTTGAACGACTCGTACAGGGAAACCGCCGATTGACTGGGGATGATATTGCCACACATCTTGACATCAGTCACGGTTCAGCACACCACATCATCTCTGATGTGCTACAGTACCACAATGTGTCTGCAAGGTGGGTGCCACGGCAGCTTACTCCAGATATAATCAATGTATCGCTAAGAGTTATTTTCCTTCGGCCTTTAAAATCGCCAAAGCATATCCCCTTTTCAAACCTGGTTCATCAGATAATAGTAATCTCGGTAACTATAGACCACTTTCTCTTTTATCATCGCTATCTAAACACATACATAAAACAACACTGCAGTACCTAGTTAGTAATGACTTGCTAATTGACAGACAGTCAGGATTTAGACAACAGCATTCATGCCACACAACTTTAACTAAGATGATAGACAATTGGCACCTCAACATCAATAACGATAACATATGTAGAGCAATCTTTGTAGACTTTAGAAAAGCATTCGATATGATAGATCACGTTATTTTAATAAGAAAATTAGAAACAATTAAAGTTAACTTTAAACTAGTGTCATTATTTAAAATCATTCCTGTCCGACAGACAGCAAGTAGCAATAATTCCTTGTCAAGCCCAACCATGATCAAGACTGGAGTTCCTCAGGGTTAAATTTAAATTTGTGATTCACTAATAGCTGGTGCAGCATAACAAGGCGTTCAAGGCACAAGCTGTTTCCCAAAACGCCATCAAAAGGCAGACAGCCTCAGCTCGTAGACATGTCATCCCCGGACAAATGTCAGATCCACGAATACCGGCTTTTGCGCCCAGATTTCAACTGGTCACATGACCTCGCCATTCGGCTATTTCCGGCTCCCGAACAAGCTGGAGAAAATTGTTTCACGTACAGCGAAATAGTGCCGTTATATATATATATATATATATATATATATATATATAGATATATATATATATATATATATATATATATATATATATATATATATATCACTTGAGCTTGAACGTGCTAAATCATACAATATATGTACATCTTCACAAAAGGCGGCGGATCATATAAAACGTTAACGTGCTCAGACTCATTCAGCTCTGTTCTTGACTTTTGAAATATCTTGTGGAAACTCCCTCGAGGTAGAAGCATCAATATCCTTCTATCTACAACTCTGCCAAGATTAACATTGTGCGAAGGTAGACATCTTTGAAGACCAACATTAGATACTCTAGGTTTTGCCCACTGTTGGACGACTCCTGCAGAACAATGGGAGGCAATTCGTGACAGCATAGTCGACTTGTACTCGTCTAGTTCTGTCCATCAGTTCCCCAGTGTAGATCCGATCATAAGATTTCAATCCTTCTGTTCTTCGCAAACAACCAGTTATGAAAGTCTTACTTTCTGGTTATCTTGTCTGTTTTTCTCTTTGATTCAGAGCAATTCACTATTAATGTCTTGACATTTAACTTGGCAATTGTTACTTTTGTGTTGAACTTGATTTTTTTTTATTTCCATATACATCTCAAGTTAAAAAAAAAAAAAAAAAACCTGTTACCTCGTTTTCAACCTAGACACAGAGTTCATCGATTACATTGGGGCGCATGTCCAAATATAACAGACCGTGTGGTCTGATTTAACCCTTTGATACACACATGTCTATGCAATGAAAATTCCCCTTGCCTTTTGCATTCTTATTTTGATATCACTGTCCGTTCGCTTAGCTTTGTCTATATTGCTGTCAATACATTATGTATGAGTCCACATGATGCTGGGGTGTTTTCAAATTCAGTCTGGCTTCGTTTGTAGCATTAGTAATGTGAATCTTGTCACAGTGTTATTCCAGTCCAATAACCGTGACATCTATTAATATATTCTCATTTTTTCTTCCATCTGGTTACCGTTACGGTAAAGAACAGCAGGAACGACGGAAACATTTAGAAAGTGAAGCTGTTTTGTCCGAGTCTAAAGAATTCTATTTCTGTCGGCTTATGTTGTTTTTATGATTCAGCCAATAGCCGTTAATAAGACAGACGGTGAAAAGAACTATCCCTGCCTCACTTCAGTTCTTATTCCAGACTGTTTATGTAAGCTATCCATGATGAATAATTCTGCATTCAGGTTTTCTCATGTTTTCTATATTAACAATGAGTTTCACGAGGAGTTTTAAATACTAAACTTTCGAAAGCCTTTCATAATCCACAAATCCAGTATGAAATGGTGAGCTCTGCTCCATGCTTTGTATGTCAAATGGCGAGAGGTGAGTTTTCTTGGCTGGTATATTTAAACTAAATTGTTGCTTCGCGTTGTCCCTATGTTATATTTTCTGAATCCTCATTCAATTTCTTTTACAACCATGTATAACCTAACTAATTTTTTTTTAAACTTGGAAATAACTGACACTTAAACTATAACACTATGTGAAAACTAAAGGTGACAGAAAATTCCTTGCGTCAAACATAGCATTACAATTACGCACTTGAAGAATAAACTTATGCGCAGTGAGGTTATCTAGTGTGCACAGGATCTGTTTCGTAGAAAAACACTGTTTTCACAGTTTTTTTTTCCCGCGATTAAAAGTGTCTGTCTCTAGATCGGTTATTCTGCTGGTCATTGTTTGGCGTTAGTATCTGTGTTCTGGTTTCCGTAAACGTGTCATGAAAAAAAAAAAAAAAAAAAACAGTTGTGTCATAAACTCTCTGTAATAGCTTCTTATAAAGCTGCCTTGGAGTTTTCATCCTTCCTGAGAAGCAATGTTTCTCAATGTGTGGTACGAGCACGCCCAAGGGTAAGCTAAATGGATTCAGTGGGTGCACGGCATATTTTGTAATGTTACTATAGCATCCTTGTTTTAGTTGCAGAAAGCAATTAATTAAAATGTAACATATAATTTCATCATCCATATTTACTATATCCTGCCAAAAATAGTATATGTATATACAGCATATAGTATAAATGTGCTAGTGCAGATAAAAAAGTATTATTATAACTACCCCCACATTATCTTCGCCCGAGAGTGGTACGCATGTAATACTAAAATCTCAAATTGGATACGTTATAATTGTAAGTTTGGGAAACACTGCTGTAATTTAAAAAAAAAATAATATGAAAAAAGATTTGTCAGGCTGAAGTGTAATCGGTACATTATGTATTTCCCTGCCCTCTCCATTCCACCAGCAAGATACATTTCACCTCTTTTGTATATACAGTAATTTCTCCTATACCGCCGTTTATCTGTTCCTAAAAAATCACCACACGCAATAAAAATAACAGGCCTTATGGGGAAAAAATAGGGTTAGAGACAGAACACTAAAAACATGTACAGTTTCGCAAGTAACATGAAAAATAAACACATTAAAAATTCTATAAAAATGCTGTGTTTGAAGCCACTAAAATAACCTCTACGGGCACTAAAAGAATCGACTTTCTGTAGGGTTTCGAGATTTTCTGTTGGGTCTTCAAATGTAGCTAATGTTTTCTCTTTAATTGTGAGTCGCTTTTTATGTTTGGTCTTCGATCCACACATTTATCAGTCTTTCCATTTCTTCTATTTCTATAGGCTTTATTCTAATAAACTCTTCAACACGCGCACTTGTTCGTGCTTGACAAAAGGTTCTTTTACTTGTGTAACGTTTCATCAGCTGGTGCGAAATGAGGATTTCTGTAGGCCTGTTGCTCTCGCAATATCACGTTCTCTCGTTTCTTTCAATATGTTTCATTATTTCAAGTTTCTCCTCAATACTTACGGCGTCCTTCCTTCGTTCAGTACTTGGATTGTTAAAAGTAGTACCCTTACTCATCTTTGGGATGCGGTATTAAATACTTTTATCAAGAAAAGACTCGGGTGAACAACGCAATACACACTCGCAGGGCATGAGAAGTATATGTGTTTTATTTATTCATCCGATGGTAATTACGTTCAGCTGTGTGACGTTTTCCACGTTCACTTGGTGTTACTCGTTAGCGCAAAGCGTAGTCATCTCGTGTATGAGCAAACTAGGTTGTGCACTTTAGTGATTCTATTCCCCGATTTATCTAAGGTGGCGTATGAATGAATTCGCGCTTTACAGAAACGTGTTGTAGCAGAACAGACTGTACCTTTAATTTTGGCACAATGTGACATTACGGCACCTCTCATCGCCTTTATTATCTAATATTTCGGCATATTTACCGCACATAATTTCGTGCCTATCCTCTACTCATAACTGTTACTCTTCTTTCCTACTATCATTGGTCACGTTTCACGCTTCGATGCGTGACAGGGCCAGATAATCGCCCATCCCTGAGAGATTAATTGAATCACTAAACATGACAATACCACATTCACTCCAGGTAAATGCAAGTATAAAGTGTTTGTTCAAGATTCTTAATCACTTCCGATCCGACAGTAGAATGGACGCGCAATACGGGTTTAATTGTATAGACCACGATTTGTCTAGTCGGATTTGCGACTATTCCTGTGATAAGAGATAGGCAGAGTCTGATAAACTAATTAATCAGACTTCCGAATTACTTGGGATAGGTGATTAATATAATCGCAATATTGGAAGACATTTTGAAGAGTGAGCGGGAAGCGTGATATAAGTAAACTGTGACAACACTTTACGGAAATCGTAATTCCCTATATGGAAGGTGGCTGTTTAAATTCTCATACGTATGAGTCACGCAGAAAATTCCATAAGCCCTACTCTATCATAACATGTACTTTGAATGCCATTGGTTTGGCAATTCGAGTTGTCATTTACAATAGCTCTGATTTGGAGTTGCCTAGTAGCAGACAACAAGAGTGCGTGGGTGAAGTCTGAGATATAATGTATCACTTTTTAGACACACGGCACTGTATTCCCGAAATCGTCTAGTAGAAAGCTCGGACTGAAGCCAGGAAACAATAGAAGTAAAGATTCTGAATTTAAATAGGGCCAGACTTAGAGGAACCCTTCTGAACACTACAGCAAGGAAACTCTAAGTTATTCATACAGAAACAGGACTTACTCACAAAGCCGCAGAGAGATTGTTAATAGAACTAAATACCCCGACGTGTGCTCTATGCATCTACATCAAGTTGCCAAGACTATTTACCTGAGCAAGAAGTCAACGATTTCTCAATTATTGAGATGTAAAATTTTTTTATGCTTTGAATTAGACATGCTTGTACTTGCTGGTGGTGGTAAAAGTCCATACCAGGCAGGCAACCTCAGCATGTGAAAAGGATACATTCATGAACCACCACAGCAAGCGCTGGTGATTGTTTCATGCTAGTACTCCCGAAAGAACCACAAGCAGATGTAACCCCAGACTCCTAATGGAGCAGGAAGTGAGTGATGATTACATTAACATGTGCATAGGTGTGTATTATAATTTTGTGAATGTATGTAAACTTAATATGTTCCTTCAGGCACAAGCCACTGCCGCTGTCCTGTCACAAATGTTTCATTTAAGTAGCTGACATACTGGTGATTTTTCATCACATGCACTAAGTGATAATATATACGCTCAGGGAGAGTAAAAAATCTGAGAAAACAAACGGCTAACAGACAGCGGTAAGGCGCGTGATTAACATCATAAAAACACAGACTTAGCAGCGGAATTTGTTCTTTTATTCCCTCTTAAGTATGTGATACCAGTACGAGGCGACCCGACTATTTGTTGTACGACCCGGAGAGATCATTTGCTGTGCTACCATTTGTATGGTTCAAGAGCTGGATCGACAAGTGTAAACCTATAATCCACTGGTGGTGAAAATTCGTGCCTTGACCAGGGAAGGTTACTTCCTCAACTGATCTGGAAACGTGCCCTTACCACAGAGACGAATCTACGGGAAAGCAGCATCGGCAATTCAGCATTTTTGCAAGTCCCAATTTTAACAGGCCAAACACGACCGAACTTTATTTGCCTATATTCATCAAGCCTAAATAATTTCTGTGAAGAAACCTATTTTTTTTAAAAATCACCAACGACCATTTATTTACAAGGGTTAAAGCAACTGATCATTAAATTTGTATATCTTAATTTTCACAAATCAATAGTTGAATTAATTATTCCAGAGCGAAAGGCACACGTATAACTCAGAATCTCTAGTGTATCAATCAATCAATATCCTTTAGCTCCACGAGGAGCATAGACCTTCAACAAACACATGCCAAGTCTTCCTGTCCTGTGCCATCCGCTCAAGTTCTTTCTATGTTGTCTTCATCATTATCACCTTTGTATCCAGTTCTCTTATCTACGTGTTTTTGGTCTACTTCTGCCTCTCTTTCACTGTGGATTCCAGAACAAGGACTGCCGTGTAATGCTATCAACAGGTTTCCTCAATGTGTGTGCTATCCTTCGCCAGCGTCTTCTTCTCAACTCTTCTTCCACTGGCTCTTGTCTGGAAATGTGTTAACAATTCCACATTTGTGACTTTGTCATACCATTTCAATCCTTCTATTCTACGCAAGCACCCGTTTATAAAAGTCTGTAGCTGTTTTGTTGTTGTTTTTGTTGCTCTCCATGTGTCAGAGCCATACAATAGGACTGACTTGACTTGAGTTAAAAATTCTTTTTTTCGTGTTGGACTTGATTTCTCTTGTTCTCAATGTTTCCTAATGCAGTGAAAGCTCCTGTTGCTTTTTCTATTCTTATTATAATATCTAGTATATATATATATATATATATATATATATATATATATATATATATATATATATATATATATATATATATATATATATATATATATATATATCGAGCTACTAAGAGGAATATCACTGAATTAAATCAGCTGGAGGCTTGAACGAGCTAAATCATACAATATACATCTTCACAGAAGGCGCCTGGTCAGATATAAAGTTAATGTGCTCAGACTCATTCAGTGCTGTTCTTGACTTTTGAAATATCTTGTCAACACTCCTTCGAGGTAGAAGCATCATGATCCTTCTATCTACAATTCTGCCAACAGTAATCCTGTGCGAAGGTAAGCACCTTTGAAGACCCATTTAGATACTCTAGGATATGGCCACTGTGGACCACAACTGCAGAGCAAGCGGAGACAACCCGTGACACACAATATACTGTCGATTTCTGAGAACAAAGTCATATAATGGTTAAAAATAGGAACATGTGAAATGTCTTTGTTATCATTCTAATATATTTACTTATCAAATATGTAGACAGTTAGAAGATAAAAATGAGATTCCACACCTCGTTCGAACGCTGCTTATCGACTTCTATCACAAACCTTTGATAACAGACCTCAAGTGCATGGAACTCCCGACAGGAAGATGAGCAGACAGTTTCAACTAATCCTTGAAAAGCACACTCTAGCTCTATCGAAGGCAAAACACTTGACGCATTATCAAAATCAGGTACACCACAGGATGCGCTGCGTGTAATTGCGATACAAATATAATTTTACACTTTTGTTTATCTAGACAAGCAAATGAAATAAATTCATTACTTTGCCTCAAAACTATTATATTCGTGCTAAAAGTAAACGGAATGATAAACAGCGTTATAAAAACAGAATTGCAGCAATAAAGGACTAACATATTTTAAAAACAGACTACGAGCTGTTACTCTTGAGTCTGGCTAGAAAACATTGTGCTTGCTTCAGACTCATTGACGTAGGGGAGTAAAGTGTCTCAGTACTCTGAAAGATGGGGTGAAAAGTTCCCTTCCTCGCTGTCTTTGCCTTCCCTAATTCAAGAACAGAGTCAGGTACCCATTTAAAGCTGGATAGAGTGGAGCGTGACGCCACGATGGTTTGAAACCGGTACCTTTGCAGCGAGACGCCAGCGCTGTTCGGCCTACTGGTCGCTCAGAATGGACTAAACTTGTCAGTTTCATTATAGCCTGTTGGGATGAAAGGTCTAGACTCTTTCTACCCTTAAACGCCACAAAATACGACGTTTATACTTCAGAGCCGTGATCCAAATGAAACTGCCTTATTGTTAGTTTGATTCTAAATCAGAAAAACTGCAGGTACGTTTGAAGGAATCCATTCTGAAAAACGGTAACGTAAAACCTCGATTTTATTTTAGAAGCATCTTTTACGGTTTCGCATAACACGTTTAACAACATAATGCACTGACAGCTATATTATTTCGCTTATCACATTTACGGTCATCAGTCAAGAGAGATCTGACAGAAACGAAAATCAAATTCTTTGCTGTTTATCATTCATCTTGAAGAGAAAGACAATAACAACACACAGAGAAGAGAGCTGGAAATAAGAAATTAAAGCAGTGAGAAAGATATGGAAAGAATTTGCGCTGATGGCACGCAACAGGAGGACTTGGCTTCGTTTTTGAAGGCCTATCGTTTAGATCCTGGGCGGTTATTATGAGACAACAGAACAGGAGTAGTGCTTCCTAAGGCATGTCGTACAAGGAGACTTATATGAGGTTGTGCATGAACCTGGCAACCTCATCATGTAAAACAAATGGCTATAGAAAACACCAGTGCAAGATCATTTGAATGATGACGCAAGGAGGACCAGCTACCGAGGTGGCTCTATGCTCTAGAAGGAGAGAAAAGGAAACATGATAATCATGACCGATAAGGCTCTAGTGAACCGTTGGTGCTCACATTCACTGGATTTTTGGTTTCTTTTGTAAGGTTCTTCATCTTTTATCTTTTAATTCCCTAAGGAGAATAAGCCTACAACAAATGTATGCCGAGTCTTCCTGTACTTGACCTGTTTCCGTGTTTATTGAAGTTTTCTGTGGTTTTAAATTTCTACAGGACATTATAACCTGTTCCATGGCCAACTATTCTTAGTTGCCTTTCAAATAAATATTAGACAAACATAAAGGTATGTTTTCAGGCACTCGTAAGAAATAAAGAAGTAGAACACTAAACAACAGAAAAACAACAGACGTGAGATGCTTACCCAGGACTCGAACACCGGACCTTCCGTGCGACAACCCCGCCTAGCTTCGATGACTGGCCTATACTGTATAATAGGGGAACAACATATTAATAGGCTGGGCTGCCCATTGTAAACTTCCGGTGTTGTGTCTTGCGGTTCGCACTAATGACCAGTCATCGAAGCATCATTTTTTGGTGATGCCTAGATGGCCGGGAGGATAGTGTGATTCGCTTGCATAGCTAGGCGGAGTTGTCGAACGGAAGGTCCGGGGTTCGAGTCCTGGGTAAGCCACTCACGTCTGTTGTTTTTCTGTTGTCGAGTGTTCTACTTCTTTATTTCTTACAAGTGCCTGAAAACATACCTTTATGTTTGTCTAATATTTATTTACTGTTTACAGGCCTCGCGTTTCCCTTCCTTATGTGTTATAAATGCTTTTACGACATACACGGTAGGTCACATTGATTCTATTCTTTACTTCCCTTTAGGGCCCCGGTAACACACAGGTGATCTTTGTAAGGTCATGAAGACATATTTTGTTAGATTGTCTGGTATGCATCCACTGCCATAAACGCAATTAAATAGTGTTATTATTCATATTATTCCTAACTCGGCCATTGCTTATAAGTCTTGTGTAACATGCCTGGCCCTGATGCCTTACCTGTTTCATGCTCTTAATAACATCGTAGACCTCTTCCTCAACTCTTGGAGTCGCTTCATGTTTGCTGCTATATATTGTTTCTAATCGTTCTTATCCATAAAGTTCACGTATGCATTCAGCCTCATCTTTCAACGATGCTTTCTTTCTCCATTACTGCTCTGCCGACTTTTTATTTTATACATCATGTGTTGATGTATCTTGTTTTGTCATTTAGTTCCACAACTCAGTAATAAAATGCGTTTCTATTTTCTGCCCACATGCTTAGTTCAGCTGTATGTCTGTTACAAATGATGCGTATACGTTTTATGTCTTTAATTATTTTTCTGTATTCTCTTTTTAAATTGGGTTGTTCCTTCTTTTGGCCATTAGATGCATTATTTCTGCGGCCATTAATTTCATTTTTATAGTTTCTTCCAATTAATAAATGCAAGAAATAATAACACGGTCGAACTTGAAGAAACACAACTTAAAGATATAGAATCATACACAAATCTTGGCAGCAATATAGACAAAGCTGAAGTGACAGACAATCATATCAAAATAAGAATACAAAAAGCAAAAGGAGCTTCCATTGCACTGGGAAATGTATGGAGATCAAGAGAAACCTTGGTTTTTATTTATGGATAAGAACGATTAGAAACAATATATAGCAGCAAACATGAAGGGACTCCAAGAGTTGAGGAAGAGGTCTACGATGTTATTAAGAGCATGAAACAGGTAAGGCATCAGGGCCAGGCATGTTACACAAGACTTAAATGCAACGGCCGAGTTAGGAACAACATGAGTAATAACACTATTTAATTGCGTTTATGGCAGTGGATGCATACCAGACAAGCTAACAAAATATGTCTTCATGACCTTACAAAGGTCACCTGTGCGTTACCGGGGCCCGAAAGGGGAGTAAAGAATAGTATCAATGTGACCTACCGTGTATGTCGTAAAAGGCAACTAAGAATGGACTTGTCCAGCACAATAATAAGAACCTTCAACTAAAACGTTAAGCCAGTCCTATTGTATGGCTGTGAAACATAGATAACAACAATAAAAAAAAACAACCAAAAAAGCTACAGACATTCATAAATGGATGCTTGCGTAGAATAGAAGGATTGAAATAGTATGACAAAGTCACAAATGCGGACATGATGACAAGAATCAGACAAGTTTCAGTGGAAGAAGAGTTGACAAGAATCAGACAAGTGTCAGTGGAAGAAGAGATGACAAGAACCAGACAAGTGTCAGTGGAGGATGAGATGTCAAGAATCAGACAAGTGTCAGTGGAAGAAGAGATGAGAAGAAGACGTTGGCGATTGATAATAAAGATTGAGGAAACATTTTGATATCATTACACCGCAGTCCTTGTTCTGGAATCTCCATGGAAAGAGAGGCAGAGGAAAATCAAGAAATGCACGGAGAAGAGAACTGGAGACAGAAGTGAAAACAATGAGGAAGAAGTGTAAAGAACTTGGCATGCATGTGTTGAAGTCCTATGCTCCTTGGGGACCTGATGGAAATCGATTAATCTCTTCCATTTGCTAAACTGTAGCTTCAAGTATTTTCCCACTCTCTGCCAGTACATGTAATATGTATTTTTTTAAAGAATTATACTCATGTATTAAGATAATGCGCTGCGTGTAGTTCCCGTAGGGCCAGCCCATGGGATTTATCAAAGTGGTGCGACGTCTCGTTTTTCCCAATGCCGTACTGTCTTATGATGGTCAATTTCATACTACTGAGCTAAATCACACTATAATTTCCACAGTTTAAAAAACAAAATATTTTGGCGGCTCCCCCTTCACCCCAATACGGCACGGCGCCTGGTGCAACCGCACCGCTAGCACCGCCCAAGGCTCTCTGATTAGACATAAAAAAAAGAATGGTACTACTGCTCATGCAGGTAATGTTGTACAAGGTGACTAACAAAATGTTGTGCATGAGACTGGTAATGCCATCATGTATAAGACATTGTTACAAAAACCACAGCTGCAAAAGCACATGAATGTTTGATGCAGGTTTCCTGCAAAGAGGACCAGCTGCAGTGGTGCCTTTATGTTCCGCGAGGAACGAGAAGTAAAATGATAAAGATGAATCATTCAGACAATGCTGAGAAATGAAGTATGGCGCGGATACACGGTAAGAAAAATTGGTGATAAATCGTACCAAGAGAAATGACAAAGAAACGACTCGTGTTATCAGCACCAACGTTTCCTTAGAGAACACGAAAGAGAACAGTTGGGCAGTGTTTCCCAAAGTGTGGTACGCGTACTATCAAACCAGCACGAACGGAGTTCAGTGGGTGCATTGCAGAATTTTTCATTTTACTGTATGATGTTTTTAGTTTTAGCCGCAGAAAACAATTAGTTAAAATTAGATATTTCAATACTGCACCTAGAAATACTACCTCCAACCAGGACATGCTTACACTGTACAGTCAAAAAGGCATGCACACCATCATTGCCGGCAGACGGTGGCACTGGGTTGGCCATGTCCTCAGAAAATACCTTGACACCATCACCAGAACTGCTATGCTATAGACCTCAGAAGGACGGCGAAAGAGAGGCAGACCAAAGACAACCTGGCGGAGAACAGTGAAGGCTGAGATACAAAGCATGAACCAGAGTTGGGGCACGGCACGAAGGATGGCCATCGACCGAGCAAAATGGGGATAGTTTGTTGCTGCCCCACAAGACGCCACTAGTTGAGATGGCCACGGACTGCTACGTCAGTCAGAGGTTAAGGAAGACTGAAGACCGAAGAGGAAGACAGTAGAAATACATACACGTTTATTTATAATTTCGAAAACAGAATAGTAAGAATTAATAATTGTGACAGAGGTAATGAAAATAGATTTCATATATCTACTTTTTTCTTCCACCTGGCTTTCATCAGGCTTCCTTATTAGTTATGCACGTTTTGTTAACGTAAAACCCTCCTACACTTAGATATCTGTCTCTTTCTTAATTTAGCCACTCCTATATTTTTTTTTCTCTACTGTCTTATAGGCACTAGGAACCTTTACAATCAGACCGTTGTAATAGTGACAGGTAGACGGAACGCGTAGAGAGGGGACGGGGTGGTAGATTTGTAGAGAACCAAGAGCGACTATTCAAAAAGTCGTACTTTTGGCAAATGGGCAAGTAAGCTAATGAAGTTAAGACGTATTTTTGGTAGACATTGGTCAGGGGGAAGTAATCTGAGAACAAGGGAAGATAATCACAGTTACCCGCCCCTACCTCCGTTTTTTTCGGAACGTGAGCAGATACGGTGAGAGTCGCCAGATCAAAAGACCGTTTGCTCGTTGCCAGAGTCTGCAAGCTGTGAAAGGTGGCACTTTTAGCTTTGATTCGCAGATCGAACGAAGAAATCCCCGAAATCTGAGCAAAGGCGTCAATACTAGCAAGTGCTAGTGAATTTCTACCAATTTAAGATATATACCGCATCCTTTAAAATCCATTATTCAGTACCCACAGATTTATTTCAGAACATCTAGCTTCGATTCTAGAACCATTTGAATTAATGGAGTTTCTTAGTTTTCGTTGGAGATTGTTTTAATTTCTGTGTTTGCGGTAAATATTATACTAGAAGTTTGAGTGATTTAATTGTTAAGTCCATCATTATATTTCACTAAGATTTTCTGTGTAGAGTGATTTACTGGTTAAGGTCCGTCAATTATATTTCACTAGGATTTTGTTGTGTGTTAATTGACTAGCAGAATTAAAATAATCTATAGCAAAATTGTTCCGGCTGTAGCGTTAACCTAACTAACTGATATTAACCAGTAAGAGATATTTTAATCGACTAGTAAATGCACTATTCATTTTGAGTACTGACGAAATATATATTTATTTCTAATTCACGATGATTAATTTTGTAAATGAATAGAATTTATTTCACGGGGTTTTTAAACGATAAGATAAGATCTAAGCTTGTAGTTCTAATTAAAGTTAAATAACCGAAGTGGATAATAATATTGTATTTTACGCGGGTTAGGATAGGTTTGAGAATACTATATTGTGGTTAAGTATTTTGTATTTTTTCTTCCTATATCTAGTACTGGGTCACATACCCAAAAACTACCAGCGGCTTCCATATAAATCTGAGAAAACGGGTCTAAGTCGACGTCTAACAGACGCAACACAAACATTCTTCAGCTAAGAGCGGGTCTTTAAGGTTGACCTGTTCGCTCTCTTGGTTTACTCAGAACGAGAGCGAGTCCCAACAACAGACAATAAGAATTTCGTATAACTGGATCTATAGATATCCAGATTTCCTTTTCCATTTTTATATATCCATTCAGCCCGCAGTGGCGAATAATATCAAACACTAACATTTCTCGATTACCGACCACTTGTGTTGTGGCGAAGATTTATACAGAACAGATTTACATACCTGACATTCCGTTAAGTATTGAAAACAATTCAAGCTAATGACACTGTGAACACTAGAACGCGTGAATATTTACCTATTTGGACCAACTGAGGTGAAACGAACAGATTCAATAAAATAGTAACAAAGCAAGCTTTTTTCCCAAATCAGAGGATTAAATCAGTAAATTTGGGAAAACTGGGGCTTGTTTTGTCAAATAAAACCAACACTGGATCTGTGGCGCCTACTCGGGAGTTCTGTTCCAGACATGTTAATCAACAAATTAGGTAAGCACGATTGAAAGGTGGCCACTTGTCTGTCAGAGCGTGCGGAAGAAGGAATGCATAATTCTTATATTGTATAAACATTATACTCACTTTGTTTATGCCTTTCTTTTCGTTTTCTAATACTGTTCATTTTCAGAATAGAATAACGTAGAAACACTGTTCTTTACAGTATAGTAAAATCCTAGATCCTAGTGCTATTCTTTTGACCTTTTGGGGGTTAATTAACTTCTTTTTTTTGTGGGATTTTGTGTCTACAGAGGGAGCTACACTTAGTGGCTCTACTTCTTTATTTAAGTCTGTGTGACATATTATGAAAATAGATTTCATATTATCTATTTTTTATCTACACTTTTCTCTTGCCTAGTTGCCATCTACGCCTGTTGTTTAACATCTTCTCCTATACTCAGAGATTTGTCCCTCTTTCTATATCAGCACGCATATTTTATTGCTGTTAGCTAATTTCTTTGATGTAGGTTCAACCAGCAGACCATTTAGCTACGTGATCTGTAATTTAATTTTGAACACCAGCGATCGAGAATCGTTGTGAAGTGACGCAACAGAGGAAGGTGGCGTTTAGTGAAACGTATTTTTCGTTGGGCAGTGATAAAGGGTAATAAATTTGAGTACAGGATCAGATAATTTTGGAACCAAGGTGAGCAAACTGCTATTCCCTCTCTTGTAATCCGCTTGCTAGAAAGCAATTAAACACGGCGAATTGCCAGATCTAAGGATACTCCTCGCTAGATAGATTACGAGCAGAGACGTGTACAATTTGCACTGATTAGCAAATTACGTTAGGCCTGATTCTGGTTTTCGGCTGTAGCGTGAAGAACGGCTTTGATTTACACATAAGCCGAAATCTGAATGTAGAATTCACCGTAGGTACAAACATCTGGCAGAGAGTCTGTTTTCGGGTTATTAGTTATAACATTTCCTTTGATTGCAGATGTATATATACCCTAGCCTTCTAACTAAAATTTACTCAGTACTCCTCAGCTTTTAAAGACATCTAGCGGCGATTTCTAGAAATCCTTTGTATTAAGTGAAGTTTCGTAGTTTCTCGTTGGAGATAGCCTAGGAGAAGTTGTGTGAAAGTAATACTATACTAGTAGTTTTTGAGTGATTTAACTAGTTAAATCGTCAATTATATTTCTCTAAGATTTGTGCAGAGTGATTTACTACATAGGTCAGACATTTATTATCTCTTTAAGTTTTACTGTGTTACAGTGGATAGCAGAACAAATAATAATTTCTAGCTAAACTCTTCCAGCTATAATATAAATTTAAGTAACTGCTAGTAACCAGTCAGAGAATATTTTAACCAACTAAGTAAATGCACTGATTCATCATGAGTATTGACGAAATATGTATTTATTTCTAATTCACTATCACTGATTTTTTTTTAACGAATAGAATTTATTTCACGGGAGTCTTAAACGATAAGACTAGCTTTGAGCTTGTAGTTTGTAATTTAAAGCTCCGAAGTGAATATATACTATATTTTACGCGGGTTAAGGATAGGATTGTGTATACTATATATATTGGTTAAGTATTTTGTACCTTTTCTCTTTATACAGTATTTGGGTCAAACACTAAACCTTACCAGCGGCTACCATGTAAAACTGAGAATAATCATACTAAAGAACATTTTTAACTTAGTTCTGGGTCTTCAAGGTAAATCTGGTCTGAAGTTGTGTTACACCCAGAGAGAGACCGAATACCAACCCAAAGAACATTAAAAGTGACTTTGTAACTGGGCACATAGTTCCAGAGTTCTTTTGCAACATCTAATGTACAGTCGGCCCGTTGCGGCGACATAAATAACGTTAACATTTCCGACGTTTGATCATTTGTGGTGTGACCAAGAATTTTTATGCTGAGAGAAGTCGCCGACCTGACATTTCCTAAGTACTGGAAAACTCAAGATTCTGACACGGTGAGCACTGTGACATCTATTACCTGAACTGATTTAAAGTGACATAAACAGTAATCCAAAAAAATATATATAGTCGTAAAGAGAACGCTCCCCGGAGAAAGTGGAATTAACCGGTCTCTGTAGAGCTGGGGTCCTCTTTGCTAAAAGAACACTGGAGTTGCTGTGGGTGTGTGTGTCCTAACGTTTGCGCCAGAAGGTGAAAATCAAGTTTGTAGGTTAGAACGAATGTCAGTGGTCACTGGTGTATGGATAGAAAGAAAGCAGGAATGAGTGGTTCTTTGATCGTATAAAAGTCATTACCCACTCTGTATTTTTTTTAATGCAAAGTTTTTTTGTTGTTGCTAATGCTGTTTCCTTTTCAGAATAGATTAACGTATAAACTCTGTTCTTTACTGTAGAGGGAATTTCTAGACATTAATCTTTGACCCTTTGGGGGGTTAATAACTTCTCTTCTAACGGGATCTTGTCTCAACAGTGGGAGGGAGGATTACACCTATGAGTCTATTTTCTTGATTAATTCTTTTAACTTGATGTTTACTTGTATTTGATTTGATATTCAACTTGTAGCTGTTGTGAAGTTTTCTTATGATAAATAAAATTTACATAAACTTTATTTACGTGTGTTGGTCAGCTCGTTCCAAAAGATCCCTATTCCATAGATATAGTGTTCACGTCTGTGCGTCTAACTGTCGTCACTTCTGTGAGTGTGTATGTGAGTGGTGATATATATATATATATATATATATATATATATATATATATATATATATATATATATATATATATATATATATATATATATATATACAAGGCCGGATTAAGCTAGTGCGGGGCCTGTAGCATATGTTAAGAAAGGGGCCCTATATTAAAAAAAAACAATAAAACAACACAAATATTTTTGAACACATACATTTTTAATTTGCATAGTAATTATCATTATCAATTAATGTGTGCATGTAATCCTATAAACTTGCCACTCATTTTGCTGGCGTTGTCATATCTTTGACCACGGCAGTCTTTAATATCATTATCATTTGCCTTTAAAAAATTAAGTAGACTTTTAGTAAGCTGTTCAGCACTATGACCTTCCATATCCAAAAATGTCACAAATCTTTCAACTGGTCCAGATGGCAAAACATAGCGCAGAGCCAAAGTCAGCTGGTCCATATTAAATATATCTGGAGTAGAATCCAATGAAACAGAATAATACTTGTATTTCTTCACTTCACAGAGAATGTGATCCAGTATGCTGGATCCAATCAGATTGATGAATTCCTCACACGTTGTTTTAGATAAATATGATGTATGTCCAAATCCTTTGTTTGCATGAGTACTTATATGCTTTGCCAGAAAAGGGTCAAACTTGGCCAGTAATTCCTGTTATAAGGGGACCCAACAATTTCATCACTGCCACGAAATTAAAGGCCTCGTTCTGCTAAAAACTTCACAACTTCAATTATTCGCTCTAGAAGTTTGTGCCAATACTTTTCTTGAATGTCCATTTGTTTCACAAGTTGGGAATCGACACGTTCACCTTTGTTTTTACGCATCAACAGTGAAATTAAAGCTTGTCTATGTGAGGAGCTTTCTTCATGTCGACGCAACAGATTGCTTGCATTTTTCCAGTCATTAAACCCTTCCACAGTAAACTTTGATGAACATTCTGAACTCATAAGCTTGCATGGGATTCAGAATAGGCGCCCTTTACTTTCTGAATAGCATAACCATTTTTTTGCATATTGCTTGTCTGTAAGTTTATGAATATGTCTAAAATAAGACTTCTGACAGTATCGATTTTTTTTCCAGTGTCATACAATCGCACGGATGAAAAAAGGCACTATCAACATGTTGACATTTTTCACTTCCCTTCTTTCTGCTTCTTCTTCTTCCATCCTTAGCCACTGACCGACAAAGCAGTCTGTAGCCAATACGCATATAGGCGTCTTAGGGCAACAAGAAACTAATTGTTGTTCCGTTACGCCTAATGGCGTTTATTGGTACAAAAAAAAATTAATTGTTGTTTCCGTAATCAGTATGGCTGGCAAGCGGGTGATCAGCCCGCTGGTTCACTTCCCTTGGATATCCAATATTCACGCTCACAGTCATCTATATTGTTCGGCCAGTCACCAATATCATTAGAGTACTTCTTCGTTTCACTTATTCTTTCACATTCAGACTCAGTGTATACTGGGTTTTGCTGTATGTTTTCTGCTGCACAGCCTACACTAGTACTAGTTGTTCCTGTACTTCCAGCTTCAGCGGTTAGAGTACCACCACCATGAACATCAAAATATTCTGCCAGCTTACGTGTTTTTGATATCACAAGTTGATCTCTTCTTTCTTTTTCTTCCTTCGCTTTACGTTTTTCACTTCCAGAAGCATAATTACGTCCAATATCTCTGTGTCTACTGCTCATTTTTTGAGTTTTCTAACCTTACAAATCAAGAAATTTTAATCAAGATCGAAAGAGAGTGCGAGCACGCCGTATACCTCAATTAAAACAGGAAGTTTCCGTTTCCTAAATTCTAGTTTTTATTGTTAATGCAAATTCATTTCACAAAGAACGAAACAAAATTAGAGGGGCAGTCGCCTAGAGCCAAAAAAAGTGGCTTCCGTCCAAACGTAACCAAATTTTCTACGCCACTTAAATGGCTTCCGTCCGCAAACAGTTAAGATAAAAATAATGAAGAGTCACACTAAGTCACCCTCTTATGCTCTTTCTCTCACAATTTCGTGACACCAAATGAAAAGGCGCTAAAGATGGCATAAATCACAAGATCATTAGTTTAACGCTCGTATTAGATGACCAAAAAATTATGTACATATTTATTGGCGCGGGGCCCCTAAAAGCGCGGGGCCCGTAGCATATGCTACTTGTGCTACTACGTTAATCCGGCTCTGTATATATATATATATATATATATATATATATATATATATATATATATATATATATATATATATATATATATATATATATATATTTTCTAGTAGACTGTCTGACTAACCAAGTTCTGTGGCTGAATGAGACAAGCTTCTCGATTTCAGGGACAGACTCTACTTATTTTCCACCATTTCACTCGTGTAAAATCTATCTCTTATAATATCTCTTACTGAGTCACCACCTGTTCTAATCTATTCAGAAGGGACCAATCTATGTCTTAATTCCCCTATAAAAAATCTACGACAGTCTGTAACCTATGATTTTTGGTAATTTTTTGATATCTTATAATAACTGTTGTGAAGTTTCTTTATATGATAAATGAACATTAACATAAAACTTATTACCTGTGTCGGTCAGCTCGTCCCAATATCCCTATTCCATTACTATAGTTTTTCACGTTTGTGCGTCTAATTGTCGTTAATTATCTGTGTATGTGAGTGGGGTATATACGGTATATATATATATATATATATATATATATATATATATATATATATATATATATATATATATATATATATATAATAGCCCCTTCAGTCATAACTGACTATGGGAATGCGCCCCTGAGGTGACAGCCCTCAGCTGCTTATTTTCGTGGTGCTCTTTTCGACGTTTTCTCCCCTCCTCTGCTTGTTGTGTGAGCCTCTCTTCGCCCAATTTGAGGTGGCGCCGTAAATAGCATCGCCACTTAGTGCGATCGGCAGCTTCATCCTCCAATGTTGCTGGATCCATGTCCAGTGCCCTCATATCTCTCTTGCACACAACTTTGAACCTCAGCTGTGGTCGCCCAACTGTTCTCTTGCCATCTGCTAATTGTCCGTAGAAGATATCTTTTGGAATGCGACCATCTTCCATGCGGCGAACTTGGCCAAGCCAGCGAAGTCTGCGCTGTCTAAGCAGTGTATACATACTTTGAAGGCCAGCACGTGACAACACCTCGACATGTGTCACTTTATCTTTCCACGAGATGCCGAGGAATATATATATATATATATATATATATATATATATATATATATATATATATACATGTATGTGTATATATATATATATATATATATATATATATATATATATATATATATATATATATATATATATATATATATATATTAATACAGAAAGGGAACTGTCTGAACAACAAATTTTAGTCGTAACCGATAGGCTGGACTAGAGTAGCTTCTCAAATCCAGGGACAGACTCTACTTTTTCACCAACTCACTAGTTAAAATCTATCTCTTTACCGTATCTCGCACTGATTCATCACCTTTGTCAGTTCTATTCAGACGGGACCTAACATTGTTCTTAATCACCTATCGGAAATTTACGACAATAATGTGCCATCTTCACAAGCTTCACTAGTTAACATGTATAGCTTAATTTAAGACTGGTACGTATCCATAATTCATATATATGTGCATGTGAATGTATGTTGTCCTGCTAGAATAATTGTTGATTTTATACTATTATTGATGTTATTTTAATGAGTTTTAAAATTATTATTTCTGGGTACAATATATATCGTGTAACTGTTAATACATGTAATCAAGGGCATACATTATATATACACTAGTGTAGACAAAACAGAATTAAAATTATCTCTTAATTATCTTCGCCCGAGACGGTATTCTGATAAGACTAAACTCTCATGAAGGGTATGCGGTTATTGTAAGTTTATTATAAGATTAAACGGGTTTTCAAGATCAGACATTTTTCATCAGAGGAACAGATCTACGGCTAGTTTGATGTTTCTAACCTTTCTACTTGTTTTCTTGGTTGTTTGCTTCTTGTAACTTTATTCTAAGTTTCCAACACACGTTCTTTGCTACCACTATTACACTCGGCCGATGACCTTGTTTTTGATGATAATTTGCATTAAATGTTTTCTCCATCAACAAAGGCAGTTATTATGTCAGACTCTCAGCCTATCCTTCGGAAGGTCTAAAGTGGATGGCTCCGGCATGAATAGAAAATATTCATAGAAGCTCGAATCTTCAGGAACTGGTATGGATCTACTGTCATGGTCATGCAAGAGTACGCGGCAATGAGAGAGCTGATAGACTTGCTAAGAGGGCACCCATAGTGGAGACACTGGATATGGATAAGGGAGGGAATTCTAAAGACAATCGTTGATCACCTGCTAGAGAAAGACACTGCAATCGATGAATCCTCAAGACTAAAATTGCTGGAATTTGGCCTCGGACATAAGTCTAGCAGAGATGGACACATGAGAGTTTACATCCGTCGTGTATACATCCAGTGCGCTTGGGAACAGTAAGCATTCATACCCTTTGACATTTGTTGAGGGAGACTGGGCACCTATGGGTTTGTCCAGAGTGCAATGTAGTCGATTCCGATCAACAATAACAGTAACAAAATTTTTTGTTCGCCAGTATATAATCAAGTTGATTACACATACACTTATCTAGACATCAGATTTTATATAAATCATGTGCTTTCTATGACCATATAATGCATTTTTTCCCCAACAGTGAGTTTATCAGCCATCTCTTTTCTTTCCTCTAGCCTATAATTGCCCAAAACACCTTTAAATTTCCCCTTCCCTAATTTTTAAATTAAATTAGGAGATTTTAAATTCTCCAAGGACTATGGAGATTTTGGTGATTAACTCTGTATCAAAATAAAATGTTTGTAAATCTATCTGATGATTGCGAGTAATATGTGTATTTCGTTTACCGCTAATGGTTTTCAACATTGTTTGACTAGCAACATAAAAATAATATTTTTTAAAATGTTTCTAGTCCAAAATCAGTGGACAACTCTCTAATGTTCTTCGCCGATAGTTATCCCAACTGCGCTTCTTCGGTGGTCACCTCCTGCGTATTAATTCTCATTTTATTTCGTTCGTTCCGCACATAGCTGACCCTTTGTAGGACGCCTGTAGCAAAGCCCATCATCCTGCAACGGTGGGTTCTGTAGCAATGAACATTTTTACATGAAGAGGTTGTCAACCCCATATACAACCTCTCATTAGCCGCCGTTTACCTCATGCCTAGTTTTAGCAGATGACAGTGATGGATGTAATGGTCCGTACGGCTCCAATTTTTTATTTATTGTTAAATTTTATATTTCATAGAGAAAAGAACTATGTCTTTTCTACATCAATATCCATTTGCATTAAAAATTGTCCAACGTGACACAGTTTTCACGTACCTTCGTTACTGGTAACTACTTTGCAACACCAAACATAAACAGAAATAACTGACATGGAATTTTTTTTTTTTTTTTTCTTAACCAGCGGCACTTGGGCTTTCAGCCCTTCGGCCCAATGACATGTCATTGCGAGGCTAGGGAGCCTGTGGACTTTCCTTCCAACCCGATCAGGTGGGTTTATCTCAGGAGCCGTTCAGGTTATTCAGTCAAAATCCCGGTCTTGATGACACTCTTACAAATGCCCGCGCCCGGGCTTGAACCTTGAAAAACCTGGTCGCTAGCACAACGTGGTAACAATTACACCAGCGCGGCTCCCACTGACATGGAAATAATTATACCCTACATTTTAATCAACGTAATCAGCACTTGTATTAATTTGCTAAAATTTCAGTTAATTACAGGTCACGCGATCTTTTAAGAGGTCTGAGAACACGCCGGTCTCATGTTAATTAAAAACAAAGCTATTGCAAATGACCTTTCAAAACAATGTAATTATAAAAGTTAACTGATCTAAGTCAGTGGTTTTCGTGTTATTTTTTACCGTTAGCCACATTCGTTGCCAAGAAATGATCATACCCAATACGCAGTTACGCCACACCACTTAAAAAATTATTAATGTAATAAATGAAGCAGAAGGCAATACCACTCGATAGGGTTCTGTATTACATAACTGAAGGACGTTTACCTATGGTTAAAAAAAAGGGTGCCTCAGCAAATAAGGCAAAAACTGTACTAAAAAACACCCGTGTGTTACCGGGGCCCGAAAGGGGAGCAAAGAATAGTAACACTGTCCCCTGCCAAGCATGTCGTAGAAGGCGACTAAGGATGGTTGGGCGTGGGGCCGGTTACCCCATCCTGTAAAAAAAAAATTTAAACCACAAAAAACTTCAACAAATATGGACAAGTCAAATAAAGAAAATAAAACACAGCCAAGCAAGACAGGGGAAGGTCCTCTCGCTGGGAGGCGTATGATGCAACACAGAGAAAGCCGAAAGGAGTCTTTGTTGCTGACTAACCTTCTTTCTTCTAGGAGAACTTCCAGATTTGGCACCTGGAATGTTCGGACATTAAACGAACAAGGGAAAGTGGCGCAAGTAGCAGCAGAAATGAGGGAATACAAAATCGAGGTTCTGGGAATGTGTGAAACAAAGTGGAAGGGGGTAGACAGGAAGAAACTCATCACAGGTGAATTGGTGCTGTCCTCAGGACATGAAGACGAAAGTTCACACCACAGTGAAGGCGTAGCTCTTATGTTATCTAAAGAAGCACAGAAAGCACTCATTGAATGGGAAGCTGTTGGACCCAGAATAATAACAGCTACTTTCAAAACAGCTAAAAAGAAAATTCATGTAAATGTCATCCAATGTTATGCACCAACTAATGACAAAGAAGAGTCTGTGAAAGAAGCATTTTATACTAAACTACAGGAAATTATGGATAAAGTAAAAAGAAAAGACATCACAATTTTGATGGGTGACATGAATGCAAAGATAGGTACAGTCAACACCGGATTTGAAGAAGTCATGGGAAAACATGGGCTAGGAGTAATGAATGAAAATGGAGAACTATTCGCAAACTTCTGTGCTTCAAATCAACTGGCTATAGGAGGAAGCATGTTTCCACATAAGAGAATACACAAGGCAACATGGATATCACCAGACCATAGAACAGAAAATCAGATCGATCATATATGCATAAACAAGAAGTTTAGATCATCATTGCAGGATGTAAAGGTATATAGAGGAGCAGATGTGGCATCAGATCACCATCTTCTGATAGCCAAAGTAAAAATGAAACTCAAGAGATATGCAACAATGCAAAATTATAGACAACAGTTTAATGTAGGACAGCTAAGAAATCAAGAAACAAGAGACAAATTTGCGGTCACAGTATCCAACAAATTCCAAGTGCTCCAACAGCTGGAAGATGTAGAGAATACAGAAGACTATTGGCAGCAGGTCAAAACTGTATGGAAGGAGACATGTGAAGAAATACTGGGGAAAAGGGAAAGACAACAAAAAGCATGGATAACAACAGAAACCATCAATAAGATAAAAGACAGAAAAAACAAGAAAGCAGAGTTAAACACAAGCAAAACCAGAAGTTCCAAAGCCAAGGCTCAAGAAGTGTACACAGAAGCAAACAAAGAAGTAAAAAGAAGTATCAAAAGAGACAAGAGGAAGTATATTGAGGAGTTGGCAAGAGAGGCAGAAGATGCTGCAGCCAAAGGAAATATGAGAGAACTGTATAGCAGCACAAAGAAGTTAACAGGGAAATACAAGCAAACAAGTTGCCTCATAAAAGACAAGAATGGGAAACTGCTCAGCAATATACAAGAGCAAATGAAGAGGTGGACAGAATATTTTGGGGACCTTCTCAATAGACCAGCTCCACAAAACCCACCGGACATCCAGCCAGCAGAAGAAGAGCTACAAATTAACGGTGAAAGACCAACGAAGGAAGAAATAAAGAAAGCCATAAAGCTTCTAAGAGATGGAAAAGCATCTGGACCTGATGGCATTCCAGCAGAGGCCATCAAAGCAGATATCGACACGGCTACAGAGATGTTATATAAATTACTTGGTAAAGTCTGGGAAAAGGAAGAGATACCAGCAGAATGGAAGGAAGGATATCTGGTTAAGTTGCCTAAGAAGGGAAATTTACAAGAGTGCACAAATTATAGAGGAATAATGTTACTATCAGTGCCAGGAAAAGTATTAAACAGGATTATCCTTGAGAGATTAAAAGAGTCCATAGACAAGAAACTGAGAGATGAACAAGCAGGTTTTCGACAAAACAGATCATGTACAGACCAGATAGCCACTTTGAGAATAATAGTTGAACAAAGTCTGGAATGGAATTCACCACTATACATCGGATTTGTGGACTACGAAAAGGCATTTGACAGTGTAGACAGAGAATCACTTTGGAAATTGATGAGGCATTATGGAGTTCCCCTGAAGATCATTAATTTAATAAAGAAAACATATGAAGACATGACATGCAGAGTTCTTCATGAAGGACAGCTTACAGAACCGTTTGGGATAAGAACAGGAGTGCGACAGGGATGCCTCTTGTCTCCATTTCTTTTCTTGCTGGCAATAGATTGGGTTATGAGATCATCGACAACACACAACAGAAATGGAATCCAGTGGACTCTGACTAAGCAGTTGGATGATCTGGATTTTGCTGATGACTTGGCTCTTCTGTCCCATAACCGTAATCAGATGCAGGACAAATTGAAAACACTCGATGAGAGGTCACAGCAATTGGGTCTGAAAATACACAGGGAAAAGACAAAAATAATGAGAATAAATGCAGGTAATGATAACAGGGTTGAACTTGAAGAAACACCAATACAAGATGTAGAATCGTACACATATCTTGGCAGTAATATAGACAAAGTTGGAGGGACAGACAGCGATATCAAAATAAGAATACAAAAGGCAAGAGGAGCTTTCATTGCATTGGAAAATATATGGAGATCAAGAGAAATAGGATCCAACACGAAAATAAGAATATTCAACTCAAATGTGAAGTCAGTCCTATTGTATGGCTCAGAGACATGGAGAACAACAAAGACAACAACCAAAAAGCTACAGACTTTCATAAATGGGTGCTTGCGTAGAATAGAGGGATTAAAATGGTATGACAAGGTTACCAACGTGGAACTGATGACAAGAACTGGACAAGTGCCAGTGGAACAAGAGATGAGAAGAAGACGATGGCGATGGATAGGACACACACTGAGGAAACCTGTTGATAGCATTACAAGGCAGTCCTTGTTCTGGAACCCCCAGGGCAAGAGAGGCAGAGGTAGACCAAGAAGCACATGGAGAAGAGAGTTGGAAACAGAGGTGAAAATGATGAGGAGAACATGGAAAGAACTTGAGATGATGGCACGTGACAGGAGGACTTGGCATGTGTTTGTTGAAGGCCTATGCTCCTTTGGGAGTGGAGGGTTATGAATGAATGTACTAAAAAAAATGAAAAGCTAAATTAAGATCCATTTCACGAGTGTTACCTGGGACCGAGAGGGAAGCAAAGAAGAGTAGCACTTTAACCTACCTAGCATGTCGTAAAAAGCGATGATGGAAGGTTGGGCGTGGGGGCCAGCTACCCCATACTGTAGAAAATTTAAGCCCTAAAAACTGCAGCAACAATGGATTTCGTAAATGGTTGCTTGTGAAGAATAAAAGAATTCAAGTAGCACGACTAGATCACCAATGTGGAACTGATGACAAGAACAAGTGCCAGTGGTACAAGACATGAGATGTGGAACTGATGACAAGAACAAGTGCCAGTGGAACAAGACATGAGATGTGGAACTGATGACAAGAACAAGTGCCAGTGGAACAAGAGATGAGATTTGGAACTGATGACAAGAACAAGTGCTAGTGGAACAAGAGATGAGATGTGGAACTGATGACAAGAACAAGTGCCAGTGGAACAAGACATGAGATGTGGAACTGATGACAAGAACAAGTGCCAGTGGAACAAGACATGAGAATTTCACGCTGGCGATGGATAGGACACACAATGGAATAACCTGTTAATAGCCTTGCAAGACAGTCCTTGTTTCGGAATCCACAGTGTAAAAGAGATAAATGGAGATCGAGGAGGAGAAAACTGGAGTCATAAATGAAAGCGAGGAAGAAGGCACGGAAAGCTGATGGCATGTAACAGGAGGACATGGTATATGTTTGTTGAAAGCCTATATTCCTTTGGGAGCTGACGGGAAATGATAATATGATCTATTAGCAGAACTCTTGATGCTCTCCTTATGCTCAGCAAACGGCATTTTGAGAATCACTGGCCTACAAAATAAATTGTTAATCGTTCTTCATTCTGTTGCTGTCATTTAATAGACTAGCATTAACAACGTATAAATGTGTTAAAACGTTTTAGCAACTGCTGTTGCATGATGGAATGTGCCGGAGTAAGCTTATCATAATTAAAATTCCTTAATGTAACCTCCTAGTATTTGGTATTTCGTGGAAGGACAAAGTGACAAATGGCGAGGTGCTGTCACGTGCTAGCCTTCAAAGCCTGTTTACACTGCTTAGACAGGGCAGACTACGCTGGATTGGCCATTTCAGCCGTCTGGAAGATGGTTGCATCCCGAAAAATATCCTCAACGGACAATTGGTAGATGGCAGAAGAACAGTTGGGCGGCCGCAGCTGAAGTTCAAAGATATGTGCAAGAGAGACATAAAGGCAATCGACGGGAGCCGCGCTGGTGTAATGGTTACCACATTGCGATGCCGATCAGGTGTTAAAGGTTCAAGCCCGGGCGTGAGCATTTGAAGATGTGTAATCGACCGGGATTTTGACTGAATAACCTGAAAGGCTCTTGAGATAAACCCTCTGTGGATGGGAAGGAACGAAGCTCCTGACCAGGTTGGAAGGAAAGTCCACAGGCTCCACAGCCTCGCAATGACATGTCATTGGGCCAAAGGGCTGAAAGCCCAAGTGCCGCTGGTTAAGGAAATAAAAAAAAAAAGGCAATCGACATAAATCCAGCAACGTTGGATGATGAAGCTGCCGATCGCACCAAATGGCATTACTCTCTATGGCGCCACCTCAGACTGGGGGAAAAGAAGCTCTCACAACAAGCAGAAGAGAATAGAAAACGTCGAAAGGTTCATCAGGAGAAAAAAAAAGTAGCTTAGGACTGTCACATCAGGGGCGCATTTCCATAGTCAGTTATGACTGAAGGGGCTATTATTATTATTACAACCTCCTAGAAATTGGCCATAGTTGGCCAAGAACTTAAGTTAGCTTACTTACTCTTAAGTTTGCCAATTCTTTTGGTAATGACATTTTGCGAGAAAATAAAATAATGTACTTCTTCCAGCAGGACCATAATTTTTAGTGGGAGCGTGCTTAGTAAGCTTGCTTCTTGAGGCAAAGTGATCTGGTTCAAACCAGGTTGTGTCACGCTCCAAGTCCACTGTTGCGTGATAAATTCTCGCAACATCGTTTTATTTCAATATCTATTTTATAACGCAAGGGCAACAACTGCTTGAAATTTATTGTCACTTTTCTCGGTAAGCATTTGTCTTCTCGCGTTGGTATCGAATGCAGTTAAGTTTGAGCTGTGGTCATTTTGCGCTGGACTGCGCATGACTTGTCTTGCTTCTTGGTCGATCGGTTTCCGCCCACCACTAGTGGAGTGAGCGATTTGGAATGGCGAAAGAGATGCCTCGTTGAAGAGGGGATCTCCGCTATTTTTTTGTTCTGTCAGGAATGTGAGAGTCCTCTTATGGATATTTCGTTTATTCGAGATAATACCTCTAGTGTATTTGCACATGCCGGGAGGCATAATATTTCTGTGTATTTCCGGAAGGCAAGGTAAATTAACATTTTCATTAACTCTATCGATTTTTGGTCGTGAACGATTTCTGGTTCATAGCCTGTCTTCGAAAGTCGTCGTCACGAGATGTTTTCCTAGCTCACATGTCGCTGTATTGTGCTGCATCGGTTGATGCAGGTTCCAAGGACCATTACTTGCTACTTTGTTAAATGAACTAGGTTTGGAAAACCTTTATTATCTAGAGGATATTTTTGAGGACATTATTTATACTTCGGCAGACGTGTCTGTCTTGCTGAAGTCAGACTAAGGAGAGTGAACTGATCTCATACATCTGGTTATCTCCTGGCTGTTATAGAAAAGGATGGAGTTTTTCACCTGACTACATTTACAGCACTTTGAAATATAACATGCATCTGACTCATCATTGTAATGCTGTCTACCGTCTATTGCTGTATTGAATGTTGCTGTGATAATGACTGTTTGATGTGCCTACATATTCGCGTAACCATTTTGTCACTGTGGCGTCCACAATAAATAATGAAGAAAAACGTCAACGGCTGTTACAAGAATCATTGACTTTATACGTCGTGAGTTTACTGACGTCCTATGTGGATTGCCCTGTTATTTTTGTATGAACATTGTTTTGACTGAACACATCTGCACACACACAAAACCAGACATGCGGATACCATCCATCATCATATGGCATCACGCATCATTTGGTGGCCATAAGCTGGTTTGATTCTGGTACCAGCAAACACGGGGTCCCTTACCCACTTCATTTTCAACAAGAATTCATCAGCATCCTTCAAGAAATTAACATTCTTCAATACAGTCAACATCTTCAAAATTTTCAAAGTACTCGGCGTTGCCCGGTAAAAGTCAAAATTTCAACTTTTTGACGGAAACAAGAATTTGACAGTACCCGGCGTTGTTACATGTTGCCGGATAACTCGGACTGCTGTTATCTTTTACGCAAGTCAAGCAAGTTGCTGCTGTCAAGGTTCCAGTGCTGTCGTTTTTGTGAAGGTCAAGTGCCGGTTGAAACGGGTTGTTTTCTGAAGAAGGCCAAGTACCGATTTCCATCAACTTACTTTTGGATTAGAAGGTCAAGTGCCGAAACAACTCAACACACAGTATTTCAGAAGCTCTTGTACCATCGTGTTAGCAGTGGAAGCAGTTCAGATGTGCCATCATCGTTGGAGCTTCGCTCTTTAGGACGTTGATTGACATCCGTTTTTCTGCTGTTCTACGATTGGAAGCCTATAAGTTAAGTGGCCTGTTTGTATGTAAACTGTGCCCTTATACTTCTGCTGAGTCTTCTGTGTATCATCTCATTCTATATGTTATATGTTTATATGTTATTTGTATATTTATATGTTTATATTTCAGCGGGTTCTCGGTTGGGTGGTGTCTCCGTTAGATTATGCCACGTCATAGAGGTCGTCTATTGTGAGCGTTTTCTGTAGGGTTTGCAAATTTCCGATACTGGAATTTGCTAAGCGACTTCTGTTGCTATTTATGTTAGCTGTGATGACATGTTTTAATATTGTTTTCGTTATTATTTCGCATTCTTTAGTTTTGTTTTGATTTGTTTGTATTTGTTAGCCTACTCTTGTCTATAATTTAGTTTCATACAACATTTTTGTTTATACACTGTGGTGTCATGTATTTTGTTTAATTCTATCGCAGATATCGTCACATTTTTTGTGATATTTCATTAATTTCTGCTTTATTTTTAGTTGATTTCTGCGAACGTTTTTGTATTGTTGCTGATCTTTGTTATTGTTTACATTGTTATTGTTTACATTGTTTGCATTGTTTACATTTTCAATGTTTACATTCTGCATGTGTTTACATAGTCATTGTTTACAGTTATAGTAATTAGTTAATGGGCTATGCTAATGCACTGTTACTACTACACTGATGATAAATGAATGATGAATAGTGTCGTGCACTATTGAATGAGAAGTGCACTTATGATCAAGAATTGATTGTTGATATTTCATATACAAGTTCTTTGATTGGAGACTTGTTTCCCACAGAGACTGGGATAATATAAGGTGATGTGAATATACAAGTGCTTAATTAAGACTTGTTACACTTAGGTTTGAAATAAATTAGTTAATTATTTCAGGTTTTGGACTCATATGTTAGACAACATGTCTACATTTGAGCACTTTATTGAGCAGGGTAAATTGCTTGGGAAGACTGGTGATAAGTTAGAAGAATTTGCAACTGCTCGATATGATAAAGCAATGGAAGCTGAACAAAAGAAACTGCAGATGGAAGCTGAACAAAAGAAACTGCAGATGCAGGTGGATGAAAAGAGATTCCAAATGGAAATGGAAAAACAAAAAAGGGAATCAGAAGCTGAGGAAAGAAAACTCCAGCTACAGCTAGAAGCTGAAAGACTTGAAAAAGAGGCTGAAAATAAAAGACTTGAAAAAGAAGCTGAAAATGAAAGACTTCAAAAAGAGGCTCAGGCTGAGGAAAGAAGATTACAGAGAGAGTCTGATGAGAGGAAAGAGAAAGCAAAAATGGAACATGAAGAAAAGGTCTTAGCTTTAGAGTTGGAAAAATTGAAATTGACGAGCATGAGTAATGGTAATGATTCAAACAAGGGTTCATCTTCTGGTAAGGCTAATAATGATACTTTTAAGATTAAGTTACCAACATTTAGTCCTTCCAGTGATGACATAATGTTCTATCTGGACAGATTTGAACAAGCATGTACAGCTCATAACATAGACAAAGCAAAATATGTTTATCAGTTATCAGGGATACTGACAGGTAAAGCTCTAAGTATATTAAATATGGTGGATGAACCTGACAAGAACAATTATGAGGTTGTCAGGGCCGCTTTGTTAAAGAAATATCAGCTTAACGAAGACGGCTATCGTCTACAATTTAAAAACATGTTACCTGAAAATGGAGTTGAATTCTCCGAGTTTATTGCAAGAATACGCATTACTTTCTCACGATGGGTTGAACTATCTAAGACGGAAAAAACTTATGAAGGACTTATGGACTTAATACTTAGAGACAAAGTCATGTCGTCTGTCAATGAGTCTTTCCTTGCTTTCCTTCATGAACGTAAACCTAAAACAATAAAAGAAATGGAAGATTTCTGTTGCCAATACGTAACTGCGCACCCACACATAACCATGGGTAACTCTAAGGTGAAAGAAGGTTTACCAGTTGCTTCGGCAGCTCCGTATGGTCAAAACTTTGCTCGTAGATTCCAACAAAATTTTGATAGAAAGAGTAGCGGTAATTTCTGTCAAAATCATGGAAATCAATTTCATGGTGATTCTTCTTCGAAGAATTGGAGACAACCTGATAGTGGTCGTTACTATCACCCTAATAATTATAAGCATTTCAAAAGAGGATATGGTAATAGAGGTTATTCCTGCCGAAGACCTCAGAACCAAACAAATAGATGTTCGCATCAATGTGAACATGATAGTAATCGTGGAAACTGGAATTCGAACCAGGATAACAATTACAATAGAGACAATAATAACTGCAGAGATAATAATAACTCTGATAACTTCAGAGGTAATAATAGTCGGGGTAGATCTCAACACAAAAAAAGAGATATCAGCAGGCTAATGCTGTACAACAGGAAACTGAGGGAGCCTGTAATCATGTTGTTGATAGTAAAAACTTTGACGCTGTCACTGGTTCTGCTTTTGACTTTGAGAGAGCAAACAAATGCCCCCAATGCAGTACTTTATTCGAACCGGGTACCATAACTACTTTGAGTTGTGGTCACCCACTTCCCGCTCTTCCTGCTGCTGTTGCGCATGACGGGAGGGGTTCTTTAATTCTACATAAGGGTCTTGTTAATGATACTCCGGTCTCACTACTTTTCGATTCCGGATGCACCACTATTGGTGTTAGACAATCGCTTGTAGATCCATCTTGTGCTACAGGAAGGGTTATTAAATGTGTCACATTTGGCGGCACTCTAGAAAAATATCCTACTGCTGTAATTCGCATTGCCACTCCTTTCTTTACTGGAGATGTGCATGCTTGTCTCTTACCTAATCCTATTGCGGACCTTATTATTGGTCGTATTCACGGAGTTAGGGAGTGTACCCCACAGCAGATTGCTGCTTGGGAAGATAATAACATGCAAGCTACAAATGCAGTAGTTACAAGAGCACAAGCTCTACAAACACCCGAAACTTCACTGAATAGTGATAATGAAGTTGATAGCCAAGATAGTCACTTAGTAATCACTCGTGACTCTTTCATAAAATTGCAAGAAGAAGATCCTTCTTTAAAAAAATTCTTCGTTCTTGCGAAGAAAGGTGATCCGAATCAGGATACAAATAGAAAATCTTGGATTGCAATGAGAAACGGCGTACTTGTACGTATGGTACAAGATTCGACTACGTCGGCACATTCGCAAATTCTTGTTCCCAAGAGCATGAGAGTCCAAATATTACAACATGCTCATGACTCGCAATGTGCTGGACATATGGGTTTTGCCCGTACGAAGTCGAGAGTCCTTGCGGCTTTCTTTTGGCCTTTTGTCAATAAGGACATTCGTATTTACTGCCGATCATGCAAGGTATGTCAGGAGGTCAAATCTAGAGGACCACGACATGCTGCGCCTATCCAGGCTGCTGACATTCCTATTCGGCCGTTTCAGAAAATGGCCATAGATATTATTGGCCCTTTTAAGGTCAAGTCGGCCAGAGGACATCAGTTTATCCTTACATGTGTCGATATGTGCACACGTTGGCCAGAGGCTATTCCTCTTAAGAGCATATCTACTACAGATATCGCAGATGCTCTTTGGTTGATATTTTCTCGCTTGGGGTTCCCCAGAGAAATATTGTCAGACCATGGCACTCAACTCATATCTGACACTATGTCACAGGTAATGTCTACCTTACATATTGAACGATCTCTCAGTAGTATCTACCATCCTATGTCTAATGGGTTAGTTGAGCGTCTGAATAGAACGCTCAAGACTTTGCTTGGTAAGATAACTGAAGATCATCCTCAAGATTGGGACAGGGTTTTACCCGCGGCTCTCTTTGCCTATAGAGAAGTCCCTAATGAACACACAGGATTTTCTCCCTTCGAACTTGTCTTTGGCGCGCGTCCACGCGGCCCTATGTCTTTATTACACGATCTCATCACTGCCGATGATATTAGCGATGAAACTCAATCCTCATATGAGTATGTCATTGCTCTTAGACAAAAGATCATTGAGGCATGTAAGCTAGCAACTGCTTCATCAGAAATTGCTAAAGAGAAGGCAAGGCAGTTTGCTAACAAGAATAGATGTCTACGACAACTTTGTCCAGGTGACAAAGCATTCGTCCTACTCCCCAGTAGGGAAAATAGACTTCTTATTGCATGGAAAGGTCCGTATGCAATAGTCTCTCGGATTTCCGATGTTGACTATGTGGTCGATATTGATGGAAAGCATAAAACTTTCCACATAAACATGCTTTCGGAATTTCACGAACGTCCGGACTATTTGCTGCCTATTTTCCAGGCAACGGATGATGCTCCTGCACCTCACGGTCATTATTCATCCCTGTCTGTCATTCAGGATGAGGAAGCTACCTTCTCTGATGTCAACCTTCCCCTTCCAGTGGTTCCATTACATTCCACGGAATCTTGGAAAAACGTTTCTGTTTCTCCTAATCTTTCTGGTGACGAACATCGACAAGTCTCGTCGATGTTACAAACATTTCAGGATGTTCTCACTGACATTCCTGGACACACAGATGTCATAGAACATGACATAATTCTTACCGACAATAATCCAATTAGGGTTAGGCCGTATCCTATTCCTATACACTTTCAGTCGCAAGTGGAAAAGGAATTGGATGAAATGATTCAATTAAATATAATTGAACCATCGACTTCACCATATTCTTCTTCCATGGTTATTGTCCGGAAGAAGGATAAGAACATACGAATTTGCGTTGATTATCGCAAATTGAATCAGGTCACAAAGTTCGACGCTGAACCGATGCCTTTGTTAGAAGATCTACTGATTAGACTTTCTAATTCTAGATTCTTCACTAAACTTGACTTGTCTAAAGGTTATTGGCAAGTGCCTTTAGCAGAGCATGCCAAACCTCTTACTGCTTTTTCTACACCTAGGGGTCTATTTCAATGGAATGTTATGCCTTTTGGTCTCATGAACGCCCCTGCCACTTTCGTTCGCATGATGCGTCGAATTCTGTCACATCGTTCGGATGTCATCGCATACTTAGATGACATCTGTCTCTTCAGTGATACCTGGGAAGATCACTATTTAGGGTTATATGACTTACTGTCCACTCTACGTGAGAATAATTTGACAGCAAAACCTTCTAAAGCTTTTGTTGGTTTTGGTGAAATCTCTTTCCTGGGTCATCGTGTTGGTCATGGTCTCTTGAAGACAGAAGACCACAATACTTCCAAAATACTGAACATCTCTGTTCCTAAAACGAAGAAACAAGTTAGGAGTCTCTTAGGTTTAATTCAATTTTATGGGAGATTTATTCCAAATTTATCTTCGATCATGGCACCTCTCTCAACATTGTTGAAGAAAGGTTCGCCTAATCTGGTCCGTTGGTCTGAAGAATGCCAATCTTCACTAGACCAAATCAAGAATATATTTTCTTCTCCTCCCATCTTAAGATTACCTACTCTTGATAGGACTTTTGTTCTTCGGAGTGATGCTTCATCCACTGGGATTGGAGCAGCACTGATGCAAGAATATGCAAATACTCTGCATCCTGTTATGTACATTTCTAGAAAACTAAATGCGGCAGAGAGGAACTACTCGGTTTTAGACCGTGAGTTGTTAGCGATGGTTTGGTCAATTCTAAAGCTACAAAGATTCCTCCTGGGCGCACATTTCATTCTAGAGACTGATCAGAAAGCTCTTACAGCTATTCAGACTAAGAATTTGAAGAGTTCGAGATCCACTCGATATGCTATAGCTCTTCAACCTTTTCACTTCACGGTACGAGCTATCCGTGGTGCGGATAATGTGATGGCTGACATTTTGTCTAGATGCCCACATGACTCCAACTAATACTTCTGTCCTATATTTCCATATATTACAGAGTCATAACACACCTATATTTCTACAATAGATTAGCACATCTGTACTTACTTTATATGTACACACTATCGTGCTTTGTTGTCATCTTCTTCTGTTCGTTTTTTAAGATGATAGAGGAGGACTGAGTAGTTAATATAAGGGCCGTTAGTTTACTAAACAGCCACAATTATTAATAATGTATTGTACCTTATGAAGCATATTAGTTATTAATTAGCATTATATTGCTTGTACTTTCTCAGAATGTCATTGTTGAGCTGAGGACTTACCTTACTAGTATCAAGCATGACGAGTTCTAGATTGTGTACTTACCCTCGGAATACCAGAGCATATGTCCTGGATCGTCATGTAGTTTAACTTTACTATGTACTTATGTCATTACATGTCAAAGAATGTACTATTTAAATTTTCCTATCAGATTTGTACATCCATTTTTAAAGACAATATTAGAGTATGCTGTTTAATGATGATTATAGTAACTTGCATACGTATATTGTGTTTACATGCTAACGTGATGTGTGTTGGTGACACCTCCCCGATGTGAATATTTTTTGAGACATATTTATTTTTCTGTTGAGGTATATCCTCACCAGACACTCTATAATTAGCCTATTGTTTGGCAATTTAATTAATTATCAGCGCATAATTCGTGCGTTTTGAGCCGCTTATCGCATGCTCTTTGATATTGAAAAAAAAAATATGTTCCACATTTTTTTTTTATCGGGAGGAGGTGGTGATATGTTGCGTGATAAATTCTCGCAACATCGTTTTATTTCAATATCTATTTTATAACGCAAGGGCAACAACTGCTTGAAATTTATAGTCACTTTTCTCGGTAAGCATTTGTCTTCTCGCGTTGGTATCGAATGCAGTTAAGTTTGAGCTGTGGTCATTTTGCGCTGGACTGCGCATGACTTGTCTTGCTTCTTGGTCGATCGGTTTCCGCCCACCACTAGTGGAGTGAGCGATTTGGAATGGCGAAAGAGATGCCTCGTTGAAGAGGGGATCTCCGCTATTTTTTTGTTCTGTCAGGGATGTGTAGTCCTCTTATGGATATTTCGTTTATTCGAGATAATACCTCTAGTGTTTCCCACATGTCGGGAGGCGTGATATTTCTGTGTATTTCATGAAAGCAAGGTAAATTAACATTTTCATTAACTCTATCGATTTTTGGTCGTGAACGATTTCGATTCATAGCCTGTCTTCGAAAGTCGTCGTCACGAGATGTTTTCCTAGCTCACATGTCGCTGTATTGTACTGCATCGGTTGATGCAGGTACCAAGGACCATTACTTGCTACTTTGTTAAATGAACTAGGTTTGGAAAACCTTTATTATCTAGAGGATATTTTTGAGGACATTATTTATACTTCGGCAGACGTGTCTGTCTTGCTGAAGTCAAACTAAGGAGAGTGAACTGATCTCATACATCTGGTTATCTCCTGGCTGTTATAGAAAAGGATGGAGTTTTTCACCTGACTACATTTACAGCACTTTGAAATATAACATGCATCTGACTCATCATTGTAATGCTGTCTACCGTCTATTGCTGTATTGAATGTTGCTGTGATAATGACTGTTTGATGTGCCTACATATTCGCGTAACCATTTTGTGACTGTGGCGTCCACAATAAATAATGAAGAAAAACGTCAACGGCTGTTACAAGAATCATTGACTTTATACGTCGTGAGTTTACTGACGTCCTATGTGGATTGCCCTGTTATTTTTGTATGAACATTGTTTTGACTGAACACATCTGCACACCACACAAAACCAGACATGCGGATACCATCCATCATCATATGGCATCACGCATCATCCACCCAGCTCAAATAAAATATATACGTGACTCTGCTCTTGTGCATGGGAAGGCAGGGGCGGCAAGGACGGGAACTGGTCACCCCATCTCATACAGCTAGGAACTCGCATACTTGAAATCTTTAACACTTAACACTACCACATGGCAGTTATGCTCATGACGTCAACCATGATAATGATGATGATGACGCTGATGATGATGACGATGATGATGGTGATAATGACGATGATGATGGCGATGGTGATGACAATGATGGTGATTATGACGATGATTATGGTGATAATAACGCTGATTATGATGGTGATGATGAGACGATGATAGTGATAATGGCGATGATTATGATGGCGATGATGATGACAATGATGATGGCGATGTTGATTACAATGATGGTGATAATGACGATGATGGCGATGACAATTATGGTGATGACAATGATGGTGATAATGACGATGATTATGATGGCGATGATGATAACGATGATTATAATGACGATGACTATGATGATAGTGACGATAATGCTGATTATAATGACGATGACGATGATGACGACGATGATGATGACGATGATACATACCTTTATGTTTGTCTAATATTAATTTACTGTTTACAGGCCTCGGGTTTCCCTTCCTTATGTGTTATTTATGTTCATACAATACCAGAAACCTACCCACTGTTCTATACTATTGTCCTTTAGTCTTCTACTATTTACTGGACCCAGTATCAAGGTCTTTGTCTTGTTTGGACTGACACATACTGTTAATAGTGGAACAACAGAAGTGATTGCGTCATTAAGGGGCTGAGTTGCCCACTGTATACTTCCGGTGTTATCTTGTGTTTCTTACTGATAAATAGCCAGTAAAGCATCTTTTTTTGGGGATGCCTAGCTGGCCGTGGGGTCAGTGTGATTCGCTTGATAGCTAGGCGGAGTTGTCGTACGGAAGGTACGGGGTTCGAACCCTGGGTAAGCCACTCACGTCTGTTGTTTTTCTGTTGTCCATAGTGTTCTACTTCTTTATTTCTTACGAGTGCCTGAAAACATACCTTGATGTTTGTCTAATATTAATTTACTGTTTACAGGCCTCGGGTTTCCCTTCCTTATGTGTTATTTATGTTCATACAATACCAGAAACCTACCCACTGTTCTATACTATTGTCCTTTAGTCTTCTACTATTTACTGGACCCAGTATCAAGGTCTTTGTCTTGTTTGGACTGACACATACTGTTAATAGTGGAACAACAGAAGTGATTGCGTCATTAAGGGGCTGAGTTGCCCACTGTATACTTCCGGTGTTATCTTGTGTTTCTTACTGATAAATAGCCAGTAAAGCATCTTTTTTTGGGGATGCCTAGCTGGCCGTGGGGTCAGTGTGATTCGCTTGATAGCTAGGCGGAGTTGTCGTACGGAAGGTACGGGGTTCGAACCCTGGGTAAGCCACTCACGTCTGTTGTTTTTCTGTTGTCCATAGTGTTCTACTTCTTTATTTCTTACGAGTGCCTGAAAACATACCTTGATGTTTGTCTAATATTAATTTACTGTTTACAGGCCTCGGGTTTCCCTTCCTTATGTGTTATTTATGTTCATACAATACCAGAAACCTACCCACTGTTCTATACTATTGTCCTTTAGTCTTCTACTATTTACTGGACCCAGTATCAAGGTCTTTGTCTTGTTTGGACTGACACATACTGTTAATAGTGGAACAACAGAAGTGATTGCGTCATTAAGGGGCTGAGTTGCCCACTGTATACTTCCGGTGTTATCTTGTGTTTCTTACTGATAAATAGCCAGTAAAGCATCTTTTTTGGGGGATGCCTAGCTGGCCGTGGGGTCAGTGTGATTCGCTTGATAGCTAGGCGGAGTTGTCGTACGGAAGGTACGGGGTTCGAACCCTGGGTAAGCCACTCACGTCTGTTGTTTTTCTGTTGTCCATAGTGTTCTACTTCTTTATTTCTTACGAGTGCCTGAAAACATACCTTGATGTTTGTCTAATATTAATTTAATGATGAAGGCGATGGCGATGATTATGATGACTATGGTGATTATGATGATATGTCGTAGAAATCTTACTATGAATGTGGAAAATGAGAAAATAGTCACGTGGCGTTAGGTGTAGCTCGGAACATGACATAAAGAAAATTAGAATCAGCTGGAGAGAAATTATAAAAACGTCATTAACATGTGACAGGTGTAGTAGGAAGAGAGGGGAGAGGCGGAGTTAATTACGAATTCTTAAACCTAGTTTTTTTTCTTTTTTAAAGTGTTGCTGGCAACGAAAAACTCCCCACATTAGTAATAGTCTAAGTGACACGTACTGTAACGGACAATGAAAAAAATCCCATTGTTGACTCCGTTTTATCATTGAGTTCAGTTTATACCGGTGAAGTGGTAGCTTAAAACGCGAATGGTTAAAATGAACGAATGTCAACAATATTCTTCAAACGAACTTCAACAAGTAGTATTGAACTGGGTGAACTGGGCAAGTACTGGCAGTACAGAAGTCGGTGGTGACTGTACATAGATTTTATTCAACACAGCACATACGGAGTGGACAAGACTAACATCGTCACAGGCGCAGAAATCATACGTCAACATGTTGATAATTACTTTTAAAGTTCCTGAAGATTCTCTACTAATAAAGTCCTCTGACTCAAGTGACTGAGGATCACAAAACTGTTACCATATAATATTCCGCTCATTCAAGTCCATTGACCTTCCTTCAAGGACGTACATCATGGTAACGTATTCATACTCCAGGATAAAATTCTTCCATATCATACTTCATAATCCCAGACTTTCTCCATACATCCCGTTATATATATAGTATATAGTTTTCAAACAAAGTCATACATGATAATACGAACAGGTTAGAGATTCCAGTTGACTAACCTCTCCCATTCTATGCCACGCTTCTGGCATTGTAGTAACAGCATATTAAACATGTGAAGCATATAAATTCATTAACTTGATTTCTTGTAGGTATTCTCCCTCTACGAAAAGATTCAAAGGCTATCGACTCCGTGTGTCCAATTCTAGGAATGTCATCTACGATGAATTCCCGCTAGACCATTAATAGGAGCGGCCTGATACTTTAATGTACATAAATAAACATGCCATAAGAAATGGGGCGACACTTACTTTATACTTCCACTATTGACTTCGCCATGAAGATCAATAGATACGAATACAACTGATGGCTACTTCACATTTGCCAAAATCAAAGGATAACACAGCGGACATAAATATGGTCCGAGCTGCCCCATTCATGACGTCAGAAACTACTCAACTAGGTTACACGTGCGTCCAAAGCAACTCACCCTGCATTGTGCACGTCAGTGCGTGAATCAATCGAACGCACAAATAATATAACTATATAAAACTGGTGCGTACATTTGGCAGGACCGAAGACTACCCCCGTAGGTAATAAATGTACGTAACAGCTCCCTTATCACCTCCCCTTAAAAAAATTAATTCTATTAATTTTTTTCGAACTAATTACTCGAGAGAGGTGAGTCAAAACTACAACAAGATTTATGACATGCATAAAATTATATCATATTAAGAAAAGAATATTAAATGAAAACAATATAACTAAATGATAGTATGCATTAAAGCACACATCCACCATCGACCTACTTTGGAACGATGTGGTAATATTCGAAGTAAAAGAAGTTGAAAATGAAAATGAAATAAACCATAAAAAAAAAGATGATAATAAAATTCAACCAAATTTTTTTTAAAAGAAATTTGAAACATATGATTTCAAAAATGAAAATGAACAGCAACACTGATGATGATCAATGATAAAAGAATCAATAAAACAGAAAATTTTAAAATACAACATGCAAAATGAAACAAAGCATAATTAAACACTTTAAGAAGCAACGCACTTACTATTTCCTAACACTAGTAAGTTTGACTAGTTATCTAAAAGTGAGATATCATGTAGTGGGATACGTGAATACACGTATTGCGAAACACTAATAAAGTTAGTAGATGTGTGATTTATAATCAATCAAATTGATTAAATTGAATTATACTAATTAATAGTACTTAATTTATGAACAAATAACTAATTACTAATTTATTCTAAGTGATTTCAATTTCACTCATTGTTAATATTCTTTTAGAACTAGTTAAATCGACAAGAATATGTTCTCAATGTACCATGTCTGAAATACGTTTACGAACACGATATGTAGTGTAATCTGTTCCATAACAATAGTGAATGTCTATTTGTCACTCTTACCAATGTTTCCATACAAAAAAAAAATGTTACTTTAATATCACTGTTCCCGTTCTAACAAAACGTTACTTCACAAGAAATAATGTTATAATCCATACGTAAGTATATTCTGAAAGTTATATATATACGAATACTGCAGAACTACACATAGTCTCCACAGATGTATAATCAGTGACCATGTACAAAGTTATTCATGTTTCTGTGAGGACGTTTCACCATCTGGAAGTGGTTTAATTTCGACATGTTCACTAGGGCATCTTGAAAGACAGTCTGCAAACACATTCTGTACTCCAGGAATAGCTCGTATCTCAAAATGGAACGGTTGAAGCGCAATAGCGTAACGCGCTGACTTTGATGACTTCACGTTCCCTGTGTTCAGTGCTGTAAGAGCTTTCTGGTCGGATTCCACCACAAAGTGTGATCCGAGGAGATAACGATCCAGTTTATTGATTGACCAGACAAGAGCGAGGAGCTCTTTATCTAGAACGGAATACTTCATCTCGCTCGTCGTAAGCTTTCTGGATACGTACATAACCGGAAATAAGGTGCCTCCGTATTCCTGCATCAAAACTGCCGCGATAGCGTAGGAAGAAGCATCACTGCGAAGAACAAAGGTGAGATCTTTGTTAGGCAACCTTAAAAAAGGCTTATTTGAAAAAATTGTTTTATATAATCTAAAGCCGTTTGATGATCCTGCGACCACTTTATTATATTAGATGTGCCTTTCTTTAGTAACGAAGAAAGAGGTGCAGTTATAGTAGACAAATGAGGGATGAATTTAGAATAGAACTGTATTAGTCCTAAGAGCGACCTCACTTGTTTTTTTGTCTTAGGTGCTGAGATGTTTAAAATTTTAGAGACGTTACTGTCTTCTGTATACATTAAACCGCGACCTATACGGTGACCAAGAAATGAGATGTCATGAAAACCGACAAAAGCCTTTGAAGGTTTCGCTGTTAAGTTATAATCCCGTAAGGTAGAAAGTAAAGATTTTAAACCCTGAATATGTTCATCCCAAGAGTCACTGAAAAGACAGATGTCATCTATATAAGTAATGACATCGGGACGATGAGACAATATGCGGCGCATCATGCGTACAAAGGTAGCTGGCGCATTCATTAGACCGAATGGCATAAAATTCCATTGAAAAAGACCCCGTGGCGTCGAGAAAGCGGTGAATGGCTTTGCTTTAGGGGTTAATGGCACTTGCCAATAACCCTTTGAAAGGTCAAATTTCGAAAAGAATGTGGCATGAGATAATTTCTCTAATAAGTCGTCTAAAAGAGGTAATGGTTCCGCATCGAATTTTGTAACTTTGTTTAATTTCCTGTAATCTACGCAAAGACGTATATTGTTGTCCTTCTTCCTAATGATTACCATAGAAGAAGAATATGGTGATGAAGATGGTTCAATTATATTTAATTGAAGCATCTCATCCAATTCCTTATCAACCTTATCACGAAAGTGTAAAGGAATAGGATATGGGCGAACTCGAATCGGTGTATCGTCAGTCAGAATAATGTCATGTTGGATGACTGACGTATGACCTGGGATGTCAGTGAGGACATCCTCATACGTGTGTAGAATATTAGAGACTTGCTGACGTTGATCATCAGTAAGAGTAGATGAGATAGTAACATCATTCCATTTCTCAGTGGAATGGAGTGGTACAACTGGTATTGGTAGTTGTACATCATCGAAAGAAGATTCCTCTTCTTGGATGACAGACAAACTAGAATAGTGTTGAATAGGAGGTGTAGGATCGTCAGTTGCTTGGAACACTGATTGTAGATAATCAGGACGTGAGTAATATTCCTTCAACATATTAATGTGGAAGGTTTTATGTTTACCATTAACATCAACGATGTAGTCGACATCGGATATTCTTGAGATGATCCTGAAAGGACCTCTCCAGGTAATTAAAAGACGATTATTATGCGCAGGGAGTAATACAAAAGCTTCATCACCAGGTATGAGCTGGCGAAGACGTCTATATTTGTTTGCAAATAGACGAGCTTTTTCTTTGGCTTGTTCGGATGATGCAGTAGCTAATCTACAAGCATCTATGATTCTCTTTCTCAGAGAGATCACATACTCATAAGAGGATTGAGTTTCCTCTTCAATATTCTCGTCAACCAATAAGTCGTGGATTAACGACATCGGACCGCGTGGTTGCATGCCGAAAACAAGTTGAAATGGAGAAAACCCCGTTGCTTGATTTTGTACTTCGCGATACGCAAAGAGACAAGCGGGTAGGACCCGATCCCAGTCCTGTGGGTTGTCTTGGGTCATCTTACCCAACAACTGCTTGAGTGTCCTATTTAGACGCTCAATTAACCCATTTGACATCGGATGATAAATAGAACTTAGAGATCTGTCTATACCTAATGTCTTCATAACTTGAGACATGGATTCAGAAATGAACTGAACCCCATGATCCGACAAGATTTTCCGTGGAAAACCAATGCGTGAGAAGATTAACATCAATGCCTCTGCTACACTGGCAGATGAAGTGTTCTTGAGAGGGATGGCTTCAGGCCAGCGAGTGCACATATCAATGCACGTAAGAATATGCGTATGCCCTCTAGCAGATGGTAGCATAGGACCAATAATGTCTATAGCCATTTTATCAAATGGTCTAATCGGGATGTCCGCAGCTTGAATAGGAGCCGCATGAAATGGACCCCGTACCTTAACTTCCTGACATATCAAACAAGACCGACAATAGAGAGTGATGTCCTTATGGACGCCTGGCCAGTAGAATGCCGAAAGCACTCTGGATTTGGTACGCGAAAAACCCATATGGCCCGCACATTGCGAGTCATGCGCATGTCGTAATATACGAGATCTCATACAGGATGGGACTATAATCTGAGAACATAAGGATGAATCCTTTTCTCGTATTACTCTAACCAAAATCCCATTTTTAAGTATAAAGTCATGTCTAGATTTTGCAAGTTTGTTGCTGGTATTCTTTTTGTTCATATACTGAAAAAAATTTTTTAATGAATCATCATTCTTTTGCAATGTTGCAAACAACTCCCGTGAAATAGGAGCATCATCATCACAAGTGGTATGAACTGTAGGTTCCATAGGTGTATCATGCGACATATTAGTAGCTTGCGCTCTAGTCACTACTGCATTTGCAGTTTGAATATGTCGCTCTTCCCATTCAGCAATTTGCTGTGGTGTACACTCTTTAATACCATGTATGCGACCAAGTATTAAATCACAAATTGGATTCGGAAGGAGACAAGCTTGAATCTTTCCTGAAAAAAATGGTGTATTAAGATCAATAATAGCAGTGGCAAATGTTTCAATTGTGCCACCAAACGTTACACACTTGACAACCCGGCCCGTGGCACAACTTGGGTTGATCAGCGAAGTCCGGACGCCGACTGTGCTGCAACCTGAGTCAAATAGGAGAGAGCATGAAATATTGTTGACAAATCCCTTGTTAAACTTAAGAGAGCCCTGTCCCTGGTGTACTGACGCAGCAGTGGCCGTACAGACTGCAGGTAGACTAGGTAAGGTATGTCCGCAACGCAGCGTCGTGATCGCCCTGGGCTGGAAAAGAGTAGAGCATTCTGAACAATCTTTGACTTGGGTACAATCAAGAGAACAACACATAGCATTATGAGTTTCAGCTCCTTTACCCTGTTCAATGTTAGCCTGTGTATCACTAAAAGCGACATTAGAATGTCTATTCGTATTACTCAACGATCTATCTCGTCGACGCGATCGATTTTGATTTTTGTCATTAAAATTGCCATAATTGTAGTTTCTGCTAGAGTTAAAATTTGGATGAGTCCGATAATTTGTATAATTATCGTTATGATGTTGGTAAAATGGTTTATTTCCAAAAAATTGTTTGTTTTGCGGACCCTGAGATCTTGATCTCCAGTTTTGTTTATTATAATGTCCTTGATTATTTTTAAAATTATTGTTACCAAAATCTCGCGATCTGTGAGCCTGGTTCCAAGAAACATTAAATGGAGCAGATTGTTGAAATTGCTTCCCTTTGTAAAAATTACCATTGTTAAAATTGTCATTATTTCCCTTATTGACATATCTGTCAGCACTAAAAGAACGATTGCGTGAAAAATTGTTTTGTTGTGCTGCAAAAGCAACAGGCAATTCATTCTTAATCTGTGCATTACTTAGATCCATGTTTGGGTGAGCAGTGCAAAAATTTTTAGCATGCTGTTCTAAGTCTTTCATAGATAAAGGTTTCCGTTCGTGTAAAAATGCGAGAAATGTAGGATTTACAGACGAAAGTACCTTATCGCGCATCAGTAAATCGAAGAGACCTTCATACGACTTTTCAATTTTGGATAATTCGATCCATCTTTCTAATGTTAGTCGTATTTGTGACAGAAAATCACTAAAATTTTTGCTAGATTGAGGTAGTAATGTATGAAATCTTGATCGATATTGGTCTTCTGTCATTTGGAATTTTTGCAGAAGTGCCGCTCTAAGAGCATTATAGTCATTTTTCTCACCAATGCTGGTGGTATGATAAACTGCTAATGCGTCCCCTGTAAGTAATCTGGATAAATATGTACAGTATAGAGCTTTATCCACGTTATAAGACACACAAGTGGCCTCAAACCTATCTAGGAAGAATATCACGTCATCAGACGGGGGATTAAATTTTGGTAATTTAAGGTGAATTTCCTTAAAATTATCATGTCTGGATGAAGTTTGGCTTTCAAAAGTTCTCTGAGAATTAGCTTCCTGAGTTAACCTAAGTCTCTCATATTCTGACTCTGCTAATTTCAGTTCATGCTGTCGTTTTCTTTCATTCTCTTCCATCTCAAGCTGAAGTCGTTTTGTGTTTTGTTCAGCTATTAATCTTCTTTCTTGTATTTCTTTTTGTTTAACTTCCATTTCAATTTTAAGTCTTTCTTCAGCCTCCCTTTGCTTCTGTTCTGCCTCTCGCTGAAATCGTTTCTCTTCTAATTCAGCGGCTAATCTCATTTTTTTCTCATCTTCCTCAGCTATAAATTTCCTCTTCTTTTCATCCTCCTCAGCAGTTAATCTCATTTTTTTCTCCTCTTCCTCAGCTATAAATTTCCTCTTCTTTTCATTCTCCTCAGCCTCAATCCTTTTTTGATCTGCCTCAAATTTCAAATTTTCCAAACGTAAAGTTTCTAACCTTCTCTGATCAGCTTCTATTTCTTGAGCTTTCTTATATTCTGCAAGTGCAAATGCTTTTGCTTCCTCAGGAGCCATCTGAAGAGCTTTTGCTTGCTTAATGAAATAGTCTAAGGTAGCCATTATTCAATTTTATTATGTAATAATACTACTTAAAATTGTTACTACAACTAGTGGTTTTCGTTCCTGTTCTAGAACGGTAAAATCAATTTATATAATAGGCAATAATATTAATAATTAATAATGTAATTTATAACATGAAATGGTGTGAAAGCAATAACGTGACAGACAATAGCACAATACTGACACGACACGATAATCAAGACAAATGACTACAGTCGTAGAAATCAAATAAAATAAAATGTGGAACTAAAATAGAATGTCGTAAAAAATTACGATGACATCTACGATCCAATAATGCACAAGACAATTGACAACACAGTGTAAAAACATATGCTTTGTAAAAAACTGAACGACAGTCAGGTAAGATGGACAATAATCACATACAAAATACATCATGAAAATAAGGTACAAGTAAAAATAACTACCAAAAACAACAATTAAAACTTGACGAAACAGCTAAAACAGTCAGGTGTCACAGACTACCAGACACAGTGGACCAAAGATCCTTCTACGCTCACGCGTAGGAACATTCCACTGCGGGAAGTCTGCAAAATAATGTCCTACAGAACGTCTGACGAAGAGCCCGAATTGGCTTCGAGATGGATCTCGTTCGTCAGATCAACCTCCCTACCTCCCACGAAGAATACACAACATATAACACTTAACACGAAAAATATGAATGTGGACATATCACGGAAGGCACAACTAAGCGTAATAAAGTGTACAACGGAAACACGTTATACTCATCTCGCGTGCAGGTAAAAAATCAATGTGCCTCGTCTCCGTGGATGTACGTCTACAGATAAAATACTTCGTTCTGCTTATCTAGATTACAGCTCGCACGCAATAATGATGAAGAGATGATCTCCAAGTAATCAGTCACTGTGAAACTTGACGTGGAGGTTGATTGAAGACCTTGACCTTGGTAAACGTAAGTTGAATCTGATTCATATCACGCTAGGATCCAAATTGAGATGATGTCGCCTTGAAAGTAAAAATTCTTCTTTTCAAACGATAATTTGGATGGGTACGTTCCTTGGAAGTTAGATATTTCCAGACCACACTGGCCACCAATTATTGTTGACTCCGTTTTATCATTGAGTTCAGTTTATACCGGTGAAGTGGTAGCTTAAAACGCGAATGGTTAAAATGAACGAATGTCAACAATATTCTTCAAACGAACTTCAACAAGTAGTATTGAACTGGGTGAACTGGGCAAGTACTGGCAGTACAGAAGTCGGTGGTGACTGTACATAGATTTTATTCAACACAGCACATACGGAGTGGACAAGACTAACATCGTCACAGGCGCAGAAATCATACGTCAACATGTTGATAATTACTTTTAAAGTTCCTGAAGATTCTCTACTAATAAAGTCCTCTGACTCAAGTGACTGAGGATCACAAAACTGTTACCATATAATATTCCGCTCATTCAAGTCCATTGACCTTCCTTCAAGGACGTACATCATGGTAACGTATTCATACTCCAGGATAAAATTCTTCCATATCATACTTCATAATCCCAGACTTTCTCCATACATCCCGTTATATATATAGTATATAGTTTTCAAACAAAGTCATACATGATAATACGAACAGGTTAGAGATTCCAGTTGACTAACCTCTCCCATTCTATGCCACGCTTCTGGCATTGTAGTAACAGCATATTAAACATGTGAAGCATATAAATTCATTAACTTGATTTCTTGTAGGTATTCTCCCTCTACGAAAAGATTCAAAGGCTATCGACTCCGTGTGTCCAATTCTAGGAATGTCATCTACGATGAATTCCCGCTAGACCATTAATAGGAGCGGCCTGATACTTTAATGTACATAAATAAACATGCCATAAGAAATGGGGCGACACTTACTTTATACTTCCACTATTGACTTCGCCATGAAGATCAATAGATACGAATACAACTGATGGCTACTTCACATTTGCCAAAATCAAAGGATAACACAGCGGACATAAATATGGTCCGAGCTGCCCCATTCATGACGTCAGAAACTACTCAACTAGGTTACACGTGCGTCCAAAGCAACTCACCCTGCATTGTGCACGTCAGTGCGTGAATCAATCGAACGCACAAATAATATAACTATATAAAACTGGTGCGTACATTTGGCAAGACCGAAGACTACCCCCGTAGGTAATAAATGTACGTAACACCCATCACTTTTACGAAAAATACAGACAAAGCGCACAATTGTTTGGTTTTAAGGACTATATCCATTTCACTCGAACAACTCCATCAGTGCTTCGATCTCCTCCATTAAATCCTGCAAGGATGATCTCAGCACAGTGAACGAACTCCGTAGCACCGGTGAGAATACCTGTGTGTGTATATAAGAATCACACATTCAATAAATATTTTTGTAGTGAGTAGGTTTCTATTTTTTTAAATTTGGCAGGGCAACGGCCTTAGGGTCTATATTACGTTTTCCAACTTGCTTACAGGACCTTCTATTTTATTCACCCATATCCGAGAAGGCTAGACATCCGATCTCACTACCCAGGAGATCAGGGGGAAGTATGACATCATTAAGATCCACTAGTTCTGAAAAAAATAATTTCAATAACTATATTCCCTCTACTGGGAATCAAACCTGGTACCTTTAGAATTCAAGGCAGATGCCACATCTCTTAGCCACTCCGACCCCCACTCCGACGTGCATTGGACCGTGAAGACTAAATTTAACGCCATTAAAAGAATGCTCATCCCTTGTGTCCGATTGATAGTGTGATTAGAGCGCTGGCCTCTCACGGCAAAGGTACCGGGCTCGATTCACGGTGTCGACACGCTCCAGTCTACCAAGCTGTAAATGGGTACCTGACTTTGCTCATGAGTTAGGTAACGTAAAGGCAGCGAACTGGTCACTCCACCTCTCGATGCTGGAAGTGAAGTCTCTAACACTTCGCTCCCTGTGACAGCATATGCTATGGGACTACCTTTACCTTTACCATGCCACGCAATTTTTTTTTTTTCGTGAAATTTGCGGAAAAATACGGAAAAGGCGCGCATTGCACCACGACAGCTACATCGAACACCCATTTAAGGAGCACGTAATCGTTTTAACTTTTTCATAATGCATTAAAAAAGTCATGATAAATTTAACTACCGTAATTTGAACATGAAACGGAAAGAATACAACGTAATTATTTTCCACCATATTTTGGCGGGTTACCTGCTCGTTACTTTAGAAAGTACTTCATTGGGTACAGTACTATGTTGTTACTCGCCACTGTTCTCGGTTAAGACTACTTTATTGTAAGACTGTATGTTTGCTAATGAACCCTTGTCAAATTCGCCTTGCAGTTTACTAATAGTCTCTGTCAAGTGTCTCAAAAAACTTCGCATTTTTAGTTTGGATGAAGCAGAAAAAATAATGAAGAAGAAGAAGAAGAAAAAGAAGAAGAAGTAATCCTGTGCATTCCTTCTTTGAACCCAGGTAATGATAACATAAATCGTGAATTTAAATAATCACCAGCAAATTAAGGAGGGCTTTTTTTTTCTTAAATTTTATAACTAACAAATTAGCTCTTATCGATAACTCAAAAAAAAAAAAAAAAAAAAAATCATCACTTGATGCTACTATAATGAAGCATAAAAATATTATTAATTATATTTAATTACATTTTAAGCGTAAACTGTGTTATAATATTATATGTCGTCAAAACTAGAGCACATATCGATCAGTAGGTAATAAACAATTTTAATTTATATGCTTTAGCACTTGCTCCCGTAAGATAAAGCCGTTAATAAAAGTAATGATGTGTTGATCTGACGGTAATAAACACTCTGGGTAACCGGAAAACGCTGTCATGAAGTCAGGCCCCAACTTTCGTTAAGTTCAAACATGCTTCCCTCTCCTTGCGCATTATTACTTTAAAGCAGGGGTCTGCAACCGGTCGATCATGATATACCGGTGATCACAGTGCATACGGTAGATCTCTTGATAATGGATGAGGGACAAATACTTTTTTTTACCGAGGTAAATTTCGGATAGTCCTCTTCCACCGTCACTTAAAGCGTGGTGTCCCCAGATTTAAGGGTACTTTTGCAGCTAGCTTACTACAGCTCACTTCATTCGTGAACTGTCTATGAGAGAAGGCCATCTTTTCTTAGAAGTAAAGATAACGTTGGGTAAATATTTAGTTTTAATCTTCCACCGCTCTGCCGATAGAATTGCAGGAACCACATCGTGTGGCACAGGTAACCAGCTTCTGGTTCGTTATTTTTATGGTCTCAAGATTGCCCACATTGAGCGTCATGACCTCTGTCTTCTTTAGACTGATGTTCACACCCACCTGTTGACTATACTTATTCAGTCTATCTGTTTTTTCTAGGATGTGTTGATGTGAATGTGCGAGTAGTGCTATGTCATATGTAAATTCTAGACATTCCCGAGTATACAACGTTGTCCATCTAACTCCTCTTGGACGGCCCCCTGTTGTCTGGCGCATCCCCCAGTCTATGACTGTCAAAAAAAAGTGGTTGCACGTATTCAAATATACAAACACTGCACTCTGACACCTCAAAACAGGAATTATTTTATCAAGGCAGATCTTTAGAGAGATCCGTGTTTAAGGTAGAAACTCACAGCTCCTGAGTTGATTTAGAGCAAGACTTAATTTCTATCCATAATATTAGTGGAGGACTATAAAGATTGGGTGATGCGCCAGACAACAGCGGATGCCCCTAGAGGAATAAGATGGACAGCATTCTCTACACTGGAGGATCTACAAAATGCAAATTACATTGCACTATTCACACACTCACATTATCACATCCAAGAAAAAACAAACAGACTGAATAAACATAGCCAATTGGTGGGACTAAACATTAATCTCAAGAAGACAGAAGTAATGACATTCCATGACTAAACATTAATCTCAAGAAGACAGAAGTAATGACATTCCATGACTAAACATTAATCTCAAGAAGACAGAAGTAATGACATTCCATGACTAAACATTAATCTCAAAAAGACAGAAGTAATGACATTCAATGACTAAACATTAATCTCAAGAAGACAGAAGTAATGACATTCCATGACTAAACATTAATCTCAAGAAGACAGAAGTAATGACATTCCATGACTAAACATTAATCTCAAGAAGACAGAAGTAATGACATTCCATGACTAAACATTAATCTCAAGAAGACAGAAGTAATGACATTCCATGACTAAACATTAATCTCAAGAAGACAGAAGTAATGACATTCCATGACTAAACATTAATCTCAAGAAGACAGAAGTAATGACATTCCATGACTAAACATTAATCTCAAGAAGACAGAAGTAATGACATTCAATGACTAAACATTAATCTCAAGAAGACAGAAGTAATGACATTCCATGACTAAACATTAATCTCAAGAAGACAGAAGTAATGACATTCCATGACTAAACATTAATCTCAAGAAGACAGAAGTAATGACATTCCATGACTAAACATTAATCTCAAGAAGACAGAAGTAATGACATTCCATGACTAAACATTAATCTCAAGAAGACAGAAGTAATGACATTCCATGACTAAACATTAATCTCAAGAAGACAGAAGTAATGACATTCCATGACTAAACATTAATCTCAAGAAGACAAAAGTAATGACATTCCATGACTAAACATTAATCTCAAGAAGACAGAAGTAATGACATTCCATGACTAAACATTAATCTCAAGAAGACAGAAGTAATGACATTCCATGACTAAACATTAATCTCAAGAAGACAGAAGTAATGACATTCCATGACTAAACATTAATCTCAAGAAGACAGAAGTAATGACATTCCATGACTAAACATTAATCTCAAGAAGACAGAAGTAATGACATTCCATGACTAAACATTAATCTCAAGAAGACAGAAGTAATGACATTCCATGACTAAACATTAATCTCCAGAAGACAGAAGTAATGACATTCCATGACTAAACATTAATCTCCCGAAGACAGAAGTAATGACATTCCATGACTAAACATTAATCTCAAGAAGACAGAAGTAATGACATTCCATGACTAAACATTAATCTCAAGAAGACAGAAGTAATGACATTCCATGACTAAACATTAATCTCAAGAAGACAGAAGTAATGACATTCCATGACTAAACATTAATCTCAAGAAGACAGAAGTAATGACATTCCATGACTAAACATTAATCTCAAGAAGACAGAAGTAATGACATTCCATGACTAAACATTAATCTCAAGAAGACAGAAGTAATGACATTCCATGACTAAACATTAATCTCAAGAAGACAGAAGTAATGACATTCCATGACTAAACATTAATCTCAAGAAGACAGAAGTAATGACATTCCATGACTAAACATTAATCTCAAGAAGACAGAAGTAATGACATTCCATGACTAAACATTAATCTCAAGAAGACAGAAGTAATGACATTCCATGACTAAACATTAATCTCAAGAAGACAGAAGTAATGACATTCCATGACTAAACATTAATCTCAAGAAGACAGAAGTAATGACATTCCATGACTAAACATTAATCTCAAGAAGACAGAAGTAATGACATTCCATGACTAAACATTAATCTCAAGAAGACAGAAGTAATGACATTCCATGACTAAACATTAATCTCAAGAAGACAGAAGTAATGACATTCAATGTAAGAAATCCTACATCCGTGCAAATAAAGGATCAAGAGCAGAAAATGCAAACACATTCACAAACGTAGGAAGCATAGTAACACCAGAAGGCGGAACAAGCAAAGAAATTAGCAGCCAAATGAATAAAGCCAGAATAGCGTTCGCCAACCTAAACAACATCTGGAAATCCTTACAGTATAGTACAAACACTAAATTAAAAATATATGAGAGCTGCGTAATTTCTGTACTTCTGTACGGTGCAGAATGCTGGAGAGTAACGCAACTTGCCTAAGGACAATTCTTCGAATTTTCTGTCTGAACACCATCACCAACCAAGAACTGCTGACTCGGAGCCGCCAAGAGGACATGCGCACTATCATATCAGGTAGACGCTAGAATTGAGTTGGCCACATCCTTAGAAGAGACCCTGACACCATCGCTAGAGACCGTGACAACATCACCAGAGACCCTGACACCATCACCAGTTACTGCCATGCTATGGACTCAAGAAGGAAAGCGAAAGCAAGGACGGCCAAAAGCCACTTGGCGGAGAATTGTAGCATGAACCAGAACTGGGGCACCACACGAAGGATGGCTGTCTACCGAGCAAAGTGGAGACAGTTTCATGCTGCCGTGATTGCGGTGTCAGTCAGCAATCAAGGACCAAAGAAGAAGAAGATAAAGATGGCATTCTGGTGCGCAAAACGGGAATTCGTCCTGGATATTCAAATTTGCGCACCGAAATGCAATGGGCATAAAATGTATATAACGTAGGTTGCTTTCACTGGAGACAGGGGATAGTGAGATTGTGAGCCTAGTGTAAGGTGGATGTATGTGCTTTTTGAGGAGTATTGAATATGACTCATGAAAGATGTTGGACAGTCTGGAGTGATATAAAAGCAAAGTATGGTTTAGAATGTTCTGTGGCATGATTTGGAGCTTTCAGCTTGTGAGATATAGAATTGCGATCTGCGCCTTGCCGGTAATTTTTTAATGTGTATGATGATGTGTACAGAGAGACTGGATGCTTCCATGAAATGGTCTTATAATAAGCCTAAGCAGGGTCAAAAGACATATTGTTTAAAAGTGCTGTCTGAGATACATGGATAGACAAAGTGCACTCTCATCATAATCATTTCCTTTGTATTCTGTTATGAGTAAAATTCATAACATGGCTGTCGATGGTATTAAATGGTTCTACAAGGATTCATGTTTGTTTATTATCGGTAGTCCTTGGTAACAGGAAGTTACGTCATTGCCTCGGGGCTCAGTTCGCAGACGTTAAAGTTGGTATCGGCAAAAGTTAGCGATCGTCTTCTAGGTTCTTCTGTGTGTTTCATTGTGGCAGGTGGACGTGTGTGATTTTGAGCTCCTGAGACTTATATTATTTCGTGACATATTCCTAAGTATTCCATCACTAGATCATCCATATACCTCCGTGAGGTGATGCTAGTATATTTGTAAAAGGAATTATGTATGCTGTGGAGAACGTGAGTCTGAATTAAATAAATATGTGTAAAACTTCCGAGGATAGTGTTCTAGCTACAGACGGTACAGAACTATACTGATGACTGCATATGTGATGCCATAAGATATATTGGCTTTGAAGATTAGGCATGTGTAGCAGCGTTGATAGTATTAAACATTTTGTATATGTCCACGTTGCCTTTGTGGTGACATTACTATGTTGTGGTGAATTGCTGTGTGCGTGGTCTACTACTTCTACCCCTATGTGATCTTGTCCAGAGTAACAAGACGTATACTCAAAGTATACATATAATATAATATAAAGACCCGCAACATATTCCTTACGGAGCATTGAGCCACTGCTGCATCTAGTACCGCAAGAAGCTTGCACAAAGAAGTTACTTACTCTTGCAGTGGTCGTTTGTATGACAATTTGTTTTACATGATGAGGTTGCAGCCCCATAAAACCTCATATTAGTTGCTCTGTACGGCACGCCGGAAGGTTCAGTAGTCCTTATATGTCAGCGACTCTTCCGAGGCCCCCGAGAACTAAAAGCCCCAATAACAAGCTATTGTAACGCCCCAAATTCCATTACAGCATTTGCGACATGCAATTTAACAGCCAACTTAGTCCACTCTCTTAGCAAATTTTAAAAGATAGTACCTACTTTGTCGGCGTCTGTGGCCTAATGGATATGAACGCAGTTTCATAATCCAGATATACCGGGTGCGAAACCTGCTGCAGGCGGTTTGGTAGCAGATCGCTTTGTGTGGATTTTTAACAATGGTATAAACGCCGTACCGTTCAGAAAGCAATGGCAAACTACTGAATGAAAAAATTGCCTAGAAAAATCACAAACAGCCAATAAAAGCTGTGGTTAATTGCCACGTCCTGCTGTAAAGGATAAGCAACTAACTTTTTAGTACCTACTTTAACATTCGTACCGGTTTTTCAATAGCAAGAAGTTATAGGCCGATGTACGTAGATAGTTAGGATGTGCAACATCAAACACAATCAATGAAGGAGAAGCGAGGAGCACAGATTTTGAACACAAATACGCCAAGCCTTCCTGTCTTGTGCATCTGTTCAAGGTTTTTTCATATTTTCCTGATCCTATTCATGTCTGCCATCAGTTTTCTTCTCCAGGTGTATCGTTAATCTCCCTCTACTATCTTCCGATTAACAGAGGGGTTAATGCGGTGGTCTCTTGTGGCGAAGGTGCCGAGTTAGAATTCACGGTACTGATATGCTCCAGTTTACCTAGCTGTAAATGGATACCTGAGTGTTTGAGTTAGGGATGGAAAAGGCTGCAAGGAAAGGAACTGGTCAACCCACCTCTCGATGCTGGACTTAGTATGGAGAAGTCTCTAACACTTCACTCCCCTACGGCAGTATCTGGTATGGGACTACCTTTACCTTTTACCTGTCGTATCCTGGGGACTCAGGAACAATGGCTGCCTTGTAATGCTAACAACAAGTGTGTTCAATGTGGGCCATATCCAATGAAAGATTATTCTTCTCAGTTACGTTTTCCATTGTCACTTGGACGGTTCTTTCCATCTCTTCCACACTGACACATTTCAATCTTCCTATTCTACGCGTATACCCATATATTAAATTCTGAAACTTCTTGCTTTTATGTTTTCTCCCTGTTCCAGAGTCATACAGTAGGACTTCCTTCTTTTGTCTTGGTCATGCAGGGGTACGCTGCAATGAGAGAGCTGATAGACTAGCATCAAGAGCACCCACTGTGGGGACATTGGATATGGATAACTGAGAGATACTGAGAACAATTAATGATCGCCTGTTAGAGAATTACACCGCAATAGATGAACCAACAAGATTAAGACTGTTAGAATTTGGCATCAAACGTAAGGCTAGCAGAGATGGACGTATGAGAAGATGCATCCTTCCTGTAAGCAACCATCGAGCTACAGGTACAGCTAGCATTCACACTCTTCGACATATACTCAGGGAGATTGAGTACCTATGGGTTTGCCTGGAGAGCAATGATGTCGATTCTATTCAACAATAAGAATATTATTATGTGTTTGTGTTGGAGCTGAGTTCTATTTTTTTATCACAAACTTCACATACGCAATGAAATGTTCTCTAGCCTTTTTTTTATTCTACAATTTAATATCACTGTCTGTTTCTCCCACGTCATCAACATGTTGCTCTTAAGACACATAGTAGAGCCAACATCTTATACGCAGTAGTGGATCTACACTTTGGGGCCGGGAAGCTTGAACTCTTGAAGGTTGCCCCTTTAATTAAATAAAAAGTGTTGGGGATGGGAAATAAACGTATTATAGAGAAAACTGGAATTGGGGGGGCCCTGTAGCTCAAGCTTCATTAGCTTCATAGTAGATGTCTATCATGATATTTCTATATGTGTAACCTTGCTATCATATGCCGTATTCATTCTCATATTCTTTGTCCTTGATTTGTGGATTTTCAATTCCCATTTATATGACCTGTGTGTTACCGGGGCCAGAAAGGGGAGCAAAGAATAGTAACACTGTACCCTACCATGCATTCGTAAAAAGCGACTAAGGAGGGTTGGACATGGGGCTGGTTACCCCATCCCGTAAAAAAACTTTTACCAAAAAACTTCAACAAACATGGACAAGTCATCTACAGAATTGATATGACCTCTCCAGAAGTAATGTCAGTTCAGTTTTCATTCTAAAATGTTTTATATGTCTAAGCAATTAGTATAAGTAATTTACATGTAAATTAGGAGGTCTCCGCCTTATTCGACCCTTCTTCATCATTGGCATTTGATAAACCCTTCCGTACCCCTTATTCAATATGACAGGAAATAAATTCAAGAATTTACCATACATATCTTCTTCTTCCTCGTTCGTCCTGAAAAGGACGTTGGTTGCGTTGTGTCTGTTTACGCCGGAGCTGTGATATCTGCACCTTTCGGTCGACACATCCGACTTCAGCACGGCAGTTTTTGGGACCGGGTTTGCCTTCCCTCTGCGATCCCTACTCGCTCAGCCAGACAGCAGTGATGCAGACTGTTTCCAGGACCACCACGTGCAGGTGGAATAGGGTCTTAGTCAGCTCTGGTTCGCTGACTCTGATGCAAGCAGTCAAGCTATGGGTCGCTGACTGCATTCTCTATTGCTGCATCTTTGGGTCAGGCGGCCGGCGTGATGCTGACCACATCACACCTAGTGTGCCGATGGTCAAGAAAATAAAACCATATTCCCAATATGCATCAATGGGCGTGTCACGGGATCCTTTTTCCTTTTTTTCCCTAATTTATATGCCTGTGTCTTGATACGTGTTTAACAACTTTTGAAACTTAAATGTTGTTACGTACCTGTAAAGTATTTGTTTTCATTACTGTAAAGTAGCCTTGGTCACTACTGTAAACGCTTTGTTGTTGTATACCATTGTATTCTCTCGTATGTATGGGTTGAATGGTAGTGAATGTTTATGTGTACTCGTCTGCCTGACAAGAGTACGTAGTCAACTCAAACCCGGCACAGTGTTGGTCATACAGGTCACCTTGTCCCGGAACGTGATGAGGCCCCGACAAGAATGTAGTACAGACAATGAGTGTAAATATGAGTGTCAATACGCGAATGCAGAAATGGTTCTATCGAGTTGACAACTTGGTAGCAATGTACTCATACTCTCACAGTTAGAAGTCAAGGATTACTGGGACTACTGTGGTCTTTCTATAGTGTTTAATAAGACGCACACTTGGACAGTACATGTATGGTTACAGGAACAAATGTCGACATAAACAGCATAGTGTTGATCAATAGTGTATCATCTTAAGTTAGCATTCATGCTGGATAATATCATAATGGAACGTTCGTAGACAAGCATTCAGAGTTCCATAGCTTATACAAATATACATCAGGTCTTACTGACAAATCATGTCAGTTCGTAAATAATGTTCGTGGTGACTCCTAGACAGAACCTCTCTTAGCATGAGTGTAGCTTGTACTCCAGCGGAGATTCCTTTAAATAGCATTCAGCAAATATCTTTTGAGTAAATGCTAAATCACCCATAATAGATCTTTCTTTCATAAATGTGATCTCTGGATCATTATCGGGTAGTAAGGGGCATCCCTGTTCTCTGATGAATGATTGACAATAATTCGGATTCCAAGATGGCTCCTTAACATCGCTCACATAACGGTGAGACGACAAAACTTCTAGAAAGATTCAGTTCATAAATATATCAAAGTTTCCACAAATATCAGCACAATCTGTCCTCATAATTGCTGCTTAGAAACATATCAGTGCTGCTAGGCGATATGTCGTTCTGATATATGAACGTAGAAAGATTCATGTAAACGTCTGCTCAACGTAAGCCTAGGAACGAACGAAGTCAGTAAAAGTACGTTTACCTTGGCATAGAATAACTAGCAAGCACAAAACACTTTCCTGGCGTTAAAGAATCAATAATGGGGAACACATAGACTAAACAGTCCTGGAAGACACTATCTTCTTTCCCCATGATAACTTGAGATCACAAAAACTTTGGACAGCTCGACATGGCGTCCCGCCAGGCTTCATAACCGAAGATTACACTCCCTCACTGTCACGTAGGGTTTATATTCATTTAATTTCCTACACCTTCTTCCTATTCTTTCACCCAAATTCTCTCTTTTTTATCTCTGTATTTCCTTTTTCCTGTATATTTTTCATCCATTCGTTTTGATATTATTATTTTCATATAATTCGCAAACTTTACCTGTTTTCCTTTCTCTAAAACTGAGAATCGCGCTAGGACGATATTACGTAGATGTCAGGGCTGCAGGGCGTCAGAAGGCGTGATAAGTCGGTTCGCTGAACATAGGACGTAGCAAATCGTCTACATTCTCACCGAGCGCGCGAGCTTCTTCTCGGCATAAGTCCCGGTGAGGTGTGATACTTTACATCTGCACCGGTCAGTATCCAGACATTTGTCTGGAAAATCCCAAACTGACACGGCGCTCTTTGTGGGCCACGGTCAGCTGTAGTGTGAAAACTGCCCTGCATTGGAGTCAGGCTGTCTGGGATTTGAAACTGACACGCGTACATCGTGGTCAGTAGGTGACAGTTACGACACGCGTTAAGCGGACGTAAATGTTGGGAGTAGGGGAGATAATTTCGCTTGGCGAAATAAGTTTGGGCCCTTTGTCTGATTTTAAGATATTTGGCCCGAGTTTGAAACTTTAATTTCATTCTCGCTCATAGACTCACAGTAGATAGGTTGCTCGTAAACAGAATAGCTGTTAGCGAAGATCTCAGTTTGTTTCGGCAATTTGTCGAACTTCTAGACTTCCAGAAATATTTTCAGCAATCTTATTCTTAAGTTGTGCGACTACCTGTAATTCTGTGGTTGAGGTAATTAATATGATAGATATATAGATTTTGTGAGTGTTAAAGTGTTTAATCGCTTAATTCATTTTAATCTATTTCTTTAGCGCAGAAGAGAAATAAAGTGGTAGGCTATTATATTTTCTAGGGAAGCATTCAGTGGAAAGCAGAATAAAATTAAATTTCTAGCTTATAACGGCAATTGTAGCTATTTATGAATTTAATTTAACTGCTAATACTCAGTCGAGTGTATTTTTCTAAACTAACGTATAAACTCTAGAATCGAGCCTCATGAATGGTGACGGAATACGCACGTGTTCCTAATTTATGAGGATTGCTGATTTTTAAATATAACTTACGTCACGGGAAGTTTAAATGATAAGCAAAGCTCTCTGCTTGCAAGTTTAAATGTAAGTTATAACCAGTGCAGATCATGTTTATTATAATATATGTGTTATTTTTCCTCCACACAGTGAAAGTTTTGGGGTGACCCTAACTTTACCAGCACCTAGTAGTAGTTTCCATACTTGTGAAGAAATAGACAGTCCTTATTTTGAACCACGTGGGTTTCTTAAGTACCACTGGTCTAAACAGTGCATATGCAACCCGAGTTAGCCAGAAATACTATATCCCAATAACGGGTTTTCAAAGACTGTAATGATAAATACTGGACCTTGGAGCCAGATCTTAATTTCTTCTAGAAACTCTACGTAATTTTTCTGCCTGGTGGCGCGAAATACTTCTAGTATTAACTAACATTTCCCGACTATATATATATATATTTTTTTTGTGGACAAATCTGTGGTGTGACTAAAGTGAATCCTATACTGAGGGAAGGCACCGACCTGACATTCATCATTTCTAGAAACCTACGCTATTGACACTGTGCTCTGCTAACTCCCGCGCCTGGAATAATTGTTAGGTGACTTAATCAGACATTTGAACAAATTTGCACACCCAAGTAGTCGTTCCCGGAGACTCCGAGTTAAATACGTCTTTTGGAACTGGGGACTTCTTGGCAGAAGACTGCATTTTTTTGAGTCTGTGTGAAAATCTAAAATCAGTGTGTTCCAAGAGGCAGCGAGCAAAGTCGTGAGTACAAGTATGAGAGGCCATGGCGGAATGAATGAGTGTACGCTGGTTTGAGTGATATTTTCACTATTATATCTTTGACACCCTGTTGCTGTCCTATTTTTTTTTCTCAATCTGCATAATTTGTTGCTAAGGCTAGAGTTCTTGTGTTTTGTCTTAGGTTAAATCAGATTTTTTCCAAACTCTGTGCATATAATTACGAGATAAAACAAAGAAAAAAACTCTTAGACTCAAACCCTATGTATCTGTGACTCGGGCGCCATCATCTGTTCTCTTAACGGGGCCGGGCTAAACCTAGAGTTAACACTATAACGGGGCTATCATCCTTGCAACATTTCCTTGAATTTTTATGACTATGTGTATATGTATTTTCCTTGATGTACTTTCTTTGATGTTGTGAGCCGATTTTTTCCTGATATTAAAATCGCTCTTGAACTTAATAATCGTGTTTGGTCAGCTCGTTCTAGATAATATATATATCATTGTATAGTTTTCCCACGTCTGTGTGTTTACCTGTCGTCACGTGTATGTGCGTGCCTGTGAGTGATAGAAATATACGTAATATGTATATTGGTGTAGTCTGTCTGACGCTGTAACAACTGTTGTAGAAGATAGGTGAGAGAGAGAAGAATTCTTTTCGCTTTCAGAGACAGCCACTATATCAAAATCTATCATCTCACGTATGTGGAAATTCTATTACCTTTCACTAACTCTCACTGAGTCTATCACCTATTCAAACCTATTCAGAAGGGACCAAACCTAGTCTTAATTCTCCTATCGAAAATCTACGACACTCACCTCTCTTCATCCGCCGAAAACACCTGACCCCCTTTCAGTACAGTACAAGAACAAAAAGTTCCACTTAAACATACTAAGATATCAAGATATAAGACATACTCGTCCTACATAGACAAGCACTACACATAGATTCGGACCATAGACAATCTGAAGCAAGAACAATCTATTCCTAACCAAACACAGAATAGATTCAAGTAAGTCTAAATTCCTCCGCCGAGTTCTATGTTTAAGAACGCTACAAAGAGCGATAACTCACAGAATGACTACTTATTGCCCAATCTAAGTTTCGTCCCTCAATACCAAAACATGCATACAAAGATGAATACATCTTCATCAGACAATTAAAACATTTTACATGGTATGCGTAATCCGTGCGCCAAAAAAATATGTGCGCAACAGATTACCACACCCCCCGGGAAAAAAATGAAAATCATTTTTTTTCTATCTGAGAACAACATACAATAGGCTCACAACGCATAAATACTGCGCAGATGAGAAATATCTGGAATTATTTAAGCCAGATTAATGCAAAATCTCAATCCCTCAGAGAAAGCATTTCTCTTAAGCATAAGTGTTTCCAGGGAGGTGTCACCAACGCATACCACTATACAATGATACAATGCATATAACAATTTAAGTTTAAGCATTCCAAGTACATGATTGACAAAAAGAAAAATCATCAACGAGTAATGGTGACTATATATCAATGAACGTAGTGTCATTACGAATTACAATGTGTATCTATTTTGATATAGAAAAGAAAAATCTGTTGTCGAGTTGGAAGTGTTAAGACGTCCAGTACTCAACAGCTAAGTGGAATCATGTGGGCATCTAGACAGAATGTCTGCCATCACATTATCTGATCCACGGATAGCTCGTACCGAAAAATGAAAAGGTTGAAGAGCAATTGCATATCGAGTAGACCTCGAACTCTTCAAATTTTTACTCTGGATAGCTGTAAGAGCTTTCTGATCGGTTTCTACTATAAAATGTGCGCCTAGAAGGAATCTTTGTAATTTGAGAATTAACCATACCATAGCCAACAGTTCACGGTCTAAAACCGAATAATTCCTTTCTGCAGCATTAAGCTTTCTGGAAATATACATTACAGGATGCAGAGTTCCAGAGTAATCTTGCATTAGTGCCGCTCCAATCCCAGTGGATGAAGCGTCACTACGAAGAACAAATGTCTTATCTTTAGTAGGCAACACTAAAATAGGTGCAGTAGAAAACATAGTTTTAATCTTATCCAAAGAGGATTGACATTCTTGAGTCCAATGGACTATATTAGGAGACCCTTTCTTTAGCAAGGTAGAAAGAGGTGCCATGATTGAGGACAGATTCGGAATGAATCGTCCATAGAATTGTATAAGACCTAAGAGACTTCGCACTTGCTTTTTAGTCTTAGGAATAGAAATGTTAAGTATTTTACTTGTATTATGGTCCTCTGTTTTTAGGAAACCATGGCCGACCCGGTGACCTAAAAAAGAAATTTCACTAAAACCAATGCAGGCTTTAGATGGTTTCGCTGTCAGGTTATACTCGCGTAGAGTAGATAGCAATTCAATTAACCCTGAATAGTGATCTTCCCAAGTATCGCTGAAAAGACAGATGTCGTCTATGTACGCAATGACATCTGACCGATAGGATAGAATTCTACGCATCATGCGTACGAATGTAGCTGGTGCGTTCATAAGGCCGAAAGGCATAAAATTCCATTGAAAAAGGCCTCTAGGTGTAGAAAAAGCAGTAAAAGGTTTGGCGCGTTCAGATAGAGGAACTTGCCAATATCCTTTAGACAAATCTAGTTTAGTGAAAAAATGCGATTTAGAAAGCTTAGTAAGTAGCTCTTCTAGTAAAGGCATAGGTTCAGCATCAAACTTCGTGACTTGATTCAATTTGCGATAGTCAACGCAAAGACGTATGTTATTGTCTTTTTTACGGACAATAACCATCGGCGAAGAATACGCAGAAGTGGATGGTTCAATTATTTTTAAATCTATCATCTCATCCAACTCCTTTTCAACCTGTGCTTGAAAATGTATAGGAATAGGATAAGGTCTGACTCTAATAGGATTATGGTCAGTTAGAATAATGTCATGTTCAATGACATGAGTTTGTCCAGGAATGTCAGTAAGAACATCCTGAAATGTTTGTAACATAGCCGAAACTTGTCGCTGTTCTCCTAGAGATAAATCGGGAGAAACAGTAACATTTTTCCATGATTCACTAGAATGAAGTGGAATCATCGGAAGCGGAAGATTAACATCCGAAAAACTTGTTTCCTCATCCTGTATTACAGACAGTGATGAGTAATGACCATGTTGGACAGGTGAATCGTCCGTTGCCTGGAAAATAGGCTGTAAATAATCCGGACGTTCATGGAATTCCGTAAGCATATTGATGTGGAAGGTTTTACGCTTCCCATCAATATCGACAATGTAGTCAACATCGGAAATTTTCGAGATTATATCGTACGGACCTTTCCAAGAAATAAGTAGTCTGTTTTCCCTACAAGGTAGCAAAACAAATGCTTTGTCACCAGGACAAAGTTGTCGTAAGGTTCTTTTCTTATTGGCAAATTGTCTTGCTTTCTCCTTAGCAAACTCAGAAGAAGAAGTTGCCAATTTGCATGCTTCGATAATCTTTTGTCTTAGCGCGATGACATATTCGTAAGAAGATTTTGTGTCATCGGTAATATTATCAGCGGTTATGAGATCATGAAGCAAAGACATAGGGCCACGCGGTCGCGCGCCAAAGACAAGTTCAAAGGGAGAAAATCCTGTATGTTCATTGGGAACCTCTCTGTAAGCGAAGAGGGCCGCGGGTAAAACCCTATCCCAATCTTGAGGATGATCCTCAGTTATCTTCCCTAGTAAGTTTTTGAGTGTTCTATTAAGGCGTTCTACCATCCCATTCGACATTGGGTGATAGATACTGCTCAAAGATCTCTCTATCTGGAGAGTAGACATTACTTGAGACATGGTATCCGATATTAGTTGGGTGCCATGATCTGATAATATTTCTCCGGGAAATCCCAGACGAGAAAATATAAGCCAAAGAGCATCTGCAATGTCAGCAGTAGTAATGCTCTTCAGAGGGATAGCCTCTGGCCAACGTGTGCACATGTCCACACACGTTAAGATAAACTGATGTCCTCTAGCAGATTTGATCTTAAATGGACCAATGATGTCTATCGCCATTTTCTGAAATGGTCTAATAGGAATGTCTGCAGCCTGAATAGGTGCAGCATGGCGTGGACCTTTGGATTTGACTTCTTGACATATTTTACAAGATCGACAATAGATCCGTATGTCCTTGTTCACAAAAGGCCAAAAGAAAGCCGCAAGAACTCTTGACTTTGTACGGGAAAAACCCATATGTCCAGCACACTGAGAGTCGTGTGCGTGTTGTAATATTTTAACTCTCAAATTCTTGGGTACAAGAATCTGAGAATGACTTGACTTGTTGGAGTCTTGCACCATACGTACAAGTACGCCATTCTTCATTGTAATCCAAGATTTACTCTTTGAATCTTTATTCGGATCACCTTTTGTTGCAAGAGTGAAGAATTTCTTTAGAGTCGGATCCTCTTCTTGCTGCTTTATAAATGAGTCACGCGAAATTACCAAGGGATCATCTTGGTTATGCACTTCATTATCTTCAATAGATGAAGTTTCGGGCATATTGAGAGCTTGAGCTCTAGTGACTACAGCATTAGCAGTTTGAATATTTTGTTTTTCCCAAACGGAAATTTGTTGTGGAGTGCATTCTTTGACTCCGTGAATACGACCGATGATAAGATCAGCGATCGGATTCGGCAGAAGACATGCGTGTACATCTCCTGTAAAGAAAGGAGTAGCGATCCTAATGATAGCAGTAGAGTATTTCTCTATGGTGCCGCCAAATGTTACACATTTGACTACTTTGCCTGTAGCACGAGAAGGATCTATGAGTGACTGCCTAACACCAATTGTGGTGCATCCAGAATCAAAAAGCAATGAAACTGGATTGTCATTTACTAAACCTTTGTGTAAGACAAGAGAACCTCTTCCATCATGCGCGATTGACGCGGGAAGAGCGGGAAGAGGATGGCCACAAATTAAAGTGGACACCGTAGTTGGTTCGAATAATGTTTTGCATTGGGGGCACTGAGATGCTCTCCCAAAATCGAAAGCGGCACATGCCATATTGTTAGAGTCATCATTATCTTTATTTTGTTTATAGGCATCATGGGACTCTTGCTGTGCAGAGTTTGCATGATAATGAGATTTTTGTTTTTTATGTTGGGGTCTACCTCTGTTATTATTACCCCTGTAATTATCATTGTTTCCTCTATTGTAACCCCTATTTGGGTTTGAGTCATAATTCCCCTGGTTACTATTATCATATTCATTATAATGAGTATCTCTGTAATTATGATCTTGTTGTCTCCATGATGGAAAACTAGGATAGTTTCTATAATGACTTCCTTTGCGGAAGTTCCTATAATTATGACCACCCCTGAATCGAGGGCTGTCGGCTCGTCTCCAGATATTCGAAGAAGAACCCTGAAATGATTGGTTACCTTGGTTCTGATAACTGTTATGGTTACCCTTTTTATTAAACCTGTTTTGAGGTCCTTGGAATTTTTGTGAGTAATTAGGGTTGTATGGTGTTGCTGATGCAACTGGCATACCTTCCTTAACCTTAGTATTGCTAATAACTACATCTGGGTGTGCAGTGACGTTTTGGGTACCATATTCTTCCATTTCTTTTAGTGTTTTAGGTTTCCGCTCATGTAGGAATTCAAGGAATGGTTTACTAATGCTTGACATAATCTTGTCCCTGAGCAATAAATCCATAAGTGCTTCATAAGTCTTTTCTGTTTTGGACAGTTCAATCCAACGATTAAATGTAAGACGTGTCCTTGCAATGAATTCTGAGAATTCTACCCCTGATTCAGGTACCATTCTTTTAAACAAAATACGGTAACCTTCCTCAGATAACTGGTATTTCTTTATCAAGGCTGCCCTAATAACCTCATAATTATCCTTGTCAGTTTCTTCAACCATACTTAAACTCGTCAGAGAATCACCTTTTAAATTCTCAGACAACTGATTAGCATATTGTGATTTCTCCACATTATGAGCTCGACAAGCACGTTCAAATCTATCAAGCCAGAATGTTATATCATCACTGGCAGAATTGAACGCTGGTACCTTGACCTTGTAAGTAAAGGGTTTACCACTAGATGACTGATTGACATTACTCATGTTTGTCAATTTCAACTTTTCTAACTCAAATGCTAAAAGTTCTTTTTGATGTTCATGTTCTCTTATTGCTCTTTTCTCCTCAGCTTCAGCTTCTTTGTCTAATCTCTTTTGTTCAGCTTCTTTGTCTAATCTTCTCTGCTCAGCATCAGCTTCTTTGTCTAATCTCTTTTGTTCAGCTTCTCTGTCTAATCTTCTCTGCTCAGCATCAGCTTCTTTGTCTAATCTCTTTTGTTCAACTTCTCTGTCTAATCTCTTTTGTTCAGCTTCTCTGTCTAATCTCTTTTGTTCAGCTTCTCTGTCTAATCTCTTTTGTTCAGCTTCTTTGTCTAATCTCTTTTGTTCAGCTTCTTTGTTTTGTTTTTCCAATTCCATTTGGAATCTCTTTTCCTCAACCTTCATCTGCAGTTTCTTTTGTTCAAATTCTATTTCCATTTTTCTATCCTCACTTTTTTGTTTCAATTCCTCAGCTTTAAGTGCTTTATCATATTGACTGGTAGCATACTCCTCCAACTTATCTCCAGTCTTGCCTAGAGATTTCCCTAACTCAATAAAGTGTTCCAATGTAGACATGATGTCTAATACTGATAGCAATCAGTTGACACTAAAATGTAATCTATATTTCAAAGTAATGTAAACACAAGCTCTTAATAATTTGATCAATCAGCTCCTTATCCCAAACTATGTGGGGAAACAAGCCTTTAGTAAGGTCTTGTATAATCAACTGTGTACCAACCAATTACTAAAAATCATCAGTTGACTTTTTCTTATAAATTCATATGATCAAATATATTTTAAATAGTGTATGTCGATCAAGAACACAACAAAACAATCATACAAGAGAACAGGAAACATTTGCAGAAATCAAATAAATCAAATAGGAAAAATCAAAGAAAAATGATCACAGAATCTGTGATGATATCTGCAATAGAATGAACAAGACAAATAACGCCACAGTGTATGAACATAAATTGTGTATAAAACTGAAAGATAGCAAAGGGTAGACCAACAAATTATACAAACAAACCAAAAAAAACTAAAGAACAGAGAAATGTTACAAAAACCACAATAAGCACAGTCTTCACAGCTAACACTAATAGCAACAGCTGTCGCAGCAAATTTTCAATCAAGAAAATTGCACCTATAGAAACGCACACATCAGACCCTCTATCACGTGGGATACTCTGTTGTGTGTCACCGCCCAACCAAAACAACGACCCGCAGCATACAAACAAATATCACATATAAACATGTAAACATAAATGTACATATAGCATAAATACTTATAATATAATGCAATGTAATGTGTTGCAGATAGAATGTGTTGCGGAGAAGGCTCAGTTATACGGAATAATGGTACAGTAGTATGGTACTTTATTAAATAATTAATTCTGGCCTAAATCATTAAAGTTCAACACAAACTATGGCAGTGCAGGAGAATCCACTGTTTACAGTTCCTAAGAATCACAAGTAAGACTTCTCGCTTCAGTTGCACTGTACATTTCGCAAACACTGTCAAATATATGCTTCAACACTGATGTGTAATGCTGTCTTTTCCAAACAAACTTGCTGTGTAACGCTGTCTGTTCTATGGCAAATGTCCAACGAAAAAAAAAAAAATGTCAACAAACGCTGACCTAGTAACTGTATACGCTCGATAGGACAGGTCACGCTGACATCGACTGTAGAGTTGTACTGCTGGTGTTTCCGTGTGTCGTAACAGGCCACAAGGAATGATCTGGTCTCAGTAGCTGACTTCTCAAAAATGTCCACTGTGCAGGTTGACACAGGAAGCTGGCACACCACTGTAAAGTATTTGTTTTCATTACTGTAAAGTAGCCTTTGTCACTACTGTAAACGCTTTGTTGTTGTATACCATTGTATTCTCTCGTATGTATGGGTTGAATGGTAGTGAATGTTTATGTGTACTCGTCTGCCTGACAAGAGTACGTAGTCAACTCAAACCCGGCACAGTGTTGGTCATACAGGTCACCTTGTCCCGGAACGTGATGAGGCCCCGACAAGAATGTAGTACAGACAATGAGTGTAAATATGAGTGTCAATACGCGAATGCAGAAATGGTTCTATCGAGTTGACAACTTGGTAGCAATGTACTCATACTCTCACAGTTAGAAGTCAAGGATTACTGGGACTACTGTGGTCTTTCTATAGTGTTTAATAAGACGCACACTTGGACAGTACATGTATGGTTACAGGAACAAATGTCGACATAAACAGCATAGTGTTGATCAATGGTGTATCATCTTAAGTTAGCATTCATGCTGGATAATATCATAATGGAACGTTCGTAGACAAGCATTCAGAGTTCCATAGCTTATACAAATATACATCAGGTCTTACTGACAAATCATGTCAGTTCGTAAATAATGTTCGTGGTGACTCCTAGACAGAACCTCTCTTAGCATGAGTGTAGCTTGTACTCTAGCGGAGATTCCTTTAAATAGCATTCAGCAAATATCTTTTGAGTAAATGCTAAATCACCCATAATAGATCTTTCTTTCATAAATGTGATCTCTGGATCATTATCGGGTAGTAAGGGGCATCCCTGTTCTCTGATGAATGATTGACAATAATTCGGATTCCAAGATGGCTCCTTAACATCGCTCACATAACGGTGAGACGACAAAACTTCTAGAAAGATTCAGTTCATAAATATATCAAAGTTTCCACAAATATCAGCACAATCTGTCCTCATAATTGCTGCTTAGAAACATATCAGTGCTGCTAGGCGATATGTCGTTCTGACATATGAACGTAGAAAGATTCATGTAAACGTCTGCTCAACGTAAGCCTAGGAACGAACGAAGTCAGTAAAAGTACGTTTACCTTGGCATAGAATAACTAGCAAGCACAAAACACTTTCCTGGCGTTGAAGAATCAATAATGGGGAACACATAGACTAAACAGTCCTGGAAGACACTATCTTCTTTCCCCATGATAACTTGAGATCACAAAAACTTTGGACAGCTCGACATGGCGTCCCGCCAGGCTTCATAACCGAAGATTACACTCCCTCACCTCTCTTCATCCGCCGAAAACACCTGACCCCCTTTCAGTACAGTACAAGAACAAATAGTTCCACTTAAACATACTAAGATATCAAGATATAAGACATACTCGTCCTACATAGACAAGCACTACACATAGATTCGGACCATAGACATTCTGAAGCAAGAACAATCTATTCCTAACCAAACACAGAATAGATTCAAGTAAGTCTAAATTCCTCCGCCGAGTTCTATTTTTAAGAACGCTACAAAGAGCGATAACTCACAGAATGACTACTTATTGCCCAATCTGAGTTTCGTCCCTCAATACCAAAACATGCATACAAAGATGAATACATCTTCATCGGACAATTAAAACATTTTACATGGTATGCGTAATCCGTGCGCCAAAAAAATATGTGCCCAACAGTACCGAAAAAAACCTTTCTTTGTGATAAATTGACAAACTCTTTTTCTTTATACCATACATATGACCATAAAGAAAAAAAGTTTGTCAATTTATCACAAAGAAAGGTTTTTTTTCGGTACGTAACTACGCTGTACAACCCAATGCCTAGAATCCGGCTTTTGGAAGGGATCATGTGTCTAGACACTGGGACCGGTACAGTGACATTCATGTGTCATTAGGTCCCTTGTGTGAGAACACAGAGGATCACTAGGTGACACATTTTGTCACTGGGTCTTCTAGTGTTGGGACATGTGGTCTTGACCAGGGCCGGGTTTGGGTGGGTAAATGCGACCTCATGCGAGGAAAAAATATGCGACCTCATGCGAGGAAAAAAAAAAAAAAATTTAAGTTTCAAAAGTTGTTAAACACGTATCAAGACACAGGCATATAAATTAGGGGAAAAAAAGGAAAACGGATCCCGTGACACGCCCATTGATGCATATTGGGAATATGGTGTTATTTTCTTGACCATCGGCACACTAGGTGTGATGTGGTCAGCATCACGCCGGCCGCCTTAACCTTCCCACAGTTGCTCTGGTACCCAAGTTATGAGGCTTGGTCGACCCCGGAGTCGTACGCGGTCTAAAAAATCCCAACTCATTTGGGGATCGAACCATGGACCACCGAGCAAGGAAGCCCGTGCACTGCGCTACTGCTGCTCCTCAAATAAATTAGTTAGACCCTTAATTAATTTTTCTTGTGAGCCAACAGTTTTAGCCGTTGAACAGTTTTCGAGATAGATACCTCCACATCATTGCTTCCAGACTGTTTTGGGCTTTTGATTTGACTGAGAACATGGACTCATGGCTCTGTCTGTCTGTCTGTCTGTCTGTCTGTCTGTCTGTCTGTCTGTCTGTCTGTCTGTCTGTCTGTCTGTCTGTCTGTCTGTCTGTCTGTCTGTCTCTCTCTCTCTCTCTCTCTCTCTCTCTCTCTCTCTCTCTCTCTCTCTCTCTCTGTGTGTCTCTCACCAATCCAGTAATTTATTTCACTAACATTGCTAATTTTGGAATAATTCAACAGGACAATATATTTATTTACCAGATATTCCCCAATTCCCCTCGATAAGCTTTTCGTAACCCCAGGGGGTTACCAAGGTTGTGATCTCCTGATGTAAAGTCTTTATTATCTTTAATTGCTTATTAGTTTAAGAACCGTGTTTCTCCGTAATGTTTATCTTTTACTTTGATGTAATGACTGATTCGGCGTTTATCTTTATGTTCCTTCTATATTCGTTTATTTTCTCTTTCAACAATTCTTTTTCTTCTGTCAAATGCACTTGATTTGCCAGCCAAACTAACTGTTTTATTACCCCGCGTCCGGCTTCGTTGTCTCCAAATCAGAGACATGTTTTTTTTTTTATTTTTTTTTCCCCAGATCTAAGTGTAACAGAGTGCGTTTCCATGGTTTCTTTCATTATGTTTTCAAGAAATATCTCACAAATGTAGACGAAAGGAAGCGTTCTTGATTAGCTTCTTATTGTTTCTTACGAATGTTAAACATTTATTAATTTATTTTATTTCTCAGAAATGTTTTTGGGTGCAGAAAACTCTAGTTTGGTTTCTGGTTTTGTTTAAAGGACTATTTTCATTGCATACTAACAACTTCATCAGTGCTCCGATCTCCTCCCTTTGATCACACAAGGAGGTTCTCAGCACAGTGCACGAACTCCGTAGCACCGGCGAGAATCCCAATGTGTGTATATAGGAATCACACATTCTATTAACATATTTTGTGGGTAGGTTTCTAATTTGTAAATTTTGCCATGAAAGCGACTGTGACCGCTTGGCCTTTCACGCTAGCTTTGTCCCTCCTCCTTCCACGCTAAGCATTTATATGTGCTAGAAGATGCTACATGTAAAAATGACAGACCTTAAAAGCAAATAAGACGGTTTTACAGAAAACGCAGTATTCATTCAAAGTTCAGTTGACAGGGCAAACGTAGGTCAGTCCCAGATAATAATGAATGGGTTTTATAAGCGCGAAAGTGGGAAATGAATGTTTGTGTAATCTGGTTTTTTTTAAAATCCTATTGTTAAGTTGGAAAAGATCACACATGTGAAAAAAAGTCGAAATAACAGAATGTCGTGTGCAAAAAGGTCGAAAAGCTGAGGAGAGGAGTGCAAATGTTAATTATTGTGTCGTGTGAAAAAAGGACGGGTCGTGTGAAAAAAGGCCGGAAAAAAGAAGAAATAGTATAAATAGAAGAGTTGTGGGCGATAGGCACAGATTTTAGGATTTATGATTCCAAAGATACCATGATTTTAGACTAGAGGATTTTTACATATAGCGTTAGGTGAACTTCGTCTTTGAGGATATCAAGACAAGTTTTGTTTTAGTAGACAAGTGTGAATATTATTCAGTTGGATTATACATTTTTCATTTTGGATAAACAACCATCATTTTGTGAAATTTACAGTGTTTGTCTAATGACATCAATAAACTCTAATATAATTTTCTACATTTGCTGTTTGTGGAAATTTGCAGTAATTTCTTTCGGATATACGTTGTAGTGCTGAAACTGTTTTGCTTATCACCAAACTCAAAGGGAAGAACATTCCTGGGTTGAAAAAAAATAACAAAAGGTCAAGTATTACCATCTCTGGCGGAAGGCCAGTTAGCACTTGAACCCCAACAACATATGAAAGATTAACTCTGACTAAATAAAATCAATATAACTACTAGTGCCGCATTCAATTGACGCGGGCACATATCTTCAAAGTGATGCCGTTACCAGCTCGGTTACACGACCTTATAGCCTACTCTTTACGATTTCCAATTGCCGTGGGATTTTTAACGTGCGCAACTTGCACACGGGACGTCCTATTTTTTCGCCCTTATCCCAGAAGGCTAGGCATCCTATCTCACTACCCAGGAGACCAGGGGGGAGTATGATATCTTTAGGACTACTGGTTCTGAAAAAAAAAACATGTCCTTAAATTATATTCCCTCAACTGGGAATCGAATCCGGTACCTCTAGAATTCGAGGCAGACACTAAACCTCTTAGCCACTCGTAAAGCTCTAGTTGCTTTACCGCAACGTTGGACAATATCATAGGCTAATGTGATTCCGGTACAATTTAAAAGGAAAGAATACTTAATAAGAGCTGAAGAACTTCTTGGAATCAAACTCAGCAGCTACAGATGTTACATTTTGTCTAAAAATAAAAAGGATGGACCAAAACGTTACATATTCATACGAGGTTGCTTGCATAGAGTGGAAGTACAAAGGTGGTACGACAAGATCAGGACTGTGAAACTGATGATAAAAACCAGACAAGTGACAGTGGAACAAGAGATGAGAAGAACTGAAAGGACACATATTAAAGAAGCTTGGTAATAGCATTGCAAAGCAATCCTTGAACTAGAATCTCAAGGGTAGGAGACGAGCTGCACCCCCTAGGGTAGGAGACGAGCAGCACCCCGTAGGGTAGGAGAGAAGCAGTGAGACTCAAAAGTAGATGAAGAAGAAAACTGGACAGAAATATAAAGAAAAGATGAAGACTTGGACAGATCATAACTGATGCACGCTACAGAAGGATTTGGGATGGGTTTGTTGGATGCCTATGCTCATTGGAGAGCAGAAGAGAATTGAATGAATCAATCAATCAATCGATAACCAGGATCTCGCATGAAGATACTTGGTCAATGACAACACAACCAAGCTATGATTATATTTACTAGTGTAAAAGCCCGTCATAAGACGGGAATTCAATTCTAAAACACCAATACCTAACGGCAACAAAAGTATTAAAAAAAACCCACTATGCATCACCACAGTACACGAACTACGTAGCAGCAGCGAAGATCCTAATGTGTGTGTATACGTGATCACACATTCTATAATTATTTTTGTGCACACCTTCGTTTGCGCATTCTACTTTGGTAAGTGTTACTATTTTCGGGAGAGTACATATAAGGGAAACTATACAATTAATGTCTAACTTTCAACAAAAGTTGCTTCCCTTAGCGTTATGTACTGACAGAAAAAAGCTGGGATTTTATATATAGGATAATGTACCACTTTAACCAGGAGGATTTGGTTTCTCCATTCGTTCTCCTTTTCTTCCCCTTATGGAACGTGGAGCCAACACAGCAGCTGGTCCAATTGTAGGAAACTTGAACAAAACATTCATAAGCTCTTGCAGCTGTGGTTTCTTTAACAATTTGTTTTCTATGATGATGTTGCCAGTCCCATGCATAACCTCTTATCAGTCGCCTTGTATGAGATGCCTGAGGGAGCAGACGTTGTTGGTAGGTAATGGACCCTGCAGCAGGTATTATAGTTTGTTAATGGAACGCCATGAGAATAAATACAAGCAAGCATGAACTTGCCATATTTATCTGTAATTACTCCAGGCATGTCGTAAAACGTGAACAAGATGGCGACTGGGTGTTGGATTCATACATCCATCGTGTTTAGAATAATGCTACAGACATATTCAGTCATGGAATGCAGTGGAGCAGACTTCCTGCCCTGGTGTCAACTCCAGTAAAGGAAAAAAAAAATTGTTTTTTCTTATGGAATGCTGTGGAACAGACTTCCTGCCCTGGTGTCAACTCCAGTGGCGGCACATTAACATTTGCTTCAGGGATATTAACAAGGGCACTCGTTTTTTTTTTTTTTGTCATTGCGATTGGATATATGTTTTGGTCTGAAGTCGATGTGTGTATTATTATTTTTCTTTTATAAAATTTTCCTCTTTTGGCGAGGCGCACCCCGCTCAACCTAGACACAGGGTCCGTCGGTTATATTAGGGTTCGTGTCTAAATATAAATGACCGGGCGGTCTGTTTCAATGTGTGTATGTTACCTGTAAGGAAGGAGGACATTACGTGCTAGAGAGAAAAGGATAAAAGACTCAGTAATGGCAGAAAAGTTAAGGTGAAGGTTGTCTCATGGCAGAAAAGTAAAGGTGAAGGTTGTCTCATGGCAGATACTGCCGTAGAGGAATGAAGTGCTAATGACTTCACGATAATAGGTCCAGCTTTATGAGACGGGGAGAGCTAGTTCATTTCTGTGCAGCTTTTGCCTTCCCTTTGCTCAAGAGCAAAGTTGGGTACTCATTTACAGCTGGGTAGACTGGAACGTGATGCTACCAGGTTTTGATCCCGATAACTGTGCCGCCAGAAGAAAGTGCTCTAACCGCAAAGCCAATCTGACTCTCAACACCAGAAATGATAATCATTAATAAGGTGCACATTACCAGAATGAATTAATTAGACATCAGAAGTAAAGTCTGGAAAGATTTCAGTGATGAGAAAGTCACCAAAATAAGCACAGACAATACTTGCAAAACTGCTAACTTACACTTCCTATTTGCTTTCGTGATCTTACTAATTTTAACATGGCAGATGTAACACCAGACCACACTATCTTCTACATTTGGAATTGCACCGCCCTAATATAACCGATAAATCCTGTTTCTAGGTTGAACGAGGCGGGCCTCGCCAAAACGTGGTAAAAGTACTATTCTAAAAAAGTGTTAAAGACTGAACGCAAAGGTTAGGATGTTTTTTCCGAACATGCCTAATTGTTGTTCAAGAAAGTAAGAGATGACTGAGCTTTTCCCTTGCCTTCCGTCGCTTTATAAACGTGAATCTCCAACAGCATTTGACTAAAAAGCATAACCCACATGGCAATGGTGTGGCAGATGCTACCCGTGTATCTTAATTAAATTATCTTTTGTATCCAGTTTTTGAGCTCGATATTATCTTTCCAGAACAGATAACGTTTCATTTGTGGTTAATTAATTGTGTGATTTATATTTCTTCGAAACTTTAACATAACTTATGATGCGATTTATATTTATTCCAAACTTTAACATAACGTACGATGTGTTTAACTCTTTCAGTCCCAAGCAAAAAAAGTGGGTTTGGCCCAAACAAAAATGGCCATACCAGTAAGTTTTTATTGTTTTTGTTTGGAAATAATTTTTTAAAATGTTCATATTCATAAATAATAAAAGTCCATAATGGATGGCTATACTTTAAGATAATAGCGTTTTTGAGTTGTCAAAATTAGAAAACGGCCCTAGAAAGGATCAAGAGATACGAAAGCCAGTATACTGTTGATTGGGCCAAATGGGTCTAGCGGGAAGTACAGTATACTGGCTCTTGGGGGTTAAAGAGTTAATACGTCTTCTAAATTCTATCATAACTTATGGTGTGAATTATATTTCGTAGAAAATCTGTTATAACCCATGGTGTGATTTATATATATTTTGTTTCAAAATTCTCATTCCCTCTTTAACTCAGCGTATTCTTTTTCTCTCTTTCGCTCTTTGTCTTTCTTCCCCGGGATCGTCATATTCTTCCTCATATGCATTTCATTTTCCATTCGTAATTCGGCAGACGACAGCGTGAGGTTCGTAAAAGCCTTTCTACATATATGTCTCTCACAAACATTTTTTTTATATCACGAAAATCAGAAGCTTACAAACGACGGGACAGAAAGTCGCCATTGACAACACTGGGGATATAGTTCTGGTTTGTTGTTCCGATTGCTTGTATAAATTGCTACAGATTACGAGCCAGAGAGGACATTTTTAACACGAGGACTCATTATTTTTTTTAAAAATGACGCAAAAATGTCAAACTCTGAAGTGAAAGCTGTAAAAATATTAGCATTTGAATATATGCCATATTGAAATATTCTCAGAACTTAATAAAAAGATAGAATAAACTGGTATAAACGCATGTAATTGAGCTATAAAAATACAGATTTCAGTGAACGAGTTATTTCTGCATGGTAGGATATCATTAAATAGAATGTGCACAGGAAAGATTTGAATAAAATATATCATCACATCCACGATCATCATCATTATTTCCGTTTTCGTTCTTAACTCCTTGACTCCGGAATTACTTTCCACCCTGTGCCGTAATTGCAATTCATGATAGACTAAAAACAACTCTCACAGCCTTGTTTTGGCACGGGTGTCAGATCTGACCAACGCTCTGAGCGTTGTTCCGGACGATAGAGCAATCACTGTAGCTGGTTACCTTGTAGGATGCCTTTGCCACGCAGTCACGTGCTCTTGCATCAATGGTTTCTGTAGAAACGTGTTCTACGTAATGACGTGGCCAGTCCCATTCACAAACTCATATTAGTCACTTTATACGACATGTCACAGGGATCAGGAGTCCAAATCTTTCTTTATCTCATCAAACGGGGCACATACAATTTATGAACTACATCAGCGGTAGGCAACCCAACAGCTGTGAGTATCTACTTTAGAAAAACTGGCTGTCTAAAGATCTGCCTTGATAAAATCATGTTTGTTTTCAGGTTTCAGGGGTATCTGGGGTTTAGATTATGTCCAGCCTATGTGTAACTTTTATCTCTGCCGCACGATATGCTTCCCGTAAACCCATCAACCGAGCGGAGGAAAATTAAAACTAAATTTTTTAACCGAATATTAACTTCACGTCAAAGAAAAGATTCTTTTCTATCTTACACAGATTCACAGTTGGAGGTCGGAGTGGCTAAGAGGTATGGCGTTCGCCTCGAATTCTAGAGGTACCGAGTTCGATTCCCAGTTGAGAGAATATAATTTATTGAAATTTTTTTTCCAAACCAGTGGTCCTAAAGATGTCATACTTCCCCCTAGTCTCCTGGGTAGTGAGATCGGATGCCTAGCCTTCTCGGATAAGGGCGAAAAAATAGGAGGTCCCATGTGCAAGTTCCGCAATGTAAAAATCCCACGGCAGTTGGAAATCGTAAAGAGTAGGTCACAGGACTGTTGCACTGGCAAAATTTAAAAATCAGAAACCTAACCACCATAAACATATTTATAGAATGTGTGATTCCTATATACATTCACATACTGGGGTTCTCGCCGAGGCTACGGAGTTTGTGCACTGTGCTGAGATCCTCCTTGTGTGATTTGAGGTAGAAGATTGGAGCACTGATGGAGATGTCCGTGTGCATTAGAGATAATCCTTAAAACCAAACCAAACCAAAGCACGAATAAAGTGAATTATAGTTAGCTAAATTGTGGGTTTTCACTGAGAACGAGTTGAAAATTACATTTAAACCTGGGGACAACGCACTTTTAAGTACCAGGGTCTTCATGAACTGATGTGATCTACTGTCCTGATCATGCAAGGGTACGTGGCAATGAGAGAGCTGACAGACTGGACTCAAGAGCACCCGTAGTGGGGACACTGTACATGGATAAGGGACAGCTTCTGAGGGCAATTAATGATCGCCTGCTGGATAATGACACTGCAATGGAAGAATTAACAAGGCTGTGACTGTTGGAGTTTGGCATTATACGTGGGACTAGCAGAAATGGACGTGAGAGAGGATGCATCCGTCGTATGTACAACCAGCGTGCTACAGGTACAGTTAGCATTTACAGTCTTCGACAATTGCTGAGGGAGACTGAGCACCTATGGGTTTGCCCGGAGTGTAGTGACGTCGATTCTGATTAAAGTATAACAATAACAATAAGTACTGGGGAGAAAGGTCTAATCTGAAATTTACCTAGATTAAAATTTCTTTCCTCTTCTCCATCACCTAGATATCTACCAAATGAAGCCTTGATATCTACTGATAGATCAAGATCGAACCGGTTGCCGACCCCTGGACTATACTTAATGATAACATCGTTTCTTCAGTCACATCATTTATTGTTATAGCGTCACAGATGCTAGCTAGTACTGATGGAACAATGCCTGGATATACGGTTCCTGTAGTTGCATCATCATTAGCAGTCATCATTTCCTACGGATGATTGAGACACCACTGCCACTGGTCAGTTAGCCGGAAGCATGCAGTAACCTAGGGGTCAGGAAGCTTTCCATGACAAAGAGCCAATAAATTTAATTTTGTCTTCATTTTAACAAACTGAAGAGCCGCATGACAAAAAATTACATGGTGTCTGTCATTCACTAAGAGTTAAGTAGTAGATAGCCGAGAGCCGCACGAGATGGCTCAAATGGCCGGATGCGGCTCGCGAGCCGCGGGTTTCCGGCCCCTGCACTAACCTATTCGTGAGCAGCGGCAGCGATGGTTTCTATCGCAACTGTTTTTCAACTCTACGAAATAGTCTGATGGAGCCGTAGTCCTATCGTTTCTTTGTCTTATCAGACACACTCAGGAACTACACGGGATACTGTTGTCTTAAAACATGCTTAATAAAATTACTCTTGGTTTTGAAGATTCAGGTGCTCACTTTAAAAAAAAAAAAAAAAAAATTTCCGTGTCCCGTTCAACCTAGTCGGTTATATTAGGGCACGTGTCTAAATATGAAAGACCTTTAGCCCTGTGATAGTATGTATTGCGTTCACTCAATGTTTCATTTCACGTATTTTTTTTTCATATAAACAACCGATGGATGTTTCATCGTCATTATTATCATCCGAGTTATTATCATTATCATCAACATTATGCTCATCCTCGTCATCATCTCCTTTTTTGACTACTTATGAAGTATGGAGCCACCACTGCACCCACCGCCCTCCCCATGCCACAGAAGGAAGCCTACGTCAATGCATAAATTCTTGCAGCTGTGGTTGCCATAGAATTTAGTTTACAAGATGACTTTGCCGGTCGCCTTCACAGCATCCTATTAGCTGCCTTCAACGTCCTGCTTTGATTGAACTGAAGCTCTACGGAGATGCAAATAGCCTCAAGCTGACTGTAGTGGATTTGATGGTACTGTATGGTTGTGATATTACCTAGTGTGATGCATGAGGTCAGCTGTGAAGGCTCCTGAGATAAATGTAGCTGTGAATTTACAGAAGGCCCTTCTTGCTACCACTTACGACCTCATACATATCTTTTTTTTTACTAATGAATGTGGCTACGTTAAAAATCTAGGGTACTGAAATGTAAGGTGTTGTATTAGTATATACAAACACACCACACACAGATATTTAATAAGTCTAATAATATTACTAAAATTTATAACACACTGAACTAACTCAAGCTGTTTAAATTTTTATATTAAATTTTCTTTAAGTTTATTTGTTCTGAACCAAGGTTTTATTTTGGTCAGAACATATGAAAGGTTTTGAAATTATGAATGAAATGCATGAATATATGGCATAATAAATGAAAGGTGTGTACATATGTATTTTACAAGACTAGTTAATATTACTACTGTTTATATTTGTAATTTATCTGGGAGAACGATTAATGGAGGTGCTGTTGGGGTGGCTTAATCACTCCCAGTCTATGACTTCCAAACATTTTCCATTTACTGATGGGAGGAATACAAGTTTATTTCCCAACATGGTATGTTCTAGTTGATGGGAATATAGTTGGTGTTAGTTATTAAATAAGTTGGTGAATGTCCAGCAGGCGAGACGCTCACGTATCTTTGACTGAGTAGTTCTGGTGCTGGAATCTGGTGGCCCCACCTCTCCGTGCTTGGGGGCAATCTAAGGCTGCTCTGCCAAAATACTCGACTGCACGGGTCCACACTTGTATTTTACAACACAGCATTTGACACCACTTTGGTGCCAAATAAAAAACTCACAGTTCAGAATTATGAATAGAGAACACAGTTATATGCTAGCAAAACTCAGCTGAGCTGCTGGCTCTAGTATGGCGTCCCTCTAAATATTTCAATTAGCTTCTGGGAATTACACCACTGAAGAATTACTGTGTCTACTACTGGACAATTTATGATGAATGGCAAAAATGCGCGTCTGAGCGCCGATAATATGTTTATCTGTGGCCAATCACCGTCTTTCCCCCTTTTCAAATTTCAAACCTCCTACCAAAAGTCAATTCAGTCATTCCTCAGTCAAGTATGTATTATTGTCTGTTGGTCCGTCTGTCTCTACTTGCGTTTTTTACAAAAACACACTTGTTTATACATGCATTTCCTACACGAATCTGCCTCTAGAGTTATTTTTAGCCACAACTTTCCACTAATTCCCCCTCCCTTTCATTCTAACTAGATTTTAGCACTTGAGTCTCAAGGCCGCAATTTTTGAAAATTTAGTGACATATTTTTTTTCAATGCAGTCGCTCGCTGATATGAACAACACAGTCTTTTGTCAATATCTTCATTATTATCTATCCGTCTGTATAAATGAAAGCATATTATTTCTCTGCTCAAGATGGGCCATCAGGCCAGCTAGGTTTTATATTCCTAACACTATTATTAAGAAAAAGTTACTTTTCAAGGTTAGTTGTTTTTTTGAAATATGTTCGAGCATCTTCTGTAATGCGTTTGCCGCTGAATTCAAATAAAAGGACTAAGTATCGCAAAAGCGTCCAAGAAATGACTGTTGCGTATAATAGCTAAGGTCCCTTTTGTCGATTTCTTTACCTTGTGTCAACTTGGGGACGTGAATTTTTTTCCTTTCCCCACCAATTGCGTCTTTTTAGCCTTGCTAGTTTCAAGCACGTGTTCAGTCATATTTTTCTTTTTGATCTCAGTTCTCATCCCGTCTACAAGGGTAAACGTTTTGCCTTCACGTCTAACAAGTTAATTTCATGGCGGGAGTGACCCGCGGCATGGGCGATCATGTCTTCTAGTAGCTTACGCATTATTTTTTCCCTACATTTTATCTTTGGAGATATTTTAACGTTGTATCACGGTTAATTTTATCACACTGACTACTGCGTTCTTTGGAAACATTCAAGCAGACGTCTGAGAGTGAACGAAGATGAAGAACAGAAGCATAATTTTTTTTTTCTTTAACTTCTCACTGTCCCGCGGAAACCATCCCGGGGCGGATGAACGTTTACTTAGTGAACTCTGAAATGTGTCTAGATTAATTTACTATGACTCGCGACTGTTTTCTTACAACATTAAATTACGAGGTAGCTTGGTTCATCAATGTCTTTGTCATGCCTTCTGAAAGTCCATCGCTTTTTTGTTGTTCCTTACAGTGATGTCCAACTCCCACCTGATCCAATGGGTTGTAAGAAAATAAGGGCGAAAATATAAGAGGTCCCGTGTACAAGTTGGTCACTTTAAATATCCCCGGAAGTTAGAAATCGTAAAGAGAAGACCATACGGCCGCTGAGCTGCCAACATTTAAAAATTAAGAAACCTACCCACCACAAAAATATTTATAGAATGTGTGATTCCTGTATACATACACTGGGATCTTTGCTGGTTCTATTGAATTCGTGCACTGTGCTGAGATCCTCCTTGTGCAATCTAAAGGAGGAGATCGGAGCTCTTATGAAGTTTTCAATGTACAATGAAGATAGTCCTTACAACCAAACCAAACCAAACCAAACCAATCCTTGCAGTGTTTCTGAATCATTATATGTTATATTTATTCTTCATTACGGTATGGTGTATAACCATAGACAGTAAACAAGCAATTAGAAGAAAGAATTGAAGCCCCTGATAAGTAGATATATTGAAGAATGGGGCACGTCTGAAGGAAACTGAAGACAACAAATAGAAAGGTATAAGAAAATCTAGGAATGAAAATAGAACTAATGATTAAAAGGCAGCTAAAAATATTTTGGCTCTATAAAATGACATAACACCTTGCTGAATACCAAACTGGAATGAAGAGTAAATAGCAACGTTTCAAAAGAAATCCACAGGGCTAGAGACGCAAAGTAAGAACAAAAAATGAAGAAAACGAAGAAGTGAACAGGAGAGAGACGTGAAGCGGATGAAGAAGATAAGTACGATACTTGAACACACGTCATAAGACAGAAAGGTTTGGCATGAATTTGTTGAAGGTACATGCACATTTGAAGCTAACGTGTAATGAATAACTGAATTTTCCAGAACATTAAAGAGCTTCGCTTCTGAAACTTTCTTTCTGATCCATTCAAATGCTATCTGTAACTTTCTTTCTGACCCATTAAAATGCTATCTGTAACTTTCTTTCTGACCCATTAAAATGCTATCTGTAACGAATAGATACTTTCAGACTGCTTCAGATGGAAGATAAAGACACATGCACCCAACATTTTACGCTGATTCTTCCAATAAGATTCCGAGCTTTAGAGGTAGATTTAGTAAGAAGGAATAAATCACATTTTACACGACAGATGCAGCCTTACAAACCCTGCTGTTTGCGTTAAATAGAAAACCTGCAGCGAAAAACTGATTTTTTTACTATACCAAAAAAAAAAAAAAAAAAAAAAATCAAAAAAAAAAACCAAATTGAAAATGAAAAGCTGCTGAATAAATCAACATGAAAAGATGAATTTGCATTTTTACTAAAAAGTCAAGACATATTGGGAATAACAAGAACTTGACACGAACTGAATTTAAAACCGCTATCATACAGCGGTAATCTCAAGTAGGAATCGCAAAATATACGTGAAATGTGTTATATGTGGTACCTGAACTGAATAATACATTGAAATCGTATATTTAGCAATGGACTATATTATAGACTTAACTTATGTTTAAGGTTAAAGGTAAAAAAATATGTGCACATGTATTTTGGCACAAAGCAATTACGGTGGCGATATGGTTCATCGTGGTTCAACCTAAGGGAATAATCACATAGATGAGGTCTTTAACAAAAATTCAAATAAATACTGAATGTCCTCGGCTTACGACAGGGTTCCATTCCGACGACCCTACCGTAAGTGGATATAGTCGTAATTCGAAAATCGCTATATACTTTATGCACCTTAAGGATATGTTGACATTTAACATGGCCTATTAGAGAATGACACCGTAATCGATGAACCATCAAGGCTAAGATTGCCAGAGTTAGGCATTAGGCGTAAGACTAGCAAAGATGAACGTATGAGAGGATGCATCCGGCGTATATACTCGTACAACCAGCGCGCAACAGGAACAATTAGCATTCAAACCCTTCGACGTTTCCTTAGGGACACCGAACACCTATGGGTTTGCCCGGAATGAAATGGAGTCGATTCTGAACAACAACAATAATAATAACATGTAACGTGACTGAATGATAAAATCTAGATGACTGTTTTATTATATTTTAAAACTAATTTTACTCTGCTTATATTTAAATGTCGGCGTCTGTGGCCTAATGGATATGAACGCAGTTTCATAATCCAGATATACCAGGTTCGAAACCTGCTGCAGGCGGTTTGGTAGCAGATCGCTTTGTGTGGATTTTTAACAATGGTATAAGCGGCGTACCATTCAGAAAGCAATGGCAAACTACTGAATGAAAAAATTGCCTAGAAAAATCACAAACAGCCAATAAAAGCTGGGGTTGATTGCCACATCCTGTAAAGGATAAGCAACTAACTTTTATATTTAAATAAAATAATGTACAAAATAAAAAAATTCCGACAGAAAAAATATTATAGTAGAAAAATGGAATAGCCAGTTTGACTGGTTGTTAAGTCGTAATCGTCATTAGTCGAGAACAATCTGTAAATAAATAAATAGAACCCAGACACACACTCACAAAAACAGAACCAAACGACAGATAGAAAAAATATAGAACGTATGTAAAATATACTTAAAAAATACATCAGATGAGTAGAGCGCTAACAATATAATAAATAAAAAAAATAGTTAATCGCCTCTAGATTCCAAAAGGCGCCCAGAAAACGTCTGCAAGTTCAAGAATACACTCTGGAGATCAAGGGGGATAATCTACAAGGGGAGGCTATTTTAATAATAAAATAAAACAGAGAAGCGATCCGAGAACAGTCAAATTATAACAGAAAAATAATGTTTGCAATTTAAAATGCCTTCAGGCAGTGTTTCCCACGGTGTGATGCTCCTGTTGGGGATTGTTGCATGGTTTACGAGCATTTTGGTTTTATCTTAATTTGGATGGTCGCACCATGCAACACCTTAACTAACTAGACTCCCAAAGGGTACGCGTAAAACGTCGGATGACGCGTTAAGCCTAGTAACGATAGAGTATTGATGTAGCCTTTGGGCTAATAGCAGTTTTTCTATAATGTGTGTCAGAGTCCACTAATATATGTTGAGTCTTAACTCATATATTCAACCGTCAGTGTGCAGGCTTCCTAGTTAATGGAATAAGAAATAAATAAGGACTTTTGAGTCCCGAGAATATGTGAAGCCGTCGATATTAAAACGCAGATCTACACGCGATATTCTAGATAGAACGCGGTGTATTATAAAACGCGCTATTGAAAGCGATAATGTTAAATTGTGGCGCGGACAGCCAAACTGAGAATGATTGATATAGCTTGTGATTTTATGAAATAGGCAAGATGTCTTAATAGAAATATAAAGCCAACGATTAGGCATAATATGTGACGTGATAATGTCAAGACAGTTTGTAATGACCGCTCTGGATCAAATAGTTGAGAATGCATGAGACTGTGATGTCATTCCTTATTTTGAAATGGGAACAACGTATTTCGTTCATGTTTTCCATAATGTGATATGTCTTTTTTTTTTTTTAAATACAGTTTTACCTCGTTTTGGCGAAGCGCGTCTCGTTCAACCTAGTCGGTTATATTAAGGTGCATTTCCAAATATAAAAGACCCTTACGTCTGGTATTATAATGAATGTGATATGTCTTCAGATAATGAAATGGAGAATGTCGTCTTCAGAAGACTTTGTGTTGATTGCCAAGTTTGATGAGATTCACTACAAGAAGTTTTCATAGTTCTGTCAGTTCGACAATCAAGTGTTATCATTCAACCTATTGAACGAACTAATCTTCATTACATCAATACGAATATAGAATGAAACAAAACGTCACAAACGAATTGAACACAAAATACGAGAAATAGAAACATTCGTTCACACAAAATCCACGAAAACGTTAACGAACCCAAATGTTACGGTAGCATTTAATAGACATAATCGAAGTCAGAAGAAATCCAGCAATTATTACGATATTTTTATAAAAGTCCGTAACAGCTCCTACCCTTGAGGGCACCGAAACGAGTCCCAAGGGTACACCTCAGTCTATTTAATATTTTTTAGCTGCAGAAAACAATTCATTAAACTCTAATAAATAAGAGGGATATACCTGTAAGGCTAACCTCTCATAAGGGGTATGCGATTATTGTAAATTTGAAAAACACTTCCCTAAGGGATTGCTTATCAAACTATCTGTCCCGACAGCCCCTGATGGAAGGGAATTACACAAGAAGTGATGAAAGAAGAAAATAACTCTTTAAAAAAATGGTCGTATTTTATGTAAGGTGAAAAAGCATTCATTCTCCATAAAAACTATCAAATGCAAGTGGGTCTGAAAATACCAAAAAACAAAAAACACAAATACAAAGATACTGAGAATAAATGCAGCAAAAAACTATTACACTTGATGAAACACATAATACATATATCGTGACAGCAATACAGACAAAGTTGGAGGGACAGACAGCGAAATCAAAATAAGTATACCAAATGCAAGAGGACCTTTCGTTTGGAAATACTCGTATATGCAGATCAAAAGAAATGAAGACGAACGTAAAAGTAAGAATCTTCAACTCAAATGTCAAGTCAGTCCGACTGTCTCAAAAACTTTTATTTTAATGGAGTTATTTTAATTGACTTTCACATTATTTTAATTATAATTTATAATTGGCTGGACCGATGCCGATCACAACGTAAAGAAAGAAAATAAATAAATAAAAATGTACAATGAATGTTTGGGAATCTGCATCTGTCTGTAATGCGTGGGACATATACACCTTCTGGGCGTCAATTATTTAAAACGCGACTACTATACAAAGCGCAGGTGAAGTTAAATAAACGTGGTTAAAAAACTCAAGGACTCGGACACAAAAAAGGGCGCGTGAAACTATTTTAAACTTTAAGAAGCTCTAGCAAATAATTTCAACATGGCTTTGAAAAAAAATAGTTATTATTTGAAAACATAACCACTGGATGAAGTCCCAGGTTACTTAAACAATTACGACATGTGTCAAGAACGAAGGAAATTTGAAGAACAGTTTTGAAGGAGCTAAAAGATATAGAAACCAAATAAACGTATAGTCCGTTTTACATTATGCAAGATACATGAATATTAGCTGTGCGCTGAAATAGAAAGGGTAATAGAAATATGCTGCACAAAGCATATACAATATACATAATTGAACGGAGTAGTATATAGCAACATCATACTTCTCTACACGAAAAACTGTTTGGAGAATTCAGGAACCTTGAGATTACTACTGCCTTTATCAGAGCCATTAATGTGGAAGTCTGAGGGCGAAAGAGATGTCAGAAACCTTGAGATGACTACTGCCTTTATGAGAGCCATTAATGTAGAAGTCTGAGGGCGAACATGGAAGAATAAGGAGATGAAAGTATTCTATCGAATAATACGAAGAGAGTACCACATTGTTAACCATGACACATGAGAATAAAAACATGAAGAGAGTACCACATTGTTAACCATGACACATGAGAATAAAAACATGAAGAGAGTACCACATTGTTAACCATGACACATGAGAATAATAACATGAAGAGAGTACCACATTGTTAACCATGACACATGAGAATGATAACATGAAGAGAGTACTACATTGATAACCATGACAAATGTGACCGTAAAGCTAGTCATACCAAGAAAGATAACTCATAAAAAAATTTGTCACTTTTAATTAAAACAGAAGATAGCTTATACAGTAGAAATTTGCTAGAAAAAAAATTGAAACTTAAATAGAAACAGACTATATCCATTAACTTTATAAAAAAAATAGGAAAAGGGATGATGATGGAAAAATAGCGTAGATTGATTATTGGCCAATCGTGAGCTGAATAAATCTAGATCACGCAACGCTACCCCAGATTGAGCTCAGCCCCGGCGTGTTTTTCCCGGGCAAGAATGAGTCGCAGATCAGTCATGGTAGTGTCTAGACGTATTGTTCTAATGCTGCTCATTTTCGAGGATTTTTCAAAATTTACTAAATGAAGTATTCATTTGGTATCACACAGTACCTGTGTAACTTATATGTATTATTTCTAACAAGGATGGCTGTAAGTAGAGTGTTTGAATAACCTATTATACTTGCAAATCAAAGAAAGATAGTTTTTGCCCACGTAGAAGGGAACTAATGGCTGCAAGTTGTACCTTGAGTCAAAATATAGACTTTGAATTGCAATGTAGAAGCACTAACAGTTTGGTAGAAGATGAAGCTCTTCGATAAATAAGAAAATGGATTAATTCTCTGAAGAACTGCTAGTATGCATTTACCGCTAGCTAGTATTGGAAGCACCCGTGTGTTACCGGGGCCCGAAAGGGGAGCAAAGAATAGTAACACTGCACCCTACCACGCATGTCGTAAAAGGCGACTAAGGAGGGTATGGGCATGGGGCTGTTTACCCCATCCCGTAAAAACTTCGCACAGTGGGCTGATCACCTGCTTGCCAACCAATCTGATTACAGAAACAATGATAGATTGTTTGGTCTGTTTTTGTTCCACAAAGACGCCACTAGGCGTGGTGGAAACAGCGATAGATTGATCAATTTGTTGTTGCCCTAAGACGCCACTAGGCGTACTGGCCACATACTGCTTTGCCGGTTGATGGCTAAGGATGGAAGAAGAAGAAGAAGTATTGGAAGGAACAAGTAGCTAAGAGTTGAATCAATGTGAATCATAGGATGTCAGTTCTCCATGCTATATTAATGAAAGCAATGTCTATTTGTGGATGAACGAAATATGTATACTGTTAATCTTCACGCCATTATGTAAATAAGTTGTGATCAATAAAAATCACGTTGAAACCAAAGGGAGGTCGTCCATTAAATACTGTGCTACACATTTATTTGAAAGGAAGGAAGGAATGTCTGCTGGGAAACTAATAATGTCTTATCAACTGCTCCTAACTAATTCCCCTTAGAGGATCATCCCAGAACCTGGTAAACTCCTGTAAGTCTGTAGGAGAGAAATTCTAAACTCTAGCGGATAGGCTAGTTCATCAATCTAACACTCTCTGTACAAACAGCAACCCCCAACACCCACGGTCACATAGAAGGATATATATATATATGGTGCCCGTGACCAGTCCTCTATAAGGAGCAGATAAAAGGATAACCAGGGATCAAAAACTACTATAACGATCAATCACGAACATGGACCTAAGGAGAATACACCTACAACAGAGATACATGCAGCCCAAACAATTCAGTAAAAGTTTTCGCTGTGACACTGCCAAGACGATGTACGACAAATACACCCCACACTACCCGTTTCATTTTGACCAGAAGAATGCAAATTTTCTACAGAGAAGGTATTGTGTAGTACAGAAGCCCTATGTGTATCCCACTGCACGAGAATTTATGTACACTTCAACTCATGACAAACCAAGTCAAACATGGCAGAGACGGAGGTACCTGATCAAGACAGTCCCTAGTTCAAACCCTAGTTTTCAGCCAACGAGAAAACCACCATATTATCCCTACAAAGAAAGAGAGAGAAGACCACATACCAAACATTGGGCCACCTTAAGTGACAGAGCTCAAAGAATGACTGTCAGAAATTTTATAAATGAAATTAAAACCAGAAGCATCTGGGAGTTCAAGAATATAACATCGAAAAACGGTCAAGTATGCCTCCTCACAACAGACGATGGATGGAGGGCACACATCGGTCCCATAACACCAGGAAAGACAGCCAAGACATACCAACAAGTAAAGTAAGCACAGCCTATTCCGTGGAATAATCAACCCAAGCCAACAAAACAAGTACCAACAACAAATAAAACCAAGTTGATTTGTGCCAAAACAACGATGGTTTGTGTGGCAACATAAACAGAACTTCCCAGGTCAACCTTTATTAGCTCGCAAACCTACTCCCGCAGTGACCACTCGTCAGTTGATACGTACCACACTCCCAGTTCTGGCAGCTCAAGTTGGAATACCAGTGACAACCAAACACTGCTATACCACAAGAACAAGGTTGGTTGTCTCGAACAAACAGATCTAGACGAAACCATACCCAAGCAACTCGTTGAACCACATATCAGCAGTTTCAATCGAAACGAAAATGAGCAAGAAATGAGAGAAATCAGTTTCAATCCTAATGCAGTATCATTAGACACAAATGAACATACCGACAGAGAAATGTTAGATGTATATGAGAGAGAAACTGACATTGATTCGCCAGACCCAGACAGTACTACTGAAGCCAGTAGCAACGAATTTGCGGATAGCACCCTGCCTTTACCAGCCAACTCAAATCTCAAACGCCCCTATTTACCAGAATCTGATGACTCACCTCCAGTCACCAAGTTTATCAAACTACCACAAAACCATGTCAGACGGAAAATATTGACGAAACGCAAACATATTCATAAACCACAACGAGATGTCCCAGCCATGAAAACCCCAACTACATTTCAATCATCACCGTCTTCACCAATTTCCTCAGCGCCCCAGCAATCAGCCAACATCGTATCACATGCTGCACCCACAGTTACTCAATAAGATGCTCGCCTAACCAGTCGAAAAATTGCAATGCCCGAGGCGATAGAAAAATTCAAGGACCTCGCAAAGCTGTTCTAAAACACGCCCAAGTGTTTATGTGCATGCCCATCCATGCACGGTCTACGCAAAAGTGAAATTAATGTTCTAACTATCTCATGTACTTTCTTTTCAGACTGAGTTCACAATAACTATACCAAACCAGATGAACTAGTCGCAGACTGAGATGTCATACTCCCATTTAATGAACCTGAATTTCCAGACAAGCAACTGCAGATGACCAGATTCCCCTGAGCACCGACCCACTAGTGATGTTATTCCTGGATTTGTTGTTGTGTAGTTTTAACATTTGCTCCCACACATTTAGTATACACCATTGATCATGTTCAATAAAAGTTGACACAAGAAGTTATGGTGTTGTCCAATCACAATCACATTTATTACAGACAGTTTGATGTTTAAGCACACTACATAATTTACACACAGATGTTTGTCGTACTGATAATCTATACCTTATGACTTCATCAATTGCCATTTCTCACCTTCTTCTTGACTTGCTATTCCAGAACCAGTGATTTCCTTTACATAAACCTTAGTGCATCTTCACGCAGACACTTTGCACTAGTAGTCCTTTCTTACTTTTTACTAATCCTTTTAACCTATAATGCCTATGCCACTAGACTTGTCTACTCCTATAATGTTCTACTGAACCTACTATAACATCTTGTAACGAAAATATGTATAATCCACACCATCACAATTGATACCCATATCTGTCATGCTATATTTTTCTTCCCACAGGTGTATTTATTTTGAATATGTACATGACAAATTGTTTGAAAATATTGCATTTAGCAAAATAGATTGCATATTCCATCTTTAACAACCATTATAAGATTTCCCCACCTCACTTCTCACACCTTTTTCTTTCTATCATTCTGAGACGACATTCAGAACTTGTAAATGTATTCGCCAGATAATATCTTCATTCTTTTGAATGACAATATTGTTGTAATCCGGAGATAGTCTATTTTCCACTCTATTCTTGACGACTCCACAGTATACTGTCCTCTTACTTGTTCTAAACATTGTTGCTAATATTCTTACCCATTTACACTTTTACATCCGTCATAGCCCCACTCATAAATTATTATATAAGGAGATATTAGAAAATGCTGATGTTGCATTTTTGTGATTAAGTTAACTCTGCAGAAGAGTTGGAAAGATACAAAAATGTACTACAGAATAGCACATTATACAAGATTGACATACATCACTGCTGATGCATACCATTGTACCACCCCCACAAATTGTTGATGTAAACAAATGACTGATGAAAAAAAATTACCCACCTGTATGACAAGCTGATGTATAATACACTGCCCCAATTTCAAGACATTGCCCTTTACCCAATACCCCAATGACATCTGCGCATGCAGATTTTGCAGATAGAAACCCTATTGATAGCATTTGTGTATGCTAATCCCAGAGAAAATACATTGCCATTTTATTTTCCTGATGTTGCCTGAGGCACATGAAAGGAAGAAGCACCTATTTATGAAGGTTGCTTGTGTCATTATATGAGACACCATGTTATGATACAACTATATGATAGTACAACTAATGTTATGATTGATGATAAAGTACTCCACATCAGTATAGTATAATAAACAAAATGTTAGTCTTTTCGTGATAACGAAAGAAAGACGTCAAAATACTTGGAAAATTTTATGGATTTCCACGGACATAGAACAAATCAAAGGACAAATGATTGCCACTAAAGGAACCATAAGAGTATGGATTACCAATGAACACGAGATACATATGGATTATGAACATTCTATGAAAACCACAGATGTACGGATACAATGAAAAAATATATGAATAAAATAGTTGCATAATTACCGTAAAATCTCGCGTATAATACGCACTCGTGTATAATACGCATGCTTGATTTAGCCCAAAATTTTCTGGTAAAATGGAAATTCGTGTATAATACGCACCATAATTTTTCAAGATTTTATTTTATGAAATATTTGTTAAAAAAACTGAAAGTATAATAACAAACAGAAATAGGTACGCAACACCTACATTTTAGGTACTTTGGACTGAAAGACCATGTCGCTTCATAAAACGAACTGCCCATCCATATGACGCTTTAAATGTTGTTGTGCCTGTACGAGATTTTGTAAGTTCCAGAGCTTTAAGTCGTATTTCAATGCATGAAACACCGATGCCTTGTTGCCTTCTATCCACTACCCACTCCAATAATCTTTTTTCTAGGTCTGGAATATCTGGTGGTGACCCACGATTCGCCTTTTTCTTACTAGGCAACACTTGCAGCACCTCTTTGTTTTGTTCGCCATAATCGAATGTTACACTCGTTAATGGAAAAATGTCGACTTGCTGCCCGATTGCCGTTAGATTCTGCATATTTTACCACTAAGAGCTTTTCTGCTGCAGTATAACATTTTCTCGAATTCATTTTTAGGGCTCAAAATAATAAAACGCCAAACTTCACAACCAAGCTTAATATCAAAACGGATTGAAGACCAAGAGTGCGAAATGCGTTTTGCGACAATGTCTGACACATAAGAAAACACAGGGCACATTCAATTTCGCGCCATTTTCACTGTTAAATTGTGACAAAAACTTGACAGACTTTCCAATGTAGGTTACTTTCGAAATCGAAAATGACGTATTTTTTAGTACTCGCGTATAATACGCACCCGAGTTTTAGCGGGCAAAAATGAGTAAAAATTGTGCGTATTATACGCGAGATTTTACGGTACTGCATCCAGCAGAAAATAAATGACAAGATTACCTCCGTATAAGAGAAGATATTTCTGTGGTAAAGTGGGATGATATAAATATTTATAGGGGACTTAGTGTACTGACTGAGATCAGCTGTGAAGGTATCTGTATCTAATAGTGTGGTGTATTACAGATGACCTTACTTGCTACCACATTTATACCTCAGTCAGACCTATTCTGGAATATTGTGATGACTACGTTGAATGTCTAGGGTTATGATAATGATGAAGTGTATGTTCACAACAACCAACAGACAGATACACAATTTACTTTAATCCACAATACTTTACAACACTGTGACACTCACATACATAGAACACTCTATAAGACTATCTTAAATGAGTCAAGTGTTAAAGTTTAAAAATATATGTGTATTAATTCCTTCAAATATTAGATATCCTGATTCAACTACAAAGTGAACCAGGAATCACAATCAAATGTAATTACAAGTTGTATGTACACAATTTATAGATATGATCTTTGTATTGACATATATTATTATTATTACAATATGTGTGTAAGTTGTGATGTAGTACTATGAGGTAATACTGGCTTTTTCAAGCTAGGTGGTTGTTTGTCATCATGACTTCAAGTGTTTGTTTCTGGTGGAAATAATATTGGTAAGGTTCACAGTTTCTTTTGATTTGAAACAAATAAATGTCCCTCTTGAATTAAGGTAAAGTCACTGTTAGAGGGGGGTTATACACAAGATTGAGCTGCTCTGGCCACACACTCTTAACTTCTGTGTGAGCTGCAGGAAACAGTCTCCACTGCTCGCTTGCTTCACCGTGTTCTTGAGAAACAACCCTGGTGGATATCTGGACCAAGGAGTATGCTACCAGCCTTTGGATTCAGCAAAACTCAGACCAGGTGCTGCTTCAATACGTTAGGACCACGGTCCCTGAAACAAGAAGGTTGTACCTCCTACTTCTGAACTAATGTATAATCTATTTCCACACTGAAGCACAATACATAACAAACACCGAGGTCAGCGCGGTAGGCCAACTGTTAGCTTCTCATGTAACACATTCACCAGTATTCCTCTCCCTAATGGTTACAACGCCTCTGCAATTTCAGCTGTAATTCCTTCTATACAATAAGATAGGTGTCATAGTACTATTGGCAATCCCATGCAGTTATACTACTCTCCGACAAGTTTTGTTCAGGTTGGAGCAATATCTAGGCTTTGCCTCATGTTTGCTACTGAACCACACACATATACAGACATAAATTATCAATTCACATTCAATTTTCATCTAAAAGATATCAAATATTTCTAGCTTACCACAATTCATGGAAATAATACACAAAATACGTTGACTGGCAATGAGTTATGGCACAATTCCGATCTGCCTCTGTCCCAGGCTTTCATAAGAAAAATATGAGCTGGATCTCAACGCACTTGCTTCTCAGTAAGTTTATTTTAAAAATGTGGCACTGAACAGACGCTCCTAATTGACTATATCAAATGGTCTAACCAATAAGACCATGTTTACACAAGTATTTGAAAAAAAGTACCCTTCCTACCGTTTCCCGTAACAACCAAAAATAGTATCTGCAATCGACTAATCATGTTTAGGCTTACATATTCTTCTAGCCAATGAAATCGGATTTAACTTGTTGGCCTATGTCCCGTAAAATAGTGGTTTCAAAACATGCCACTGCGCAATTATGATTTGGTGGTGTCAGACAACCTCACTATTTTATTTTGGCTATAATTTGTTAATTCCTAGACTATTTGCGTAACACTTAACATATTCTTTGTCAGCACGTCCTAAGGAACCCAAATATATAAATTTAATGGAGCTAAGTGGCTGCGTTCAAAATATGTATTTTCTTCTACCTCCTGTTCACTTCGATACGATGGGGTGTCATCTGTACTGTCAGGATTTCAGACGTAAAACAGTATAATGTCATGTTTCCTAATAAGCATTAAACATGTTTTTTAAAACCTAACCGTGTATTGGTAGTGTGTTTTATCACTGTCTATTTGAAAAAAAGTTAGTGCTTCATGCCTTTCGCGTTGGGGGTGGCATTAATTGTATATCGCGAGACTATGGTAGTATTGCATGCGTTCCTCCTTCTCTCTCTCTCTCTCTCTCTAAGGCCGTCTGTCTTTTAGTTACGCAGTGTATAAAATGAAATTAATGCTAGTATTTTATCTAGGTCATTAAGCAGTGTGCGTATCTCAAGGTTTTCTAAGAAACACAGTACCGGTTTTATTTTTTTTTGAAACGCGTGTATGCTGCTGTAGGCTTTACTATCAAACGTGAAAGCGTTACACTATGCAGACGAAGTAGAAAAAGGGGGATTTTTGTACGCCATTGTGACAGCACTGGTCTTTTACCATTCTTCTTTCCTTTTATTGAATTAATTCGTTAGGCTTTACATTTACTTTTTAATTTATATATGTGGATTTAGAATGTTTCACGACAATTTCCTTGATGTTTACCCATTGCTTTGTATTATAAACATTGTCATAATAAGATGGATAGCAAATGATAATTGCTTGCTGATGTTTATATAGAAACGGTTGTTATACTTTGACTGAATAATCATAGAGCCAAATATGACTGATACATTTTGACGAACGGAGATCGGATCACCCTTATGTTACATAAACTGAAAATGATGTTACCCCAATGACAGACGTGTCACAGATACACACGGTGGATATATTATAACAATAAAAGAAAAAGAATACCTGGATTTGAAATACATGACACTGCGTCATGGATACCATAAAATATATACCCTCATGCCCCACACCTGCAAATGAATTAGGAAAAATTTAAATAGGTTACCCATCTGGCTGTAGTCAGCAGATGTAATAAACACCACATAACTCTGACAAACCTTCGACCTGCGAAGGCAGAGTTGGTGTTGAAATATTGAACATATGTACAAAACTATTTTATCTCCTGTTGTCATAAAATTTGAAAAATGTTGTTGATGTTTACATAAATGATTGTTGTTTGACGAATTTTGTGGAAGACATTGCTAAGTATCGTACATAAGGAACCATTAAGGATGAATTTCTAGAAGTAACAGGACCACTCGCAAGGATTAAATAAATGATCTAGAGCACCATAACTGACAAATTGGACTTATGGAAAAAGAAAATAGTAAACTATATACAAGGATGCCTTAGGATAACATAAATACATAATGGTCAGGAATACCAGGAAGACTGTCTTAACGGAGGAAAAAAAATGAAGTAATACAGAACCTAATGTACAGAATCCATGATGCTTTGAAAATTTTTTCCTTGTATTTAACATATTGGTAAAATGTTGTAAACATATTGTTTTAATGATTGCTGACTAGTTGATGTTAGATAACGACTAACTGATAGTTCGAGAAAGACTTTTGAAAAAAAAATATACTTCAAGGAAGATTGTCTTGACAGAGGATAAATAAAATAAATCTATCAGTGATTGGACATAAACAAATTCTTAATAAACAGGATCACTACTAGACGCATAACTTATATGAATACATGGCGACAGACATTGAATGTTTTGAAAAAAAATTTAGAATAATTTCTACGGTGTTAGATACTTTGAAAAAAATAGCTACACATATCACTTGGAGAAAATCCAAGACAGGAAGAAAAGTTCAGATACAAATAAATAGGGACAAGTCATGAGATTTTTCAATCATTTTTATTGTGTACATTATAATTGCTTATCAAAATAAATTGGTTTGAAAATGTTTATTTACATGTCTGAAATTGTTTCCCATATGTAATAATGTGTAAGTCGATCATTTAACAAACGAAAACATGATGAATCACCACGGATGAATTAACTGACTTATACAATTGGATCGTCATTGCAAAGATGATGTGGATATTTGGAATACTTTATACTGGAATAAAATTGGAATGCATAATCAGTAAATAAGTTAGGCCCAAAACTTATTGGAAAACCAAGATTTAAAATAACATAAATTCTTTTGAACTACTCGGAGTCTTATGATATGGAGCAAATAAAAAGAACGGAGATTATATAACATTCTTCCCCCACCATGTCTAACAGAATGATTTCAACTATATTTCTGAATGAAATGACATTGAATTATGCCAAGGAGATATATTATTGTTCATATTTCCCAGTGTTGCCACTCGTCACATTTTTCAGTGACGACCTTATGTATTAGATGGATTTTAGGAATATTTTGTTGGCCAATGTTGCTAATTGGTAAATTTAGTTGAAAATATGTCTGGATACGAAACATGGTTTATATTTTTGAGGATGGTGTCTATTATTAAGGCCTCCTTACGGAAGACAATCCCATATAGCCATAGGGACCCCACTAAAAGAATTAAGTTAAATTTGTCTGAAATATTTTGGACCTAGCAATTTTTTTTGAAAATTTTTTTCGACTTGGAAAATTTTTCAGGATAGATTTTTTAATATTGATAGTATACAAATGTCTCCCTACGGGATACATTTGCAGAGCACGGGGATCTATATGTGACCGTAAAGCTAGTCATACGAAGAAAGATAACTCATAAAAAAATTTGTCACTTTTAATTAAAACAGAAGATAACTTATACAGTAGAAATTTTCTAGAAAATAAATTGAAACTTAAATATAAACAGTCTATATCCATTAACTTTATAAAAAAATAGTAAAAGGAAAAGGGATGATGTGTCAAGAACGAAGGAAATTTGAAGAACAGTTTTGAAGGAGCTAAAAGATATAGAAACCAAATAAACGTATAGTCCGTTTTACATTATGCAAGATACATGAATATTAGCTGTGCGCTGAAATAGAAAGGGTAATAGAAATATGCTGCACAAAGCATATACAATATACATAATTGAACGGAGTAGTATATAGCAACATCATACTTCTCTCCACGAAAAACTGTTTGGAGATGTCAGGAACCTTGAGATTACTACTGCCTTTATCAGAGCCATTAATGTGGAAGTCTGAGGGCGAACGAGATGTCAGAAACCTTGAGATGACTACTGCCTTTATGAGAGCTATTAATGTAGAAGTCTGAGGGCGAACATGGAAGAATAAGGTGATGAAAGTATTCTATCGAATAATAACACGAAGAGAGTACCACATTGTTAACCATGACAAATGAGAATAAAAATATGAAGAGAGTACCACATTGTTAACCATGACACATGAGAAAAAAAACATGAAGAGAGTACCACATTGTTAACCATGACACATGAGAATAATAACATGAAGAGAGTACCACATTGTTAACCTTGACACATGAGAATGATAACATGAAGAGAGTACCACATTGTTAACCATGACAAATGTGACCGTAAAGCTAGTCATACCAAGAAAGATAACTCATAAAAAAATGTGTCACTTTTAATTAAAACAGAAGATAGCTTATAAAGTAGAAATTTGCTAGAAAATAAATTGAAACATAAATAGAAACAGACTATATCCTTCTTCTTCTTCCTTCTTCCTCGTTCGTCCTGAAAAGGACGGTGTTTGCGTTGTGTCTGTTTACGCCTAAGCTGTGATATCTGCACCTTTCGGTCGACACATCCGACTTCTGCACGGCATTTTTTGGGACCGGGTTTGCCTTCCCACTGCGATCCCTACTCGCTCAGCCAGACTGCAGTGATGCAATCTGTTTCCAGGACCACCACGTAGAGGTGGAGTAGGGTCTTGACCAGCTATGGTTCGCTGATCCTGATGCAAGCAGTCAAGCTATGGGTCGCTGACTGCATTCTCTATTGCTGCATCTTTGGGTCCCAGACTATATCCATTAACTTTATAAAAAAAATAGTAAAAGGAAAAGGGATGATGATGGAAAAATAGCGTAGATTGATTATTGGCCAATCGTGAGCTGAATAAATCTAGATCACGCAACGCTACCCCAGATTGAGCTCAGCCCGGCGGGTTTTTCCCGGGCAAGAATGAGTCGCAGATCAGTCATGGTAGTGTCTAGACGTATTGTTCTAATGCTGCTCATTTTCGAGGATTTTTCAAAATTTACTAAATGAAGTATTCATTTGGTATCACACAGTACCTGTGTAACTTATATGTATTATTTCTAACAAGGATGGCTGTAAGTAGAGTGTTTGAATAACCTATTATACTTGCAAATCAAAGAAAGATAGTTTTTGCCCACGTAGAAGGGAACTAATGGCTGCAAGTTGTACCTTGAGTCAAAATATAGACTTTGAATTGCCATGTAGAAGCACTAACAGTTTGGTAGAAGATGAAGCTCTTCGATAAATAAGAAAATGGATTAATTCTCTGAAGAACTGCTAGTATGCATTTACCGCTAGCTAGTATTGGAAGGAACAAGTGGCTAAGAGTTGAATCAATGTGAATCATAGGATGTCAGTCCCCCATGCTATATTAATGAAAGCAATGTCTATTTGTGGATGAACGAAATATGTATACTGTTAATCTTCACGCCATTATGTAAATAAGTTGTGATCAATAAAAATCACGTTGAAACCAAAGGGAGGTCGTCCATTAAATACTGTGCTACACATACATTTGAAAGGAAGGAAGGAATGTCTGCTGGGAAACTAATAATGTCTTATCAACTGCTCCTAACTAATTCCCCTTAGAGGATCATCCCAGAACCTGGTAAACTCCTGTAAGTCTGTAGGAGAGAAATTCCAAACTCTAGCGGATAGGCTAGTTTATCAATCTAACACTCTCTGTACAAACAGCAACCCCCAACACCCACGGTCACACAAAGAAGAATAAAAACATAAAGAGAGTACCACATTGTTAACCTTGACACATGATAATAATAGCATGAAGAGAGTACCACATTTTTAACCATGGCAAATGAGAATAAACACAAAATAAGTAACATTTACGATGAAGACTGAAGCATTCTTCTTTGGTCCTTGGCCACTGACTGACTAAACAATAATAATAAAGGTCCGTTTTGATTGGTTGTTGTATCAGAGAGTTCCCCAATTATGCGTGCGATATGGTCGGCTTTAGAAAAACGTGTTGTAAGACAGATCCAAATCACTACATGACTAAACAATCAGTGACCATCACGCCTGGTGGAGTCTTGTAGGGCAGAAAACCATCTCCACTTTGCTTGGTCGACGGCAATCCTTCGTGTGGTGCTCCAGCTCTGGTTCATACTTTGCATCTCTGCCTCCACTGTTCTCCACCAGGTGACTTTTGGCCATCCTTGCTTTCGCTTTCCTTCTGGGGTCCTTAGCATGGCAGTTCTGGTGATGCTGTCAGGGTCTCTTCTAAGGATGTAGCCAACCCAATTCCAGCGTCTACCTGATATGATGGTGCGCATGTCTTCTTGGTGGCTCCGGGTTTGCAGTTCTTGGTTGGTGATAGTGTTTGGCAAGACAATTAGAATTCCTTAGGCAGGTTGTGTTGAAAGAGGACAATGTGGACATTTCCTTTTCTGTTACTCTCCAGCATTCTGCACCATTCATAAGTACATAAATTACGCAACTCTCACATATTTTTAATTTAGTGTTTGTACTGTACTGGGATAATTGGCAGATGCTGTTCAAGTTGGCTAATACTATTGTGATTTTATTCCTTCGGCTACTGATGTCTCATGAATTGGGTACCAGAGCAACTTCTGTGAAGGTTAAGGCTGCCGGCGTGATGCTGACCACATCACCTTTAGTGTGCCGATGGTCAAGAAAATATGGGCCTAACACCATATTCCCAATATGCCTCAATGGGCGTGTAACGGGATCCTTTACCTTTTATCATACTGATGTTTTTGCTTATTCTGCCATCTGGTGTTACTATGCTTCCTAACTATAGAAATGTGTTTGTATTTTCTAGCTCTTGGTCCCTTATTTTTATGGGTGCAGGATTTCTTATATTTAGTGTCATGACTTCTGTCTTCTTGAGATTACTACTTAGTCCCCCCCTGTTGGCTATGTTTATTCAGTCTGTCTGATTTTTCTTGGATGTGTTGATGTGAGTGTGCGAATGTCATCTACGTATTCTAGATCCTCCAGTGTAGAGAATGTTGTTCATTTTATTCCTCTAGGGACATCAGCTGTTGTCTGGCGCATCACCGAGTCTAGGACAGTTAAAAACAGTGTTTGTTACGGGGCACTCCTGCCGCACTCATGTTTTTCACCTCAAAAGTTAGGTTGCTTTGCCCGACACTGCATGTAAAATTAGCATAAAAGCTTTTGATGACGGAGACCATGCACTTAGGAATTCCACAAGACCTTAGCGTTTTCCATGGCCTAATATGAATGCTGTCAAATGACTTTTCAAAGATAATGTGGCAGCGCTGGTTAACAGTTGGTTGGTGCACACAGCCTTTGTCTACCCAGGATCTTTTGCCTCAAACGTTGGCGATTGACTTCTCCGTATGATGGCCGTTTATATATAGCACACATTTAGTGACCACATAATACCACGTAGCAACTCTGGTACAAACATGGGAACGCCGCATTCAACTGGAACAAATGTTTATTTACACTATGTATAACAAATGTCGTCGGTGACCCCTCCAACAATCTGGGTCCATCCGACTCTCCTCTCTTGAACACTATTAGCTTCCATACACCCATTTAATTCAGAGTTTCACTGAGTTATGCATAGTGTTCCTTTGAGAACAGTACATGTAAATTATTGGAATGCGCTCACGTTATTAAGATAGTTATACCGGACTGACTCCGGGGAATGTAACTTTTCCTGATTATGGTGGCCGCTATCTTAGCACACTTATCTACCATCGAATTGTCATAACTAGTTTACCCTACATACTCTTCCTTCAGAATAAAGCTTCACCGCTTGTGATAAACGAGCGCAAAGGCCTTATTGCTCCATCTTTTCCTACATTCTTCATACTGTATTTTCTCCGACATTTGCTCTCTCATCTCATATTTGCGATCCACATTTGCTATTTCATTGTTGTGATTACTCGCGACCGGTATCTAGAAAACCACATTTGTTCTTTCATCGGGGGAAATAAAGTCCTTTGATTGAGTCCACATGCCTGACATTATCATTTGAAGCCCACATTGTATCGTGATAAATCTGGTAAAAACACATATGGTCATCCTAATCAAACTGTAATTTCTGTGACACCACATTGGACGCCCAGATTGGCCAGGGGAAAACGTGGCCGCGGTTCAGACAAGCGTGGGTTGACCACATTGGACGCCCAGCTTGGGCAGGGTGACTTCCAGAAATATATAATACCGCATAATCTACTAGAGTGAGGCAGTCCAGGTTTTTACCTTGTGAGGAAGAGATCAAACCCAAAAACGCATAGCCTAATACACGTGTTTATTCAGAGTGGATGATAATTCAGTTCCGTGATTAATTGTGTTCTTAAAGGATTTTGCGAAGGGAAAAGAAGGTTAGTAGATCTTATACTTATTAATACATTTTCTTAATTTTGTTTATTTTAACCTCACAGCTAAAATGTGCGGAAGATAAAGTTTCAAATAATTCTTGGCATAACTGATTAATAAAATCAGAAGATTTTCATAGAAGATGATAGGATGATAGAAGGTAATTAATAGTTCATATTTCACCTTTATCATCATCACAGTCTCCCGTATGCACACACTCTCATGCACAAGATATTTAACATCATTAGAATTGAACTCAGAGAGAGGGAGATGAATAATGAGCAGTAGTTTAAATGAAAGTCAACCAGTGATGTTAAATGTGAAAAACTTACGAAGACTTTTGTGTGTCTTCAGTTCATCAGAAGTCTGAGTCTACACGCAACGTGTCTGACGTCTAACCAGAAATAAGTTATTAAAAACGGACATTTGGCTAGCAGAATTCGCCATAGGACATCTTTCATTCCTCAATTAAAAAGGAATATTGTCTCACCCACAAGTCATAAGGTGGACGCAGCATTTTTCGTCACCATATACTGCTTGCTCACAAGTTCAATACAGAGTTATCACAAGTTCAATACATCGTTATCACAAGTTCAATACAGAGTCATCATAAACTCTAATCACTCGAAAGATCATTATTATCTGAAGTCAAGCAAAAGAGCTCAAAAGAGGAATCGCATATTTATACCACGTGCAACACACTCTTAAGCGCATTTTATGAAGCAGACTCGAAAGTATATGAATCACGACTACATACGCAAGATTATGAGTCTACATATCACTAACATTTCGTGAAGATATCCAGTCTGACCATTACCGTCGGGAGATTAGACCACAGACCTTTTGTTCATATGACAACTATTAACTGTTGATCCACACTACAGAGATATACTCAAACAGTGAAGGAATATACATAAATGTCTCGTCAGCGTTCTCCGTACGACAACAGTATTCATCAGAACGTCCTCGACTTAGAGATACCCCATTCGACATAACGTATAACAACTTGGGACATTTTATGCATACATGTGAATCCTCATATCTAGGAGAAGCATCTAGAGACACATGGACTGTGTAGAGTACTCACCATTTTGGTAACACGTATCATATCACATCATCATTTCACTCTACACCAGTTCATCCTTAATTAACTATTACTTAATTAACTGTAATTTTATTATCTCATCTGTGTGTTTTGTGTGAATCGTCTTTCACCATCATCACGTTCTAACCATTACTAACCCTATATGTGTGGATATTTCATTAATAAACCCAACGATCAGTTGATCATTATCAAGAGTTTGTTAATGTATCACTCGTGCTGTCGGTGTTACATATTCACCTATAGGAACCTTTCTCTACTCAGATGAGGTTGGGGGCTTTTTCTTTACGGGATCTAAGGGCAGAAGCTAAGGTCGTGGGGAAACAGAACTCTTTCCATAATTTATTAGAAAACACTGTCTAGTGGAAAGCATTCGCATTCCTGTCTTCTTGTCCCTATCTCGAATAGGTCTTTTTTTCTTTCTTAACGAGCCAATTTCTAGAGACCTTATATCTAATATCTCATAGACTATTCCTGGCAAAAACTACTGTCGTAGTTGCCCCAGCGACTCACCACACGACAATTGGGGGCTCGTCCGGGATTAGTGAACCCGGACTTAGAAGTGTGATAAATCACATTTTCATCCCTGCTTTACAATTGCGATAATTGCAAAATTTGTTGGTATTTCGAGGGATTATCTCCTAGACTGACACTTACTATAATTTGTCTATTTCATAGGGGGGATAATTTATATCTCTAAAGCACGAGTGATACTTTTTAAATTGAGTATCAAACGGACAGAGTAAGCACTTTTTGAGAACAGAGGATACTGTAGGGAACTGAAAATTTTTTTTTTTCAGTAACTGCTGGAGAAACTGTTATCATAAATATTTAGTAAATTTTTCATAGAAACTTCGAGATAATCTGTTAATTAATTTTTCAGAACACGCTGAGTGAGTGATTTTTAAGAACTATTTGAACTTGATTACTAATTTAAACCTAGCTGGTTTTAAAGAGATAATTACTTGTGCGAGTCTATTAAATTTGTTTGGAGGTCACCGCCAATTTTTCCCTTTGCAAACCCGTACTGCATATCATGGCAGATGCTGCGAAAATTAGAAATAGTTTGATGGAGGCAGGGCGTGAATTCGGGTTAAGTGGAAAAGACCTGATGAAATATGTAAGCGAGGAAACTGATAAACTCCATGAAAGAGAGATGGAAATGCAGAAACTTACAATGGAGAAGGCCGCAGCAGAAGCAGCGGAGCGGAAAGAGAAGGCCGCAGCAGAAGCAGCGGAGCGGAAAGAGAAAGCCGCAGCAGAAGCAGCGGAGCGGAAAGAAGCAGCAGAAGCAGCGGAGCGAAAAGAGAAAGCCGCAGCAGAGCATGCACTTATGATGAAGCAACTGGAAATCCAGGGACAGACCAATCAAATAGAGCTGGCAAAAAGTGCAGTGGCTTCCAACTGTGATGGAGGGTACTCACCCCGCTCAGATGGTGTGCCTACTTCGCAACCTGCGCCACCCAATGCCATGAACTTTCCGCTGGAACCTTTTTCAGAAGGAATGATACCATGGACGCCTTTTTAGACCGCTTTGAACGCTTTGCAACAGGGTTTGGACTTGAAGAACGGAAGTGGAACTTGAAACTTTCCCAGGGCCTAAGAGGAGCCGCCTACGAAGTTTTTAATAAACTTCCGGCCGGAGAGCAAGATGACTACCAGGCATTGAGAAAAGCTCTCTTGGTGAGGTACGAGCTTCATTCAGAGGCTTACCGGAAAAAATTTCGAGGTTCTAGGAAGGATGCAGGAGAGACTTTCTCACAGTTCGCAGCCCGTATTGAAGACTACCTAGTGAAGTGGTGTACACTGGGAAACTTTGCCGAGAACTATGACGGGTTGAAAGAGCTGATTGTGATAGAGCAACTGAAAGAATCTATGTCGGTGGAAATGCGTAGATTTCTCACTGAAAACGGCGCTGACCGGTTAGAAAATATTCTTACACTGGCAGAGCGATTTCAAAATGCTCTCATGGAGTCTCAAGGAGCCAGAAAGAAGTTTTCGGATCAGGCGCCAAAGCAACCTGCTCGCTCCCAACCAGACCAACAAAGCAAAGGACCACACATCTCGCATAAACAGCACGCAAAACAAGATAACTACAAAGAGCAAAACAAGAAAAATGCTGCGCCACACCAGAGACAGGGAGATAAATGGTGCAAGTACTGTCGCTTGAACAATCACAACACTAATGAGTGCAAGCGCAGACCTCCTCCCCAACATGCTGCCTGTCTGCAGACAAAATCGTCACCCCGGAAGGAGCAGAGAACCGGAAACGTTTCTCATCCTCCTGTCATCGAATCAGTCCTCGTAAACGGACAATCTGTGGAGTGCCTTTATGACACAGGACTTGCTTTTGATGCGGAGGTCAGGGCATCTCTTGTCACCCCTGACCAGATAACAGAAGAGAGTGTCGACATCCAAGGTCCGACGAAGGATGTTGCACCCATGACACTGCCAATTGCACTTATCAGAGTGGAATCTCGTTATGTGACAGGAGAGATTCGTGCAGCTATCATGGAAGAACCAATCTACTCTTTAATCTTGGGATGTAGATATGTGTTCCTTGGAGAACCTACTCAACCACTAGTCATGGCGGCCGTACAGACTAGAGGACAGTCAAGAAAAGACGCAGAGCAGGAACCTCCTACCAATATCCTCCCCGAGGAATTGAAGAGGGCCCAAATGGAAGATTCCACACTGGCGCCCTGTTTTAAAAAATTACCTAGAACACACAACCCACCTACCAAGGGAGACTTCTTTATGAAAAATGGATTGATGTATCGCCGAGCTGGAAATGAAGGACAGGAACACAACCAATTAGTAGTTCCTGCAACCTATAGGAACCAGGTGCTTGAGATGGGCCACTCTATCCCATTTAGTGGACACATGGGAATGAGCGCAACGACTCAAAGGATTGCCTGCCACTATTATTGGCCAGGGATCACCGGCGACATTGAACGTTTCGTCAAGTCTTGTCCTCAGTGCCAGAAAGTTGCACCAAAACACTGGACGGCACCCGCGACCCTTGGGGAGATGCCAATCTTGGGCACCCCATTTGAAAGAGTGGCCGTGGATATAATTGGACCTCTGCTGAGAACTAAGAAGAGGAACTCCCATATCCTTACCTTAGTGGACACCTGTTCCATGTGGGGCGAAGCCATAGCCATGCCAGCATGCGACTCAGTGCATGTAGCTGACGCTTTACTGAATATCTTTACTAGATTGGGCTTCCCGCATGAAATTCTCACAGACAACGGGTCACAATTTAGAGGCAAGTTGACAGAGGAGGTGCTTAGAATATTCAATACTAGGCATATCCATACTTCGCCCTATCACCCCCAAAGTAACGGGCAAGTAGAGCGGTTTAACGGGACGCTCACCTCTATTCTTCGGAAGTTGGCACAGGAGAAGCCAGAAACTTGGGATCAGTATCTTCCTGCCGCATTATTTGCTTATAGGGAAGTACCGCATGCGTCAACTGGAGTTCCTCCGGCCACATTACTCTTCGGAAGACCTATTAAAGGTCCATTAGAAGCATTACTAAGAACATGGACAGATGCCAAGGCAGACGACACTGTCACTTCAGCCTTCCAGTACGTCACAGACTTGAAACAACGCCTGAAGACTGGCTGGGAATTAGCCACAGCGAAAGTACGGGAGGCTAGGCGGAAACATGCCAAATATTACAATCGCAATGCGAAGGACCGAGAACTAGCAGTAGGAGAGAAGGTGCTACTTCTTCTGCCAAGTAGCAGTAATAAATTGCAGATTTGCTGGAGGGGACCCTACAAAGGGGCGGAAAAGATTTCTCGCACCAACTATAAAATCGCCGTGAACGGAAAGTAGAAAATTTATCACTTAAATCTGCTTAAGAAGTTTTACGAGCGAGCCCCTGCCGAACCAGCGCACCTCATGACTATGGCCATTGCTATGCAAATGGAAGAAGAGCCATTATCATCCGTAGAGTACCCGGTGAAACAGGAGGAATCACATTTAGATGTGAAAATAAGCTCCACCCTAACGGAAGCCCAGCAAGAAAGTGTGAGGAGATTGATGGAAAACCACGCCGACTCTCTGACAGACAAACCGGGCCGGACAAACCTGATGGAGTTTGACATGGAAGTCACGGATCCTACGCCCGTCCGAATGAGAACTTATCCGATTCCGTATGCCAAGGCGACGGCATTAAAGCAAGAAATTGATTACTTACTTAAGGAAGGCATAATTTCGAAGTCGGAGTCCCCTTACAGTGCGGGAGTGGTGCTGTTACGCAAACCCAGTGGAGAACACCGCCTGTGCATCGACTACCGACAGCTGAATGCGTTAACACAGTTCCAGCCAGAACCGTTACCGGACCAGAACCAGCTATTTACTAAGCTGAGCAGGGCTCGCTATTTTTCAAAGATCGACCTCAGTAAAGGGTACTATCAAATACCGGTAAAAGCTGAGGTGAGGAATCTGTTAGCCTTCAGTTCTCCAGATGGACACTTCGAATTTAATGTGATGCCATTTGGACTGAACAATGCTCCTAGTGTCTTCACAAGGATGATGCGAAAGTTATTGGATCCTTTGAATCATCCCGCCATCAGCAATTTTATGGATGATATCCTAGTAGCTACTGAATCGTTTGAAGAACATATATCAGCGCTATCCTTGCTGTTTAACAGACTCAGAGAAGCGGGACTAACCGCCCGCCCAACCAAATGTCAAATTGGGTGTGAACAGCTAGAATTCCTAGGACATACTATATCCCATGGGACCATGTTTCCCGAGACTCGAAACGTTGAGAAGCTGAGAAATGCACCGAGACCGTCCACTAAAAGGGATGTCCGGTCATTTGTATCTCTCTGTGGATTCTACCAGAGATATATAAAGGATTTTAATAGCCTCTGTGCGCCGCTTACGTCGCTAACCAAGAAAGGAAACCCAGATAAAGTGACATGGTCAGCAGAATGTGAACATGCATATGCACTCTTAAAAGAGAAACTCACCACAAAACCTATTTTACGGCTTCCGGATTTAACTAGAAAATTCATCTTGCGCACAGATGCCAGTAACATTGGAATCGGGGCTACATTACTACAGCCAGATGACAGAAGCCCCCCAAATCTATTTCCGGTCGCATATGCGAGTCGGAAGTTAAACCGAGCAGAACATAACTATTCCACAATCGAAAAGGAATGTTTGTCCCTCGTCTGGGGAATACAAAAATTTCAAGCATACCTGTACGGAAGGAAATTTACAATCCAGAGTGATCACCAACCTCTGACCTTCCTCGCCAATTCAAAGAATTTGAATGCTAGACTGATGAGGTGGTCGCTTGTTCTACAACCTTACACGTTCCAAGTGGACTATATCCAAGGAAAACATAACGTAGGAGCGGATTTTTTAAGCCGTCATCCTATGAGGCAGGACGAAGAGCACGGACAAGTAGAGGAAAGGGTGGAAACCGGAGAGAAAAACGAAGATGAGGAAAAGGATTAAAGAATCCCGAGCAAGAAGTCTAAGCTCTCCTGAGTACGATTGACATCACACTTGAGGAGGGGCTATTGTGATAAACGAGCGCAAAGGCCTTATTGCTCCATCTTTTCCTACATTCTTCATACTGTATTTTCTCCGACATTTGCTCTCTCATCTCATATTTGCGATCCACATTTGCTATTTCATTGTTGTGATTACTCGCGACCGGTATCTAGAGAACCACATTTGTTCTTTCATCGGGGGAAATAAAGTCCTTTGATTGAGTCCACATGCCTGACATTATCATTTGAAGCCCACATTGTATCGTGATAAATCTGGTAAAAACACATATGGTCATCCTAATCAAACTGTAATTTCTGTGACACCACATTGGACGCCAAGATTGGCCAGGGGAAAACGTGGCCGCGGTTCAGACAAGCGTGGGTTGACCACATTGGACGCCCAGCTTGGGCAGGGTGACTTCCAGAAATATATAATACCGCATAATCTACTAGAGTGAGGCAGTCCAGGTTTTTACCTTGTGAGGAAGAGATCAAACCCAAAAACGCATAGCCTAATACACGTGTTTATTCAGAGTGGATGATAATTCAGTTCCGTGATTAATTGTGTTCTTAAAGGATTTTGCGAAGGGAAAAGAAGGTTAGTAGATCTTATACTTATTAATACATTTTCTTAATTTTGTTTATTTTAACCTCACAGCTAAAATGTGCGGAAGATAAAGTTTCAAATAATTCTTGGCATAACTGATTAATAAAATCAGAAGATTTTCATAGAAGATGATAGGATGATAGAAGGTAATTAATAGTTCATATTTCACCTTTATCATCATCACAGTCTCCCATATGCACACACTCTCATGCACAAGATATTTAACATCATTAGAATTGAACTCAGAGAGAGGGAGATGAATAATGAGCAGTAGTTTAAATGAAAGTCAACCAGTGATGTTAAATGTGAAAAACTTACGAAGACTTTTGTGTGTCTTCAGTTCATCAGAAGTCTGAGTCTACACGCAACGTGTCTGACGTCTAACCAGAAATAAGTTATTAAAAACGGACATTTGGCTAGCAGAATTCGCCATAGGACATCTTTCATTCCTCAATTAAAAAGGAATATTGTCTCACCCACAAGTCATAAGGTGGACGCAGCATTTTTCGTCACCATATACTGCTTGCTCACAAGTTCAATACAGAGTTATCACAAGTTCAATACATCGTTATCACAAGTTCAATACAGAGTCATCATAAACTCTAATCACTCGAAAGATCATTATTATCTGAAGTCAAGCAAAAGAGCTCAAAAGAGGAATCGCATATTTATACCACGTGCAACACACTCTTAAGCGCATTTTATGAAGCAGACTCGAAAGTATATGAATCACGACTACATACGCAAGATTATGAGTCTACATATCACTAACATTTCGTGAAGATATCCAGTCTGACCAGTACCGTCGGGAGATTAGACCACAGACCTTTTGTTCATATGACAACTATTAACTGTTGATCCACACTACAGAGATATACTCAAACAGTGAAGGAATATACATAAATATCTCGTCAGCGTTCTCCGTACGACAACAGTATTCATCAGAACGTCCTCGACTTAGAGATACCCCATTCGACATAACGTATAACAACTTGGGACATTTTATGCATACATGTGAATCCTCATATCTAGGAGAAGCATTTAGAGACACATGGACTGTGTAGAGTACTCACCATTTTGGTAACACGTATCATATCACATCATCATTTCACTCTACACCAGTTCATCCTTAATTAACTATTACTTAATTAACTGTAATTTTATTATCTCATCTGTGTGTTTTGTGTGAATCGTCTTTCACCATCATCACGTTCTAACCATTACTAACCCTATATGTGTGGATATTTCATTAATAAACCCAACGATCAGTTGATCATTATCAAGAGTTTGTTAATGTATCACTCGTGCTGTCGGTGTTACATATTCACCTATAGGAACCTTTCTCTACTCAGATGAGGTTGGGGGCTTTTTCTTTACGGGATCTAAGGGCAGAAGCTAAGGTCGTGGGGAAACAGAACTCTTTCCATAATTTATTAGAAAACACTGTCTAGTGGAAAGCATTCGCATTCCTGTCTTCTTGTCCCTATCTCGAATAGGTCTTTTTTTTCTTTCTTAACGAGCCAATTTCTAGAGACCTTATATCTAATATCTCATAGACTATTCCTGGCAAAAACTACTGTCGTAGTTGCCCCAGTGACTCACCACACGACACCGCTCCTTCCTCCTTGTACTATTGTCGGAACTCGTCAGCCTATCTATCTATTGAGGCTTTTGTCTACACAACCCGGACTCGGGATGTCTGAGAGACGATTCAAAGGTTCCTTTAACTAGTGGTCGCATTCAATATGGCTGCCCTGCTTCTGTTCCGACGTCTCTGCCTGATGCTGAGAAAAACGTGCCTAACCTCTTTCTGTTTTGACCCTTCCTACGCGCATTATTTCCGTACATCCCTTTTTTCTACCTCGTCTATACCATCTCATGTTAGACTTCTTATTCTTCTTTCCCTTACTGGCGCAATAACAAAAGGTATATAAATATTTACAACTGCCTCTGCCATTCTGAACACTGCACTTTTATGATCCTGCGGGTGAATATATGATCTGCACATTGTCTGTTTCTTCTGAATCCCTGCTTGCTCCTTCCTCAGTTTATGCTCTGGTGCTCTTGAAATTCTTTAAATAAATATTCTGCCCAATATTTTGCTGGGAACTGATAGAAGAGTAATTCCTCTCCAGTTGTTGCAATCAATGATATCATCTTTCTTTGGCAACGTAACAATTATTCCTTTGTTCCACTCCACTGGTGTTGTCTCTGGTTACCAGATTTGTGCGAATAGTGGTTCTAATTGCTTAGCCGCAAATATAGGATCTGCTTTATATAGTTCTGCATTTAGGTTGTCATGGCCTGGAGATTTTCCATTTTACAATCTTTGATAGCTGTGACGAAGTGGGATATCTGTATTAATATTAAGATCATTTTCAGCCACTGGAATGTTCAGTTGTGACTGTGAAGATGCTTTATTTAGTGTTTCTCTGAAGTGTTCTACCCATCTTGTTTCTTGCCACTGTTCTGTGGTGACGAGATTTCCACTCTTGTCTCTCACTTATGTAATGTTGTTGCGGCCTGCTTTCTACTGATACCTTTTTTTACTCCGTACACCGTGCTTTGTTCATTCCTCAGAGCTGCTTCTTCTGTCTGATTGGCAAGGTTATATTTGAATGTCCCTTTGTCAGCTCGGATTTGACGTTTTATGTCCTTGCTCAGTTGACTGTTATGGTCACTTTATATTTCCTTCAGCCTAGGGGACTTTGCTTTTATTTTCTTTCTTTTGATTTATTTTCTCATCCCAATGGTTTTCAACGCTTCAGTTGTTATCCCATCTTGTATCTTCCTGGATGCATGAATATATGGTTTCCTTTCATTCCATTTATGATGTTATCATTTCTTATTCTGTCTCTCTTGGTAGCATTAATGGCATTTCTTAAGCATGCAATCGCGCATGATGTTATTTTCCTCTCCTGTGCTTTGGTTAAGGACCATGTCTGACACCGATAGCAGAAGGTTGGTAAGAATATACTCAGTTGATAATGTATTGCTCTGGCTTTTTGTCATCTTATTTCAACTTCTCTATGCTTCAGAAACGCATAATGTCAAGCATCAATTGAAAACCGCAGAGGCACAATTAGTACTGTAGGTCAAACAGTCACCAACATATGAGAAAAGAACAGAAACCTACCAACCTTACCACCTGATTTTCACACTACCACAGCCACCACCATTACTATCATCACCATTTACATTTTTGCTCCTAACATGGCTTGAAGCCATCATAACAGCTGGTTCCCTCACATTAAGCCTGTACTATGGATATGGATAAGGGAGAGAGACTGAGCACTCTTAATGATTGCAACAAAATTATGAACATGTATGGAACAGAAATCTACATGCAATGGATACCTGGCCACATAAACGCACATTGAATGAAGTAGCTGATAGACTGGCACAGAAGGGAGCAAAAATACTACAAATTGACGAACCATTGAATATGTTAACAATGAAATAAACAATCAAAAACAACTGTAAAGAAGATGCGCTGAACACGTGGGCACGAGCTAAAACAGGAATAAGACTCTTCAAACACCTAACAGCCCCAAATAAGGAAGATGCTATCAACATATCGAACGAAGATATCAAACCAAAATTTTCAGATTGAGAACAGGTCACTCTACTCTAAATGGCCACAGAAACAGAATGTGTTCACAAAATACAGCAAAATGTAGACACTGCCCAAACCCGTCGGAGACAGTAGAACACCGTCTATTACAGTGCCCTGCAATCCAGGGAATGAGACAACTCCTACCACACAACACATCCATAGACAATACACTTTATAGCAGCCCAGAACTACACACTACATCAGCCGCCTTTTACGAGGTGCTTGAAAAAGTAGACGTTCCATTTTGTCTTTGTATGCATAGAGACAATCGGAAACTACACCTGGCAACAAGGAATACAATCACATAAAATGATAAATGGACATCAGATAGTAGCCGGGTGCCAATTTAAATGGCAAGGGTAATCATAAATGAGGGTTCCAGAACGGAAATTCCATCAAGACCAACTCAAGCAACGGGACACTAGGAAAACTTAAATCAAAATGGAAATCCAAAGTTATCTCTCTTCAAACCAAACTTAAGACTCCTCGCTGTTGTTTAATTTCGGTGTTCACGTACGCATACGAAACTTGGCCTGTGAACGCAGATTTTGAGATAGGAATAGAGACAGTAGAAATGAGTTGCTACAGATGAATGATATCTGGAACATCCTACTTGGATCGTACATCAAATGAGCAGATAAGACAGCCAGTTACAAGTGCTATGGGCAATAGTGGTTCCAATGCTTTATGGCTGGAGGGATAGCTATAAATCAGCGGTCGGCAACCCAGGTGGCGCGGGAATCTACTATAGATTCAGTGAACGCTCTAAAGAGTTACCGTGATAAAATTATGTCTGTTTCAGATTTAAGAGTAATTAGAATTTGGACTTTTATTTCTGTCGATCTGCTTCTTGCGGTTCCATCAACAGAGCGGTGAAAAATTCAAACTAAATAATAGTTTACCAAATGTTAACTTTACTTCAAACAGAAGATCGATTCCTATCTTATGTAGTTCACGAATAAAGTAAATGTTAGTAGCCTAGCTTGCGGGTTTTCACTGGGAATGTGGTACTTGTGTGATAATTCACCGTCGATGAAAATTTTTGAAATGTTTAGGGTAAACGGAGCATCGTACTTTTTCTTCAGTTCGGCAAATCCAATCGTAGTATCAAGGCCATGGAGTTGTCACATTTTACACGCAACCTTACGCGACGTCACAAATCTCTTCCTTTCCCCCCCCCTCCCCCTTTCCCCTTCATGTTTTTAACGTTCTGTTTGTATCCGTTATCATGGTTTTTTTTTTATGAGTGTCCGATTGACAGAGTGGTTAGAGCGCTGGTCTCTTGTGACTAAGGTGCCGGGTTCGATTCACGGTATCATCGTGCTCCAGTCGTCCCAGCTGTGAATGGGTACCTGACTTTGTCCTTCAGTTAGGGAAGGAAAAGGCAGCGATGAAAGGAACTAGTCACCCCCACCTCTCGATGCTGGACCTAGTATAGTGAAGTCTCTAACACTTCACTCCCTTACGGCAGTATCTGCAATGCGACTACCTTTACCGTTTTTTCATCATCATCATCATCATGCTCCTTTGCGATCTGTAGGGCAGTGATGATAAAGATATACGACCTATTTTCATGTCTCTTTTTGAATACTTTCAACGATTTAACGTGTAGTTCTCGAAATTGTCTTGTTAAGATGATTGTCAATAAATGTTTTTTTTTCTTTTCATTTCACATTGTGATTTGGGAGGGCAAGTTAAAAAAAAAAAAAATGCGTTCCTTGTGCATTCTTAGATGACACGCTTACGACAGATACGCCCTATAACCCCCCTCCCCCCAACCCCCCGTATTTTTATTTAAGTTTATAAACCAATAAAACGGTATTGAATCAGTTCGGGACCCAAGATACATCAAAAGTGAGGAATGCAGTAAGCGACCCCATAGCTTGACTGCCTGCGTCAGGGTCAGCGAACCAGAGCTGACCAAGACCCTACTCCACCTCCACGTTGTGGTCCTGGAAACAGGCTGTATTACTGCAGTCTGGCTGAGGAGTAGGGATCGAAGAGGGAAGGCAAACCCGGTCCCAAAAAAGGCTGTGCGGAAGTCGGATGTGTCGGCCGAAAGGCGCAAATATTGCAGCTTCGCTGTAAACGGACACAACGCAACCAACGTCCTTTTCAGGACGAACGAGGAAGAAAGAAGAAGAAGAATCAGTTCTACAAGTTAATGGTAAACAGGAAACAAGAGAAGTCGCTGCCGTTGCCTTCTCTAACTCAAGATCAGAGTCAGGTACCCATTTACAGCTGGTTATACTGATGCGTGACACCTGTTCCCGTCCTCGTTGCTGTTGCCTTCTCTAACTCAAGATCAGAGTCAGGTACCCATTTACAGCTGGTTATGGAGGGTTAGAGACTTCACCATACTAGATCAAGCATCGAGAGGTGGGGAGACCAGTTTCCTTCCTCGCTGTCTTTTCCTTCCCTAACTCAAAGTTAAGTACCCATTTATAGCTAGGTAGGCCCCACCTCTTGATGCTGGACCTAGTATGGTGAAGTCTTTAACACTCTACTACCGCAATAAGTTACCGGGTTTCGTGTTCAAAGCTAGGTAATGTCACGCATCAGTCTAACCAGCTGTAAAAGGGTACCTGACTCTGATCCTGAGTTAGAGAAGGCAACGGCAGCGAGGAAGGGAACAGGCCACCCCACCTCATAAAGCTGGGACCCAGTACATCGAAGTCTATGACACTTCACTCCCCTACGGCAGACGGTTTAAATTAACCTTACGAACGGCAGGCGTGTTTTAAAAAAAAATTCTAAACAACGGGGGAAAGGGGAGAAACATGACACTTTTTTCAGTCAAGAAAAAGTACGGTTCTCGGTTTAGGTAATAAATTTCCACAATTTGATTTAAGCGGTGAATAATCACACAAGAACCGGGAATGTTGTTAAAATACCTTGGAACATGGTGGTTCTGCACTATTAAGTGCCGCATGGAAAAGGCTAATCCTTTTAAAGTTTATCTTGGTGAAAAATGTTTCCCTCTCCACCACCTAGAGATCTACTAAATGATTCTCTTGGATTTATCGGTATACAAGATCGACTAAATGATTCCCTTGTGTCAACTGGTAGACAATGTTGACTAAATGATTCCTTTGTGTCTACTGGTAGACAAGATCGACTAAATGATTCCTTTGTGTCTACTGGTAGACAAGATAGACTAAACGATTCCTTTGTGTCTACTGGTAGACAAGATGTACTAAATGATTTCTTTGTGTCTAATGGTAGACAAGATCGACTAGACGATTCCCTTGTATCTACTAGTAAAAAAAATGTACTAAATTATTCTCTTGGATTAATCGGTATACACGATCGACTAAATGATTCCCTTGTGTCTACTGGTAGACAAGATCTACTAAATGATTCTCTTGGATCTATCAGTATACAAGATCTACTAAATGATTCCCTTGTGTCTGGTAGACAAGATTGACTAAATGATTCCATTGTGTCTACTGGTAGACAAGATCTACTAAATGAATCCTTTGTGTCTACTGGTAGACAAGATCTACTAAATGATTCCCTTGGATATACCAGTTCGAAACACGTTTTATGCCACGGTCCAGTCAACCCAGCTCTAAATAGGTACTTGACTTTGCTCTTGAGTTAGGGAAGGCAAAGTCAGCGAGGAAGGGAATGGCCACCCCACCTCTCGAAGCTGGATCTAGTATAGTGAAGTCCTTAACACTTCATTCCCCAACGGCGGTAATTGCTATGGGACTGTATTTTTACTAGTCAAGCGATCACCGTGGATGATGCCACGGTCACCAAATGTTGTGCTAAAAGTCTGCCTGTGTTAGTATTTATTTTGACACGGCAGCAGGTATATATATATATGTATGAAAATATTAACAAATAAAGAGGGAAACTCGAGGCTTGTGAACAGTAAATAACACACTTAAATGGGTATCTTGCAGGCCCTCGTTAGAAATAAAGATGTAGAAGGCTAGACAATGGAGAAGTAATAGAAGTGATAAGCTTACCTGGGAATTCGAACCCAAGATCATCCAAACATCCCCATCGCCTCGCAAAAGGGGGTTATTTCGTGTCTAAACTCACTACCAACTCTGCAGCACGAAAACAGTGCTTCGTGGACTGTGGCTTTGCCGGTATATCTGGTTTGCGGTACACGAGGCTAATAATTTTCATACGCACATTTGAATACAAAAAGACGAAATGAAATGTGCGATACGTAGTTATAACTTCGAGGCACATCAAATAAAATAATAAAAGAGATGTGTATGTAATTGTCAGAATATGAGAAGTTAGAAATGAAGGCAACACAAAAGACCTTAAGCATTGGCACATGGGTTCAACCAGACGAAAAAAGCCAGAAATTTGGATTAAAAATTGGCTACAAACTATCTCTGCAACCATTCACAGAATAAGCTATAAAATAAAGATTATGAGAAAAGGACATAAAATGATAAAGAGAGTATAAATCAAAACATAACAAGGACATGTCTGACTAAGAAGAAAACCAAAACTTTAAGACGAGGCGTATTACCACCATGCCCTCATTCAGTGAACTGAACATAGAAAATCATACATACTTGTATTTATGCCGTTTCTGGAGAAATAAAATTATTCATCATCATCATCATCTACAGCATCATCATCATTAGTTTCCTTAGCCCTCCCTATGGAGCATGGAATCACCTATAGCAAGTCCCACAGGAAGCCTGTACCAAGAAGTCACATGCCGTTGCAGTGATGGTTTCAGTGGCTGTATTTTTACATGATAAGGTTGCCAGCTCCATGTACACACACACACACACGCACGCACGCACGCACGCACGCACGCACACACGCACACACACACACAACCACACACACACACACACACACGCCCGCGCGCGCACACACACACGCGCACACACACGCGCGCGCACACACACACGCGCGCACACACACGCGCACACACACACGCACACACACGCGCGCACACACACGCGCACACACACGCGCACACACACGCGCACACACACGCACACACAAGCACACACAATTGGTCAACCTCTATTAGCACAGATAACGTATTTGAAGTCAAATTCTTCTGACTTGACGAACACTTACACGTCACAGAAAACAATAAGATTATACGAACGTTCTAAACTTCTACCATATTTTACTTTTGAAATATTCCCAAAAGTTTAACATATATAATTAATTGACTGAGACGAGAAATGCAAACTGTGACAACATAGGGACAACTGGAAAACAAATAAACTGACAGTAAGATGAAATAAAACAACTCTCAGTACAGATAAATAATGATTTAACAGTTATACTTCGTCCGGTGTGTTCCTAAGGGTGTCTGATGAAACAAAGAAAGCAAAGGAGTACTGTATCCTCAGGCATGTCGTACAAGGCGACTAATATGAGATTGGGCAACCTTATATCTCAAGTAAAACAAATTACTAAACAAACCGTCGATCAAAGCAAGAGAATGTCAATGCTTGATGCAGGCCTCCTGTAAAGGGACCTGCTACGGTAGTGGGTTCATGCCCCATTGGGAGCCAAAAGGAAAAATGATGAAATGATAACAACTTTTGTAAAATGATAACAACTTTTGTAAAATGATAATAACTTTTGTACAATGATAATAACTTTTGTAAAATGATAATAACATTTGTAAAACGATAATAACTTTTGTAAAATGATAACAACTTTTGTACAATGATAATAACTTTTGTAAAATGATAATAACTTTTGTAAAATGATAATAACTTTTGTAAAATGATAATAACTTTTGTAAAATGATAATAACTTTCGTAAAATGATAATAACTTTTGTAAAATGATAATAACTTTTGTAAAATGATAATAACTTTCGTAAAATGATAATAACTTTTGTAAAATGATAATAACTTTTGTAAAATGATAACAACTTTGATGAAATTATAAAAAAATCGGAAGTAGTATTAAATACAAATGATAATACAGCATCATCAAGAAGTCAGCAAAAGAAATGATATAAACTCAGAAATGTACGGAGAAACATCATCGTCAACAGTACGCGACACGACACTATTTCATGACAACCAGTACACTATGAAAGTCAGTGAAACATGTTTCAGTTAAATACAGGGCCCACTTTATGATGATTCGACTGTTTCCTTAGAATCAGGCCCCGTGTCTAGAAAGGCCCGGCGCGCAGTAGAGACCCGCGTCTAGAAGAACCCCGGGCCAAGAAGACACTTGGAAAGGGCACTGACATATGTGGAACTAGTGGTGCAGGTAAACGACAGAGTTTCAAAAGTAGAATCAGTTGAAATAAATAGTTATATGTTTCGTGAAGACCTGAAAGCTTTATAGCTAATGATTCCATTTGATTGTAGTTGAAAAAAACCCATTATTATTACATTATTTCCATGTTTGTGATCTGAGGAATTAAGACCGCTTGCCCATTTCTGACCACCTGCAGTGTGCAGGCTATGTTTTTATTTTTTTTTTACCCTTGATAGAAAAATAAAAAACCTAATCCTTACTAGGGTTCGAACCCCTGTCTCCAGACTTTAGATACGGGTATCCCAACCTTTCGGCCATCCGCTTCCTTTGATTGTAGAAACCTCTTTAAAATGCTTTAACTTTCTCTAATATAAGACCGAACAGGCTCATTCTCAAATGTATTTAAAGCAATTCGAATCTTCCTGACTATTCGGTAACTGCACCCTCATATGTGTGTGCGTGAGAGAGAGAGAGAGAGAGAGAGAGAGAGAGAGAGAGAGAGAGAGAGAGAGAGAGAGAGAGAGAGAGAGAGAGAAAGAGAAAGAGAGAGAGTGAACGAACGAGCGAACTTTATTTTCGAAGGGTTAAGAATTGGGAGCAGGCCTGTCTAACATTCTGCCCTTTCCCTCTCATTTATCTTGCGTACTATATCCTTTCATTCCCACATGTTACTTTAAAGAAAGAGAGCGAGACAGAGAGAAAGACTTCTTGACGCTAATTCTAATTAAAACATCTCAAAGATGAACAATGCAGGAAATCCGACTAAACAATTTGGTAATCATATCTACAGAAGGCTAAGTTATGAGGCACTTAGAGCTAAGCAGTGTACTGAACGATTATACCAATTTAAAAAAAATTTTGTTTTAAAAACATATACACAAGGTGTACAATAAATTTGCTCCTAACCAACTAGTTAGTTATAATATATGATACAATTTCCATGATTGATAATTTTTTTATTTATTTTGATATGGTCTTATAAATAAATGAAAAGCGAAAGAAATAAAAATTCTTCTTACGTTATTAGTGCTACCTTTAGGGTACCGTACCAGTAGAAACTGTCAGAATTGAGCTCTGCACCACATTAAGCCGGACTTGGTAGAATACTACTGTAGTTTATGAATAAAGTGTTGGCACAAAACAATGCTTTCACTTAGATGTATTTATTTTCAATGACTAAACAATTATATTCTTTCCCCGAGCGACAACAAAGGGGAACGAACTTACCACTTACAGGCAACACAGAAGACTACTACACGTCTACCACACGTATAGGAATCGCACTTGCTTTACCGAAAACAGTTTGTTAAAACCCACACCATAAAACGTTGAAGAATATGATGTTTATAAAGTTTGAGCACCCCAGGTGATATATCTATTCATACACTTAGTTGTCATAAGTTCCAAACACCCTGACAGTTCGGTCGGGCAAGAGTGAGGCTTACCGCTACACCGCTACTCCGCTACCAGCTTTCTACACATTTTGCGCGGAGTTATCTTTATACGGAAATCTACGCAGCGCGGTCGCGCCTAGGTTCACAATGGATGGATAGTTGAACTAGTTGCCCTACGTGACTGCTAACTTTATTATGAGTTTCAAGGAGTTAATGGGAAAAACGTTTATAAATGAACTGTTTGTCTGTATACCTGTTCACCTTTCTGTTTGTCTGTCTGTCTGTATTTCCGTCTGTATGCCCGTTCACCTATCATTCTGTCTGTCTGTTCGTCCGCCTGTCTGTCAGCCCTTCTATCTGAATGCCCGTCCACCCATCTGCCTATCCGCCTGTCTGTCGTCTATCTGTCAGTCTGTCTGTCTATCTGTCAGTCTGTCTGTCTATCTGTCAGTTTTATTGTTGTTGTTTTTGCCTTTTTTTTTGTCTTTTTGTTTTTGTTCATTACTTTACTATTTGTTTTTTTTTTAAATACGAGGGCTGTCCGGAAAAGAATCGGCCATAATTAATATTAGAAAAACCGTTTGCACGACATCGATGTAACTTGGCAGCCAAATAGAGTGGCCTGTTATGCACATACGTGTGCAATGTTGACGTTGCTGCACCAGTCAGTGCGACCGTTAAAAGCCGTTTAGTGAGCACATGCACTGTGTGGTCGTCGAATTCAAAATGGCTGACCGAGTAGAGCAAAGAATCTGCAGCAAATTTTGCGTCAAGCTTCAACATTCCTCCACGGAAACTATTATGATGATTCAGAAGGCTTTTGGAGACGATGCAATGAGTGCTACACAAATAAAGGTGTGGCACAAACGCTTCAAAGATGGTCGAGAATTCTGCTCTGGTAGCAGAATCCGCGGAACGAATTTTGTCACGACACGTCTCATACCCACATCCTGGGTCAGAATCTCGGATACAATAGTTTTTGGAATTCCCAGATCTTTTTCTAGTTCTCACACTGTCAGTCGCCGATCTTTGTTGTTTGCAGCCCGTACACGTTCAACATTTTCCGGAGTTCTGCTTTTTGCAGGTCTTCCAGACATAGGATCACATTCAACAGATTCTCGACCATCTTTGAAGCGTTTATTCCATACCTTTATTTGTGTAGCACTCATTGCATCGTCTCCAAAAGCCTTCTGAATCATCATAATAGTTTCCGTGGAGGAATGTTGAAGCTTGACGCAAAATTTGATGCAGATTCTTTGCTCTACTCGTTCAGCCAATTTGAATGCGACGACCACACAGTTCACGTGCTCACTAAACGGCTTTTAACGGTCGCACTGACTGGTGCAGCAACGTCAACATTGCACACGTATGTGCATAACAGGGCACTCTATTTGGCTGCCAAGTTACATCGATGTCGCGCAAACGGTTTTTCTAATATTAATTATGGCCGATTCTTTTCCAGACAGCCTTCGTATACTTAATTTTGATTATAATGGGTACTGTAAATGTACGCTGTTTACATTTATATTATTTATTATACCTTTATAATGTTGCATGCCTTTAAATTAATACGTAAAGTCACGTGTGGGAATGAATGGAAATAGTATACAATATAAATGAGAGTGAAAGGGCAGAATGTTACACGGGCCTGGGCGCCCAATTTTTAGCACTTTGATAATAAAGTTCGTTCGTTCGTTCGTTCTGTCCGCCCTTCTGCCTGCCTGCCTGCTAATCTGCCTGCCTGTTTCTCCGTTTGTCTCTCTGCCTGTCTGCCCGTCCATCTGCCCTTCAGTCAGTCATCAAACAAACAAACAACCAACCAACAAACCAACCCACCCTTCTATCTATCTATCTATCTATCTATCTATCTATCTATCTATCTATCTATCTATCTATCTATCTATCTATCTATCTATCTATCTATCTATCTATCTATCTATCTATCTATCTATCTATCTATCTATCTATCTATCTATCTATCTATCTATCTATCTATCTATCTATCTATCTATCTATCTATCCATCCCTCACCCATGGTAGTTCCAGGCGTCATGAAGAGACAAAGAAAGAATATGATTTCTGCACTCTCAGGCAAGTCGTACAAAGCGACTACTATGAGGTGGTACATGAGGCTGCTAACCTCATCATGCAAATCAAATTTCCACAGAACACAACCAGTATAACATCATGTGATCACGTGGTACAGGCCTCCAGCAAGGATACTAGTTGCAGTGGTGGTTCCATGCTCCGTAAGGAGCACAAAGGAAAATAATGACCTGACGGTTGGTCTCCCTTATGCAGTAAAACCAGATGGTCTTTTTTAAGTGTTCTCCGCCTTCTTCTTCATCGTTAATTCTTCCTTTTTCGTAAAGGAGAAAACAAAGCCATCCTTGTTTGTTAATGTGTTTATGTATCACTGAGCATGTGTAATATGTCCACCACAAATATATTGATTACTTTAGTTTAGATGACCAGTCGACAACATCCCGAGGGGACTGTTGTAGCTCACCACCGTTAATTGGGTTGCCAGTTAAATAACCTGTTTAGTCGCGTGCTGGACTTTATCCCTGAGGTCTAATGTGTCTAGAATACGGCATCCTGCGGGCGTGAACTAATGTTGTTGCGCGGTATCTTGACTTAATGATGATAGACTAACGGTATTAGAGTTCAGAGTCTCTTAGAAGCGGGGGTATCTAGATAGGTTCTAAAATCTAGGGAGGAAATGAAAAGGAAGGAGGCAGGGGTTTGATTTCATTGACGGAATAGAACGTGAGGAATGTGAGACATTTTGAAGAATTTTTGTGGTTCAAGAATGTTCGATTGCTTATGTGGTTAAAGGATTTCCTTTCGTGGCTGAGTTATTGGGATCGACACATGGTGGTGTCACGCTCCAGTCAACCCAGTTATAATTGGGTACCTGACTTTCTTTTCAGCTAGGGAAGGTAAAGGAAGCGAGGAAGGGACCTGGTCACCCCAACTCATAAATTATATGGACATAGTGTGGTGAAGTCTCCCACACTTCAGTTCCCTATGGCAGTATCTTCTACGGAACTACCTTTTTCTTTATGGCTCGAGCTTCATGTTCAAATTGCATCATATCGTGATATCCTGACAAGATTATTTTCCTACCACACGCTGGGCTTATATTGAGACTATACCTCTGAATTTTATTTTTTTTGCAAGGATCTGGTATTAATTGTCACTCAATCTTGGACAAAGCTGTCTTGCTGAATACTACTGACTTAAGACCACAATTATTTACACATAATGGGAAGTGATTTTTTTACATCAACCTTCAACAACATTTAGTTCCACAAGGAGCATAGGACTTCAACAAACGCTTGCAAAGCCCTCCTGTCGCGTGCCCTCAGCTCAGACTCTTACTGTCTTCCTCATCCTTCTCATTTGTGTCTTCAATTTTCTTCTACGTTTGTTTTTGATCTACTTCTGGCTCTCTTACCCTGAGAATTCAGTATTGCCCTGTTCATGTGTGTGACATAATTTGAGCGCGTCTCTTCTACTTTCCGGCAGTATTTAACTGTATTTGTTGTGCGTACTGAATTATGTGCATTATTCAATTGTTAGCACATTCTTTTTCCCTACTGTCATTGTTCACGTTTTACGCTTCGATGGATGACCGGGCCAGACAAGCGTATCGCCCATCCCTCAGAGATTAATTGAGTCACTAAAACGTGTTAAAATCACATTGACTCCAGGTAGATGCGAACATGAAGTGTTTGCTTAAGATTGCATAATCACTTCCGACTCGACTGTTTGGGACAGGTGATTGCAGATAAACGCAATCTTGGAAGAAATTTGGAAGAATGAGCAGAAAGTGTGATATAAGTAGACTTTGACAACCTTTTACGGATATCACAACTCCATATATGGAGGATGACTTTGAAATTTTCAAACGCATTAGTCATGGAGAATACTACACGAGGAAAGGTTTTCATAACATGTACTCTGAATGCATCGGCTGGCATTTGAGACGCCAATAAACAACAGCGCTGATTAGGAGTTTGTCAGAAAACGCCAGGTGGAAGCATGGTCCGGGAACCTACGATATAGCGTAGAAAAAGTTTGACATAGACACTGCATTCCAGAAATCGTCAACGTAGACAGCTCGGACCTTGTCACAGAAAATAATAGAGTTGGATTCTGAATATAGAATCGGACAAAGAGTATTAAAAGCTTCTCTGTACATCAGTAGAAAACTCGCCAATATTAATATAGAACCCGTAATTCTATAGGACCACTGACAAGTCACAGAGGGATTCTGAAATAGAAATAATACCCCTGACGTGTGTTCGAGGCATCTGTGATATGTTGCCAAGACTATTCTACTCAGCAAGAAGTCTAAGATTTTTCAATTATTGAGGTGAGTGTAACCGATTTTGCATGTTGTGAATTTGACATGTTCATACTTGCTAGTGGTGTTAAAGATTAATTCTAGGCTGGCAACCTCAGCATGTGAAATGGATACATTCATGAACCACCACAGCAAGCGCTGGTGATTGTTTTATGCTAGTTCTCACGGAAGAATCAAAAGCTGAGATAACCCCAGACTCCGAACGGAGCAGGGAGTGAGTGACGTTTACATCAACTTGTGCATAGTTGTATATTATCATTTTGTGAATGTATGTAAACTTAATATGTTCATTGAGGCACAAGCCACTGCCGTTGTCCTGTCACAAATCTTTCCTTAAATTAACTGACATACTGGTGATTTTTCATCACCTGCCATGAGTGATATGATATACGTTCAGGGAGAGTAAAAAATCTGAGAAAACAAACGGCTGACGGACAGCGAAAAAAGGCGCCTGATTAATATCAGGCAAACAAATAATTAGCAGCGGAATTGTTCTTTAATTCCTTCTAAAGTATGTGGTACCAGTACGAGGCGAGCCGACTATTTGTAGTACGGCCCAGAGAGACCATTTGCTGTACTACTAGACTGTGGTTCTAAACTTGAGATCGGCACCTGAAGATTCTTGCCTTGACCCGGAGCGGTTACTGCCTGAACTGTTCTGAAAACGTGCCCCTCACCACAGAGACGAATCAATGGGAAAGCAGCATCGGCACTTCAGCATTTTGGCAAGTCCCAAGTTTAATAGGCCAACTACAACCGAACGTTATTTTGCTAAATGCATCAAGCCTAAAGACTTTTCGGTGAAGAAACCTAATTATTTTTTTATAATTGTTGCTGTCATTTTCGACGGAGTCATCTGTCAAGTTATTTGCTTATGTTTGTATCATAAGTATAATTGTGTCTTTACCTGCGATGTCAGGTTGATTAGGGGTTGTCTTCCCTTGTTTATTCATTCATTGTGTTTGACCTTTAGGGTCAGAGGTTGACAGTTCGGCGTAGGCCTATGGGAAGGTTTTTTAAGCGGGAGTGAGATATACTTCCGGGAAGCCGGGAGGTCCTGTTTTTCTGAAGGGACCAAGAGTCCATTGTTTTTCGGGGAGAATCTTCGAAGTAACTGCTATGGCAGTTTTCCCCAGTGAATCTCTGTGCGTCGGGATGACGACAGAATTCCTTGTGTAGTTCTGAGGATTCATTTACCAGGTAATACCGACCTTTATGCATTATTACGCTTTTCGGTGGCAGAACATGTAAAGGATTACCTAGGGTGAACAGCAGTTCACTGATCCGCCATTTCAGAACTTATATATTTGTGCTCGAGGTAGCCATCCAAGACTGTTAGTCTTATATTGTCCAGAAATCCAGTGACGAAGATATATTGTGGGAGCCGCAGATTGGCGGAACTTCTATCTACAATAAGTATTACTGCAGGGTTGATGATAACCTATTTAACAGAAGTACACGGCCGACGTTAGGACGAGGCCTGTGCTTCCGGCTATTATACTACAGCCTGATATGTGCAATTGGCAGGGAGTGCCAAGTTGCACCTGTGTGTCAAGGTAACTAAGGCATCTGACGCGTTTAGTCAGAGACGCCAAGGGCGACGCTACGAACTGTCATTATTGAAGAACTTTGCTATTGACCATGCACGTCTATTCTGATGTTTACCTTTTTGAATGCCAAATGTATACCTATCGATGTCAGGTCAGCATGACCTTGTTACACTGACTGTTCCTGTTGATATTATGTGTGTTCCCGTCAATAAATGTCTTGAAACATGCCTGCAGTGTCAAAGCATCCTTGATTACTGCATGTGAGAGTATGGGTTGCAGGATCTACATCTATACGAGCCTAAACACATTCGCGTCTTCATTCGCACCCACACTCAATTCATCATACGCTCGCACTACACATCTAACAACATGTATACTGTCTTGGGCCAGTGATCACCTCAACAAGAAAAAAAGACAGTTACATTTCTGGTGGACCAGTTACGTGGGCTCTTATGATACATTTCTTGTCGCCAATGTGGCCTAGAAACTTACATTTCTGATGGACCAGATCTGTGGGTTTAAAAAGAACAGAGCGAGCATTTGACATTATTGTTGACATTTATGGATCCAGAAATTTACATTCCTGGTTGGCTGTTACATGTATGATGTCTCCAGTTTTGTCGAGAAAGTTACAAGAAGGACAAGTACACATTACACTTCTGATCTGTGGGTCTAAGCTACACACGGGACAGCCGTAACACACAGCGCTAATTCTACACTTGCAAGTTTTGGCTACAACAGGACAGATATAGGTCATCAACGGTTGACACAAATAAACAGTACGAGCATTTATATTATAATGCTACATAAAGCATAACAAGACAAGTACTGAAGTGAACTACTAGGCATTTGCTACGTGGACCATAACTGCATAGAAGGCGGGTTCCTATTGTAAACAGTACTGCGGGTTGTTACACGTTTCATTCAACAACAGACTTTTCTAGGTCAGAGCATTCAAGCTACATTGTTGGAGGTCAAGTGTCTGTAAACAGTACGTGAAATTGTAAACATTCAATGTGCAAGCCCTAATTTGAGAAGGTCATAGTAACTTTGGTTCGTGAATACCACTTTATGTTACAGTGGATTTGACGTTCAGTGCGCGTTTGACATTTCGTTTCTGTGTTCGCAAGGAGCAAGAAATTTATTTTAGTTTCAGCTGTGACTGAACTTGTTCTGCAACACATTGAAATTGATTGCTATATGTTTATGTCACTTCTACTGTTTTTTGTGTATTTTTCTGCGGGTTTTTCGGTTGGTGGGTCTTACGGTAAATATGCCACTTGATCGAGGCTTACTGTAAGCGTTCTGTAGGTGCAAATTTTCTTAATTTGGAAATTTGCTAGTGACAATTGGTCGCTATTGATGTTAGCTGTGATGTAATTGTACTTAACGTTGTTTTTGTAATATTTTGTCTGTTTTTCAGTTTTGATTGTCGATTTGTTTTGTTTGTATTCTGTAGGTCTCTCCTTTCTTGTGTATTTCTCTACACATTTTTGGTTAAAACAGTGTTGCCATTTGTATTGTTTTGTATTTTTGTCTTTGTATTTTTTTTTTGGTTGTACTACATTACTGTCATGCACAGTCTACATACACATACTTGGTCATGTTTTGATATTATTGATAAGGTAGACTCTTCATATAGAGTTTGTTAAATAATATTATATAAGATATTTATACAAGTTCTTTGATAAAAGACTTGTTATCTACAAAGATTGAGACAAGGTGAAATACATATTCAAGTTCTTTATAAAAAAGACTTGTGCCCATAGTGAGTGGGATATAAGGGAATTTTTTTTTCCACAGGTACTCAAGTGATTTTTTGGGTACATTATAAACAAGAGGAACATACAAAGTCTTTGTCTAAGACTAAGACAGTAAAATAAAGTGAAGTGAGTATACAAGTCTAGCATTTCAGACTTGTCTCCCATTGAAGTGGGATAAGGTAATTTATTTAATTTTTTTCAGGTTTCTGATCTCATTAGACAGAATGTCTACATTGGATTTCTTCATCCAGCAAGGGTTGACCCTTGGTAAGTCTGGTAAAGAATTGGAAGAATATTCATCTGCTCAATTCGCCATTGCATTAAAGTCAGAAGAAAAGAAACAAAAAGAGGAAATTAAATTGAAAGCAGAAGCTGAACTAAAGAAGCTAGAAGCTGAGAATAGAAGATTAGAACTTGAAGAAAGAAGGTATCAAAGAGAGGCTGAGGAGAGAAAAGCTCAAGCTGCTGCTGAGGAGAGGAAAGCTCAAGCTGCAGCTGATGAAAGAAAATTCCAGATGGAAATGGAAGACAAAAAAAATTCAAGCTCAAGCTGCTGCAGAGGAAAAAAAACTTCAAGCTGCTGCAGAGGAAAAAAAACTTCAAGCTGCTGCTGAGGCTGAAATTAGAAAAATGGAACATGAGGAAAGAAAACAGAAGATGGAACTTGATGAAAAACTCGCAATTTTGGAGTTAGAGAAATTGAAATTGGCGAGTACGGGTGCTCAGCAAACAACTTCGAGTACGACAAAGGAGTTTGTTAGTAGGATTAAATTGCCTCATTTCAATCCTTTAAAGGATGACGTAGCAGATTATCTAGATAGATTCCAATTTTTGTGCGATACGCATAACATAAAAAAGGAAAAATATGTTGAACAACTGATGCCATTTTTTACAGGTGACACAGTGACTACTCTTATGACAATAGACGAACATGAGAGGACTAATTATGATGTTGTCAGGGCAGCATTACTAAAAAAATACCAATTAAAACAAGAAGACTATCGTCTTCGTTTTAGGACAATGTTGCCAGAAAATGGAGTAGATTTCTCTGATTTTGTTACAAAGATACGTCGTACATTTACACGATGGATTGAGTTGTCTCAGATTGAGAAAACATATGAAGGTCTAATGGACTTATTATTGCGAGATAAGGTTTTGTCATCTGTTAATGATTCTTTTCTTGCATTCCTTCATGAGCGTAAGCCTAAAAACTTAAAAGAAATGGAGGAATACTGTTGTCAGTATGCCACAGCACATCCCCATGCTACAGTTAGCAATTCTAAAGTGAAAGAAGGGTTGCCAGCTGCGTCGGCAACACCATATGGCCCTAATTTCAAAAAAAATTTCAGGGTGCTCAACAAAATTGGAATAGGGGAAGTAATCAAAATTACACTCAGAAGCGGAGTAATCCAACACATGATGGTTCTTCGTCTATGCAGTGGAGACAAGATGGTAGTTCTCGTAATTTTAGTGGTAATAATTTGAGACACTTTCGTAAAGGCTATCCAAATAATAACTATTCAAATTTTCGAGGTAATCATTCTCGACGTCAAGATTATGACGATGGTGAATTTAGAAACCGGGATTCAAACCGGAATGATGATTACAATAGGCAATATGATAACAATTACAGGGGAAATGATAGTCGAAATAATTACAGGGGAAATGATAATCGAGGTAGACCTAGGTTTAACAAAAAAAGACCTTACCAACAGGCAAACTCTGCGCAACAAGAGTTTGATGGAGCCTGTAATACAGTAAATGATAGTGGTAACTCTAGGGCTATCACTGGTTGTGCTTTCGATTTTGGGAGAGCAACTGAATGCCCCCAATGCTTAACATTGTTTGACTCATCAACTGTATCTACGCTAAGTTGTGGTCACCCTCTTCCTGCTCTACCTGCTACAGTTGCGCATGATGGGAGAGGATCTCTCATCTTACATAAAGGTCTAATAAATGATAGGCTAGTCTCAGTACTTTTCGATTCGGGATGTACTACCGTCGGGGTTAAGGAGTCTCTGATAGATCCTTGCTGTGCCACTGGAAAAACAATCAAATGTGTTACATTTGGTGGTACTATGGAAAGCTATCCTACTGCTATTATTAGGATTGACACTCCTTTCTTCACAGGAGATGTCCATGCATGTCTTCTTCCTAATCCTATTGCGGATCTTATAATCGGTCGTATTCATGGGGTTAAGGAATGCACCCCGCAACAAATTTCTAGTTGGGAAGAAAAAAACATTCAAACGGTCAATGCAGTGGTGACAAGAGCTCAAGCTCTTAATCCCCCAACTTCATCTGATAATAGTAATGAAGTTGATAGCCAAGACGAGCACTTGGTGATTTCCCATGACTCGTTTGTTAAACGTCAAGAAGAGGATCCTTCTTTGAAGAAATACTTCCTTCTTGCAAAGAAAGGGGATCCCAATCAAAATACGAATCACAAATCGTATATTACTATGAAGAATGGTATATTGGTACGAATGGTACAACACTCGGACAAGTCTATGCACTCGCAAATTCTTGTGCCTAAGTGTATGAGAGCCTTAATTCTTCGGCATGCACACGATTCTCAGTGTGCGGGACACATGGGTTTTTCCAGAACTAAAACTAGAGTCCTTGCGTCATTCTTTTGGCCATTCGTGAATAAAGACATCCGAATTTATTGCCGATCTTGCAAAATTTGTCAAGAGGTCAAGTCTAGGGGTCCGAGACATGCTGCTCCTATTCAGGCTGCAGATATTCCGATTCGGCCGTTTCAGAAAATGGCTATAGACATCATTGGTCCGTTCAAAATTAAGTCAGCCAGAGGACACCAATTTATCCTCACTTGCGTGGACATGTGCACGCGTTGGCCAGAGGCTATTCCTCTGAAGAGCATATCAACTGTCGATATCGCTGATGCTCTTTGGCTCGTATTTTCTCGTCTGGGATTCCCCGGAGAAATACTGTCGGATCACGGCACTCAGTTAATTTCGGACGTTATGTCTCAGGTAATGGCTACGCTAGACATTAAAAGGTCTCTCAGTAGTATTTATCATCCAATGTCCAATGGATTGGTAGAACGTCTTAACAGGACACTAAAGAACTTACTTGGCAAGATAACGGAGGATCATCCTGAAGATTGGGACAGGGTTTTACCTGCAGTCCTCTTTGCCTATAGAGAGGTTCCCAACGAGCATACAGGGTTTTCTCCTTTCGAACTTGTCTTTGGCGCGCAACCGCGCGGGCCAATGTCCTTGTTACACGATTTGATAACTTCCGATAATATTGACGATGATACACAATCGTCATATGAATATGTTATAGCTCTTAGAGAAAAGATTATCGAATCGTGCAGGTTAGCAACTTCATCTTCCGAATTTGCGAAAGAAAAAGCTAGGCGATTTGCTAATAAGAAAAGACGCCTACGTCAACTTTGTCCTGGAGACAAAGCATATGTCTTACTGCCCTCAAGAGAGAATAGACTTCTCATTTCTTGGAAGGGTCCATACACTATAGTCTCGAAAATTTCTGATGTCGACTATATTGTCGATGTGGATGGAAGGCATAAAACCTTCCATATAAATATGCTAACAGAGTTTATTGAACGTCCAGACTATTTACAGCCTATTTTCCAGGCGACGGACGACTCTCCAGTTCAACATGGTCACATCTCATCCCTGTCCGTTATACAGGATGAGGAAACTATTTTTTCTGACGTGAACTTACCTCTTCCTACGATTCCACTTACTTCAACGGAATCGTGGAGAGACGTTACAGTCTCTTCCAACTTGTCTTTTGAGGAACAACGTCAAGTATCCTCTACGTTACAATCATATCAGGATGTCCTTACCGACATTCCTGGACACACAGATGTCATAGAACATGACATCATACTTACTGATCGTAATCCGATCAGAGTAAGACCATACCCAATACCTATTCATTTTCAAGCACAAGTCGAGAAAGAATTGGATGAAATGATTCAACTACAAATAATTGAACCATCCACTTCAGCTTATTCTTCGTCGATAGTTATTGTTCGAAAGAAAGACAATAACATACGTCTTTGCGTTGATTATCGCAAATTAAATCAAGTTACGAAGTTCGATGCTGAACCTATGCCGTTATTAGATGATCTACTTATTAGACTTTCTAAAGCTAAATTCTTTACTAAACTAGACTTGTCGAAAGGTTATTGGCAAGTCCCATTGACGGAACACGCCAAACCTCTCACTGCTTTTTCGACACCTAGGGGTCTGTTTCAATGGAATTTTATGCCTTTCGGGCTTATGAACGCCCCAGCGACTTTCGTGCGCATGATGCGACGAATTCTATCAGATCGTGCAGATGTCATTGCATATTTAGACGACATCTGTCTTTTCAGCGATACTTGGGAAGAACACTATGTGGGTCTGAAGGAATTGCTATCTACTCTACGTGAGCATAGTTTGACTGCTAAACCCTCTAAAGCTTTTGTTGGGTTTAGTGAAATTTCCTTCCTAGGTCATCGAGTTGGTCATGGTCTGTTGAAGACAGAGGACCAAAACATTTCAAAGATATTAAATATCTCGGTTCCGAAGACAAAAAAGCAAGTGCGTAGTCTCTTGGGATTGATACAATTCTATGGAAGATTCATTGAGAATCTGTCCTCCATTATGGCACCACTTTCAACGTTATTGAAAAAAGGTTCTCCTAATATGGTGCGTTGGTCCCAAGAATGCCAATCTTCATTGGATCAGGTTAAGAATTTGTTCTCATCTCATCCTATCTTAAGACTACCGACGATTGATAAGACTTTTGTCCTTCGTAGTGATGCCTCTTCCACTGGCATTGGAGCGGCACTAATGCAGGAATATTCAGGAACTCTGCATCCTGTAATGTATATTTCTAGGAAGCTGAATGCGGCAGAAAGGAATTACTCGGTTTTGGACCGTGAATTGTTGGCTATGGTTTGGTCCATTCTTAAGCTACAAAGGTTCCTTCTGGGCGCGCATTTCTTTATGGAAACCGACCAAAAAGCTCTTACGGCTATGCAAAGTAAGGATTTGAAGAGCTCGAGATCTACTCGTTATGCTATTGCTCTTCAGCCTTTCCATTTCACGGTGCGAGCTATCCGTGGTTCGGATAATGTGATGGCGGACATATTGTCTAGATGCCCACATGATTCCAGTTAAATCTTGTGTCCTAGTTTTTCCTGATATATTTTCAGACTTAGGTCTGTCCTTAATATCATAATATGTTGTAATACAAATGTATTTGGATGATGTTTAGATAATTTAACAAATTTCATTTTGTCCATCCATCAGTGATATGTTGCTAAAATAGCATTGACATTTGTATATTGCTATGATTATATTATTTAGTAATGTTTGATATATGATTGGTATTGCCAGCAACTTAGGTTTCTTGAATGGTATCCCTTAGTTTGTTTGGCTTAAAGGAAATATTTTCTCCTATGTTGGGAGATGATTTGTACCCTCTTCTATTGTACCTGATATTAGGTTCATTGTTTGCATGAGCACAGAAGTGATACTGGTGCTATCTTGCTCATGAACATATTAAAAAAAAAAAATTGCATTTTTTTTTTACAGGGGGGTGGTAGTAATGTTGCTGTCATTTTCGACGGAGTCATCTGTCAAGTTATTTGCTTATGTTTGTATCATAAGTATAATTGTGTCTTTACCTGCGATGTCAGGTTGATTAGGGGTTGTCTTCCCTTGTTTATTCATTCATTGTGTTTGACCTTTAGGGTCAGAGGTTGACAGTTCGGCGTAGGCCTATGGGAAGGTTTTTTAAGCGGGAGTGAGATATACTTCCGGGAAGCCGGGAGGTCCTGTTTTTCTGAAGGGACCAAGAGTCCATTGTTTTTCGGGGAGAATCTTCGAAGTAACTGCTATGGCAGTTTTCCCCAGTGAATCTCTGTGCGTCGGGATGACGACAGAATTCCTTGTGTAGTTCTGAGGATTCATTTACCAGGTAATACCGACCTTTATGCATTATTACGCTTTTCGGTGGCAGAACATGTAAAGGATTACCTAGGGTGAACAGCAGTTCACGGATCCGCCATTTCAGAACTTATATATTTGTGCTCGAGGTAGCCATCCAAGACTGTTAGTCTTATATTGTCCAGAAATCCAGTGACGAAGATATATTGTGGGAGCCGCAGATTGGCGGAACTTCTATCTACAATAAGTATTACTGCAGGGTTGATGATAACCTATTTAACAGAAGTACACGGCCGACGTCAGGACGAGGCCTGTGCTTCCGGCTATTATACTACAGCCTGATATGTGCAATTGGCAGGGAGTGCCAAGTTGCACCTGTGTGTCAAGGTAACTAAGGCATCTGACGCGTTTAGTCAGAGACGCCAAGGGCGACGCTACGAACTGTCATTATTGAAGAACTTTGCTATTGACCATGCACGTCTATTCTGATGTTTACCTTTTTGAATGCCAAATGTATACCTATCGATGTCAGGTCAGCATGACCTTGTTACACTGACTGTTCCTGTTGATATTATGTGTGTTCCCGTCAATAAATGTCTTGAAACATGCCTGCAGTGTCAAAGCATCCTTGATTACTGCATGTGAGAGTATGGGTTGCAGGATCTACATCTATACGAGCCTAAACACATTCGCGTCTTCATTCGCACCCACACTCAACTCATCATACGCTCGCACTACACATCTAACAACATGTAAACTGTCTTGGGCCAGTGATCACCTCAACAAGAAAAAAAGACAGTTACAATAATCACCAGTCATATTTATTTACATTTATTTCTAAGTAATTGATCATTAAATTTGTATATATTGATTTTGACAAATCCATAGCTGAATTAATTATTACAGAGAGAAAGGCATACGTATGATCCAGAAGCTCTACTTTATACATACACACACACACACACACACACACACACACACACATATATATATATATATATATATATATATATATATATATATATATATATATATATATATATATATATATATATATATATATCGAGCTAAAGAGAGGAATTTCGCTGAATTAAATCAGCTGGGGGCTTGAACGAGCTAAGTCATACAATATTCATCTTCACAAAAGGCAGCGGGTCAGATAAACAGTTAACGTGATCAGACTAATTCAGCATTGTTCTTGACTTCTGAAATATCTTGTGAAAACTCCCTGGAGGTAGAAGCATCATTATCCTTCTATCTACAACTCTGCCAAGAGTAATCTTGTGGGAAGGTAGACACCTTTGAAGACCCACATTAGTTACTCTTGAGTTTTGGCCACTATTGGACCACTACTGCAGAGCTAAGGGGAGGCAACCCGTGACAATGAGTGACAGGTTTTTTTTCCACTGCTTTGCAGTAGTGGTCCACTAATGGCCAAACTTCGAGTAAAATAATGAGAGTTTTCAGCTACCATATTACTTTTACAACAGTATAAGTGTATCACATTGTATCCGTTTTTAAAGTATTTGAAGAAACTGTAAAAGTAAGTTTTAATTACATGTGACAAACAAAGAGATTACGAAGAAATGAAGAATATAATAAAACAGGATGCTGAAGAATAAGAAGATAACTATGAAGAAAATAAATGAGCTGAAGAAAAAGAAAAGTTAAAAAAAAAAAAAATTTGAAGGGGGAAAACGAGAGGACTATGAATACGTTTTTTTCTTTTCTAAACTGAAAAAAAAAATAAAAAAATAAAGAAATCAATGGAAGAAGAGTTATTTCAACACTGGCGATTAGAGGTTACACTAGTTAGCCTAATTATTTCCACCTGGAAGTTAATGCGTACAATGCATGTTAAATGCGACGTTTATTATTTAAAACATAAGCCGTACTATGTTGGAGAGAACTTACAATGGGAAACGATTAAAAAGTTAGAAAATTGTGAAAAAACAAGGATTGAAAATAGGTGAAGGAAAAGAAAATGATGATGGTGTTTGATGATGATAGATGATGATAGACGATGATGAGGAAGATGATGAGGAAGATGATGAGGAAGGTGATGGAATTGGTGGTGGTGGTGTTGATGATGATGATGCAAAAGAAGAGAGAAAAAAAAGAGGAAGAAGCCATATAATGTATCAAAAATAAAAGCTAAAACCAATAAGGAAAAAACCCCAGAAACATTAAAACAGAAAAGCTATAACCACTAAGGAAAAACTTCAGACACATTAAAAAATAAAAGCTATAACCAATAAGGAAAAAAAACCCAGAAACATTAAAAAATAAAAGCTATAACAAGTAAGGAAAAACCCCAGAAACATTTAATAAACACTATGCTGACGATGATAGACCTAATTTGTATGCCTTATTTAGACTTCTGAGCTTACATGTGATGTATCCAGGTTACATAAACTGAGAGAAAAGTATCATAGGAAATCACTAGACAACGCAGATAGCGATCTAATAAAACAAGAAAGAGAGAAACGGTAAGATGTAGTTCAGAATAGATCGTTGCAATATTTTTCCTGACAAGGCTTGTGCAAGGATGTTACATACAGCCTAGCCCATATCTCTTAATCCTACAATTTACCGGGACAGATGTCAGTGTCCTGACATTCTTCTTAATGCATCTTCAGTGTGTCAATGGGATGTCGTCAATTCCGCCTGCCGCGTTGAGTCCGTCGTAATCCTGCTGGTGATAAAGCGGGCATCTATAGATCATGTATTATAATTATTGTCAGCTCAGCCGTTAGTGGATACTAAACAGGAAGCATACGGATAAACAGTGATAAATTAATAATATAATGGAAGGACATCGTTTTTATTTTCATTTCCGCTCTTTACAAAGCTTGCAGCTTCCCTTATTAGGTGTGGTGGGTTTTGATGTTATTAAGTGTGGTTGCTATGTTACTTAGTGTACTGAATGAGGTCAGCTGTGAAGGTCCCTGAGGATAACAGTTTATGTGAGTTTACAGAGTACCTTGCTGCTACCACCTACGACCTCAATCAGGCTTATTCTTGACTAATATATCTGATAGCTACGTCTAATGTCTAGGGTAATGAATTGTGGTGTGCTGGTAATTAAATACACAAACACACACACACAAACACTAATATTAATCTCTATAATCAAGTCAATTAACACTGTGTTTTAAATTTAGAAATTACAATTTTTTCAAATTTATTTAGTCCTGAACCAAGTTTTTCTTCTGGTCAGGACTTTTAAATCAATATGAATCAATTTCAATAGAATTACATATAATCGAGTAAACACATGAAAGACTTGTACATATATATATATATATATATATATATATATATATATATATATATATATATATATATATATATATATATATATATATATATATATATATATATATATATATATATAATTTAAATTTGCTAATATTGGTACTAAAACTAAAAGTTTTTAGGAAACTAGTGCTGGATGTCGGGTCGGGGTATTTGCATCATACCCAGTCTTTAGTTAACAGTGTTCATTTGCTCTTTAAACAGGATCAATGGTGGAATAGTTTCTTAATACACACTGGAGTTTAAATTGTATTATATTCGTTGATGAATCTCAGCAGGCCAGGTACTTAATACTTATCTGGCCTGTGACGATTGAAGAAAGTTGTTCCTTAGGCCCACTCCTCACATGCGCTGAGGTAGTATGGTAGGCATCTCATTTCATACAATGTTGTACTCTTCAGAACATCTGGCACTAGCACAGTGCCAGACAAAGAAACTCTGAAACCACAAAATTAGGCTACGTCTTAACATACTACCTAATCCACCATGTTTACAAGCATTAATACATTGAAATAAAAGACAGGGTCAGATCTCTCTGACCGACCCAGCACATCTACATCAAGGCTGTTATCAAGTAGCACTAGTTTCCCATTCCTCTCCTCTATGGACTGCACTGCATCTGAAATATTTTCATTTATCTCTTTTTTTCCATATAATAAGGTGGGTTATATGTTTCCACCTGACCACCTGAAAAGAAACATCTGTATTCTACATTTCTGATAGTTTATCATATTATATTTCAACTTCTAGGCCCTGGAGCAGTCGGCTGGGGACCTAGAATAAGTACTCACTTGTCGTAATCATTTTTCATTATATGGCAGTATCACTCACTCAGAATTGTTAAATAAAAAGGTTAATAATTTCTTCCTTACCACAATTCAAAATGAAAACACACAGGTACGTTGAAATAGCACAAACTCAGCTGAGCTGCTGGCTAGACTAGGGCGTCCCACTACTATTAACACATATATTCAATGGACGACAAACTTCTTAGCCTCAACGATCTGCTTGTATGGACAGTCTTCAACAAAATGGCACCTAGCCGGCAAATTTTCCAATAATCTTAACTATTTCGTCCAATGAGAGTACTTCCCCTCTACAGTTTAAAATTTCAAAATAAATGTCCAATTTTTGGTCAAATGTGTAGTGTATTTCTGTCGGTCGGTCTGTCCGAACTTGTCATTTCCCAAAATTGGACTTGGTTTTGGGCCCAACTACAAAAAAACTATTCAAATTTTCTCTCACTCACTTCTTAGATTTCTACTGCAAAGATATTTTTAGATTCTATCCGCCTTGTCTCCCCTTGTTTACATGTAATCTTTTCTGCCTTCGTCTCAAGGACGCGTCAAAATGTAACCTATAGTGGCTACAAAACTAACATCTGTTTGCGAGTCTGCATCGAACAAATCAGTCTTTTGTCAATAACTTCCGAGTTATCTGTCCTTCCTTTTAATTTAAAGCATATTATTTATCAGCAAAAGGTAAGCTCTTAAACTAGCTAATTTTTGTGCTTCTAAACATATTAATAAGGGATTGCATATTTTTTCCATGTTATCCAACCTATTCACGTCTTTTTGCACTAATTTCAAGCTAAATACGAGATTCTCCCGTAGTACGAGGGAATTACGTCATTCTAAATAAGAGCTAACCTGTTTTCGTGACCCAATTGGCTACATGTTCTTACTTTTACATCGTATTTCAAACACTAACTACAAGTTCGCGCGTATGCTAGGCTTATATTCAAACGCGTGCAGACGGCATCATTTTTTTCCTTCCCTCCTTTTCTTACCCCGTCTAAACGAATAGGCCTTTCGTGTCCTCATGTTATAAATAGTTTTTTTTTCAATGACACTAGAAAACGATGGTACGGTCTACTAAAATCAACGCGCTTGTGGCGTGGGCGAAGAAGCAGCAGCGTATCTTAACTATATTTTATCGCTACATTTTATTTTAACTTTTATATTTATAATGGAGGATTTTATCGCTGTATCAATGTATTCCACCACACATCTCCCCACTTGAGAACATGCACTAATGCAAGTTCCAAAACCAGTGATACACATAGATAAAATTAACTCCTTACGCCTGCTGAATACTCTAAATTTGATCACAGGGGTGCCTACTGAGGAAATCTGCACCGACGTTCTGTGACCCCGGAATATATTCAATGGTAAATTGATATGGCTGTAATAATAAAGACCATCGTAATAATCTGGCATTTTCATGCTTGGCCTGTGATAAGAATACGAGAGGCTGATGATCCGTTTGGACCACGAATGTTCTACCATATAGATAGATTTGGAACTTTTTTATCGCCCAGATTAACGCTAAACACTCTTTTTCGCTTGTGGAATAGCCTTGTTCCGCTTTGTTCAACTTGCGGCTAGCATAAGCGACTGGGTTCAGTTCCCCATTGGGTGAAGAGGACCTTTGCAACAAAGTAGCCCCCAGGCCCACATTGCTTGCGTCCGTTCTCACCACAAAATCCTGAGTCAAATCAGGCAATTTGAGAATAGGCTTGCTAGTGAGTTTTTCCTTTAACTCTTGGAATGCCAATTCACACTGCGCTGACCAAACAATTTTATCTGGATTTCCCTTGCGAGTCAAATCAGTCAGAGGAGCACATATAGAGTTAAAATTGTTGATATATTTTTGGTAAAAACTACACAACGACACGAATGATCGCACGTCTTTCTTTGTTTGTGGTCTAGGTGCTCTCTGCAATTTTTCCAAGTTCTTGGGGTCAAGGGTCATGTTACCCTGATATACAGTATGTCCCAAGAATTCCAATTCTTCGCATCCAATACAACATTTTGTTGGTCTAGCAGTCAAGCTTGCTTCTCTGAGCCTATCAAATAGCATATTCAGAGAGTTAACGTGTTCTTCAAATGTTTCTGTAGCGATGAGGATATCATCCATGAAATTCGTGATACATGGATTATTCAAGGGATCCAACAATTTGCGCATCATTCTAGAAAACACACTCGGATCATTTTTCAATCCGAATGGCAACATGTTGAATTCATAATGCCCTTCCGAGGTGCTAAAAGCTAAATAAGGTCGAACCTCAGGCTTCACTGGAATCTGGTAATAGCCTTTGCTAAGATCCACCTTCGAAAAATATTTTGCCTTGTTCAGTCTGGCAAATAACTGTTTTGTGTCCGGTAATGGATCCACCTGACCTTCTGTGACAGCATTCAGTTATCTGTAATCTATGCACAGTCTATGTTCTCCAGACGGTTTCCTCAACAAAACTACACTGGAGCTATAAGGAGATTCACTGTTAGAAATAATCTCTTCTTTCAACAAATAATCTATCTCCTCTTTCAATGCTTTCTCCTTAGCGAACGGAACAGAATAGGCTCTCATACATATTGGTGTTGAGTCTACCAGCTTCATATCATACTCTAGCAAATTAGTATGCCCCGGTTTGTCTGTTAACACATCTGTATGTTCCTACAGAACCTGTTGAACTCTCTCCCTCTGATTTTTAATCAGGTGCTTACTGACTTTTACCTGTGCGGCTGTCTCACATGGGTGTAAGGGGTATTCATGTGAGGTGAGTGGTTCCTTTTTCATTTCGGTTGCGATAGCCAAGGTCAGTAAAGGGGTGCCTTCCTGGATTTGTCTGTCCAGATACTTCTTTAAAAGGTTCACATGATATATTTTCTCCTTCCCCTTTTTGTCAATTTTATAATTTGTTCTAGACACCTTCTCTAGAACTGTATATGGACCTTGCCATCCAATTTGCAACTTATTTTTGCTGCCGGGTAGTAGAAGACGTACTTTCTCTCCCACAGCTAATTCTCTGTCCTTTGCTTTCTTATTGAAATAAGCTGCATGTTTCTTCCTGGCTTGTCTCAAATTATCATTTGCCAGTTTCCATCCAGCTTTCAGACGAGTGGTCAGCTCGTTCACATAGTTATATGATGAGGTAACAGTTTCCTCTGCCTTCTCATCTGTCCACGTCCTTAACAAGGCTTCCAATGGACCTTTTATTGGCCTCCCAAATAACAGGGTTGCGGGTGCCATCCCGGTTGAACTATGTGGTACTTCCCGGTACGCAAACAACGCAGCGGGCAAAAATTGGTCCCACATATCAGGTATCTCATGTGCCAGCTTTCTCAGGATAGAAATGAGAGTCACATTGAACCTCTCTACCTGGCCGTTCCCTTGTGGATGGTACGGGCTACAATGAAAGTGTCTGGCTTGAAATAGCTTAAAAACTTCTTCCGTTAGTTTCCCCTTGAACTGTGAGCCATTATCAGTCAAGATTTGATGCGGAAATCCTAATCTTGTGAATATTGTAAGTAATGCCTCTGCCACATGTTTCGAATCGATTGACGACAGGGCTACCGCCTCTCCCCACATAGAACAAGTGTCCACCAGAGTAAGGATGTAACTATTCCTCCTCTTGGTCCGAGTGAGAGGTCCCACAATATCCACTGCAACCCTCTCAAAAGGTGTTTCCACTATGGGCATTTCCCCTAGAGTTGAAGGAGCAGTCAAATGCTTTGGAGCTACCCTTTGACATTCTGGACAGGATTTTACATATATTTTTATATCTTCCGTTATCCCTGGCCAGAAGTAATGACAAGCTATACGCTGTCCTGTGGCGCTGATCCCCATGTGACCACTGAAGGGAATCGCATGCCCTAGTTCCATCACTTTCTCCCTATATGAAGTGGGCCAGCTGGTTGTGATCATTTGTTCCAGTTCCAGCCTTCCTGTATAAGAGTTTGTGCTTCATGAAATATTCCCCCTTGCTCGGAGGTGTGTGGCATTTGGGCAGTTTTTTAAAACATGGCTTGAGTGTCCTATCCTCAGCCTGCGCCTTCCTCATCTCCTCTGGATGAGCATTTATAGGTTCACCTTCTTCCTCCTTCTTCTGTGACCTGGTCTGCACTGTCGCCATTATCACAGGTCTCTTGGGATTCCCCAAGAAGACGTATCTACACCCCAATATCAGAGGGTAGATTGGTTATCTATCACTGCTGCTCTGATTTCTCCTTCCACATAGCGAGTTTTCACAGTTATCCTTGCGATGGGAAGTGTCATGAGTGGTATGTCCTTAGTCGCCCCTTGTATTTCCACTGTTTCGGTGGTATACTGACCTGGGTTCACTAGGCTAGACCTCACAACTGAATCAAAATCCAAACCTGTATCATGTAGGCACCTTATGGTGACCCTGTTACAAACAACATCCTCACAAACTGGGGGGGGGATAAGGTTCCTGCTGTCCAGTAGGTTTAACCTTTAATCTCTGGTTCCCCGATTTCATTGCAGCAATGTTAGAAGGTTTCCTTTTTCAAACTTCGGTGTTATGGTTGTCCTTCCTACACCATTTACACCCCCTCTTTCCTTGGTTAAAAGGTTTTCTTTCATTATATTTTTGGTCATTGAACTGTGAGTTTCTATCACGATAATCATTTCGTGGCCTATCAAAATTTGTCCTACCTTTGTTACCTTGTTCTTTGGTATCAAATTTATTAAAGTGCTGTGTGGCCTTAAAATTCTCTATATGTTTCTTTTTAGTGCCAGCTACCTCTGCCTGGGCTGCTTGATACCTCTCAGCGACATTCAATACCTCACCCAACCTCTCTGCACCTTGTTCCATGAGAAACTTTCTCAGGTCTGGAGCCATGGACTCTCTTAATTGCTCTATCATGATCATTTCTTTAAGATCTTGGGTCTTCCCCAGAGCAGTCCATTTCTCCAAATAGGTTTCCAGTCTGGCAGAGAATTGGGGGTATGTCTCCCCAGACAAAAGCTTGGCATTTCTAAACTTCTTACGATAAAATTCACCATTCTTTTGATATCTTAATAACAGAGCCTGCTTTAGCATGTCATAATTGTCTTGGTCGTCTCTATTCATTTTTGCAAACACTTCATAAGATGTTCCCCTAAGACCCTGGGATAACTTTAGGCTCCACCTTTCTCTCTCTAACCCATACGTAGTAGCCAAAAGTTCAAACCTACTTAGAAAACTTTCTATGTCATCGTCTTTCTCAACAAAATGGTCTAAATGAAAACCCATAGCTGAGGTTGAGGCTCCCTGACTAGCAGTGGCATCGGAGGCAAAGGGGCTGGCACCATTTTCAGGAGCATAGCCTTGAAATTCCACCTCCCTTAGTCGTAACTCGTGCTCCCTTTGTAATCTCTTCTCCTCCTTTTCTGCTTCCCTTTCAGCAGCCTGTCTCTTTCCCTCTCTTTCAGCAGCCTGTCTCTTTTCCTCTCTTTCTATCTGCATCCTCTTCTCTTCCCTTTCAGCAGCTTGTCTCTTTTCCTCTGCTTCTAATTTCTTCTCTTCCAATTGGAGCCGCTTTATTTCAGCCTCCCTATCTGCCTCAAATGCCTTTGCCTCTTTGTCAGCCTCAATCTGCAGCCTCTTAAGTTCTTTGTCAGCCTCAATTTGTAACTTTTTCTCTTCAGCTAACCTCCTATCTTCCCTTTCAATATACTTGTCACATTCTGAAGTTACATATTGGATCAAAGCCTGACCCTCCATATTCATTTCTTTAGCAGTCAGCACAGCAGTCGATCTGAATTTGGATAGATCTGCCATCCTGTATCACACAACTCTAATAATGTTCTAAGATAGATTAAAAACTCTAATTAACAAAGTGACACTCTAATTAATTACTACTGGCTGTGAAGATTCATCAACTCTTACTTTCAACCTTAATTATTTCTTATGAATAACTTTTAATTTTAGGGACACTGTTGAATTTATACAAACTTATACCCCAATAGTTTAATTCCCCGACCTGGAGACCCCAATATATGTGGTGGGTTTTGATGTTATTAAGTGTGGTTGCTATGTTACTTAGTGTACTGAATGAGGTCAGCTGTGAAGGTTCCTGAGGATAGCAGTTTATGTGAGTTTACAGAGTACCTTGCTGCTACCACCTACGACCTCAATCAGGCTTATTCTTGACTAATATGTCTGATAGCTACGTCTAATGTCTAGGGTAATGAATTGTGGTGTGCTGGTAATTAAATACACAAACACACACACACAAACACTAATATTAATCTCTATAATCAAGTCAATTAACACTGTGTTTTAAATTTAGAAATTACAATTTTTTCAAATTTATTTAGTCCTGAACCAAGTTTTTCTTCTGGTCAGGACTTTTAAATCAATATGAATCAATTTCAATAGAATTACATATAATCGAGTAAACACATGAAAGACTTGTACATATATATATATATATAATTTAAATTTGCTAATATTGGTACTAAAACTAAAAGTTTTTAGGAAACTAGTGCTGGATGTCGGGTCGGGGTATTTGCATCATACCCAGTCTTTAGTTAACAGTGTTCATTTGCTCTTTAAACAGGATTAATGGTGGAAAAGTTTCTTAATACACACTGGAGTTTAAATTATATTATATTCGTTGATGAATCTCAGCAGGCCAGGTCCTTAATACTTATCTGGCCTGTGACGATTGAAGAAAGTTGTTCCTTAGGCCCACTCCTCACATGCGCTGAGGTAGTATGGTAGGCATCTCATTTCATACAATGTTGTACTCTTCAGAACATCTGGCACTAGCACAGTGCCAGACAAAGAAACTCTGAAACCACAAAATTAGGCTATGTCTTAACATACTACCTAATCCACCATGTTTACAAGCATTAATACATTGAAATAAAAGACAGGGTCAGATCTCTCTGACCGACCCAGCACATCTACATCAAGGCTGTTATTAAGTAGCACTAGTTTCCCATCCTCTCCTCTATGGACTGCACTGCATCTGAAATGTTTTCATTAATCTCTTTTTTCCATATAATAAGGTGGGTGATATGTTTCCACCTGACCACCTGAAAAGAAACATCTGTATTCTACATTTCTGATAGTTTATCATATTATATTTCAACTTCTAGGCCCTGGAGCAGTCGGCTGGGGACCTAGAATAAGTACTCACTTGTCGTAATCATTTTTCATTATATGGCAGTATCACTCACTCAGAATTGTTAAATAAAAAGGTTAATAATTTCTTCCTTACCACAATTCAAAATGAAAACACACAGGTACGTTGAAATAGCACAAACTCAGCTGAGCTGCTGGCTAGACTAGGGCGTCCCACTACTATTAACAGTCTTCAACAAAATGGCACCTAGCCGGCAAATTTTCCAATAATCTTAACTATTTCGTCCAATGAGAGTACTTCCCCTCTACAGTTTAAAATTTCAAAATAAATGTCCAATTTTTGGTCAAATGTGTAGTGTATTTCTGTCGGTCGGTCTGTCCGAACTTGTCATTTCCCAAAATTGGACTTGGTTTTGGGCCCAACTACAAAAAAACTATTCAAATTTTCTCTCACTCACTTCTTAGATTTCTACTGCGATGATATTTTTAGATTCTATCCGCCTTGTCTCCCCCTTGTTTACATGTAATCTTTTCTGCCTTCGTCTCAAGGACGCGTCAAAATGTAACCTATAGTGGCTACAAAACTAACATCTGTTTGCGAGTCTGCATCGAACAAATCAGTCTTTTGTCAATAACTTCCGAGTTATCTGTCCTTCCTTTTAATTTAAAGCATATTATTTATCAGGAAAAGATAAGCTCTTAAACTAGCTAATTTTTGTGCTTCTAAACATATTAATAAGGAATTCCATATTTTTTCCATGTTATCCAACCTATTCATGTCTTTTTGCACTAACTTCAAGCTAAATACGAGATTCTCCCGTAGTACGAGGGAATTAAGTCATTCTAAATAAGAGCTAACCTGTTTTCGTGACCCAATTGGCTACATGTTCTTACTTTTACATCGTATTTCAAACACTAACTACAAGTTCGCGCGTATGCTAGGCTTAGATTCAAACGCGTGCAGACGGCATCATTTTTTTCCTTCCCTCCTTTTCTTACCCCGTCTAAACGAATAGGCCTTTCGTGTCCTCATGTTATAAATAGTTTTTTTTTTCAATGACACTAGAAAACGATGGTACGGTCTACTAAAATCAACGCGCTTGAGGCGTGGGCGAAGAAGCAGCAGCATATCTTAACTATATTTTATCCCTACATTTTATTTTAACTTTTATATTTATAATGGAGGATTTTATCGCTGTATCAATGTATTCCACCACATTAGGAATCAATCATTCAATACCCTTTAGCTCGCCCAGGAACATAAGCCTTCATCACACAAGTCCTTCTGTCATGTACCATCATCTCAGCCTCTTTCCACGTTTTCCTCATCATTTTCACTTCTATCTCCAGTTCTTTTCTCGATGTGTTTCTTGGTCTACCTCTGCCTCTCATTATCACGGGGGTTCCAGAACAAGGACTGCTTTGTAATGCTAACCACAGCTTTCTATGTGTCCTATCTAACGTCTGCGTCTTCTCATCTCTTGCCTGGTTCTTGTCACCAGTTCCACATTGGTGACCTTCTCCAACAATTTTAATACTTCTATTTATGAAGCACCTATTTATGAATGTCTGTAACGTTTGTGATTGTTGCTTTGGCTATCTGTCATATTTTAGAGCCCTAGAATAAGATTAACTTGACATTTCAGTTGAAGATTCTTATTTTAGTGTTAGACTTGATTTTCTCTTGATCTCCGTGTATTTTGCCCTGTTTCCCTTTTCAGGAAGTCTGCATCAAACTGGCACATGGTCTAGCAGTTGTGTGTTATGTAGTAATTTATTTTACAACACGAAGCAAGGAAAGGCATATATACTAATCTTAGAGCACTAAATCTAATCAATTACGTTTACGAAGCTTTTAGTCAAGAGTGAATCTTCCAAAAGTGCATTTGTTATTTTTTAAAAAAAGGATCTCGTTACACGCTGTTATGATTAAAATTCACAACGATTATGTCCGTATAACAGTTGGCTCGACAGGGCTCCTTTTCTGATAATTTTATACGGACTTACATATTAATAAAAGAAGTGACGTCATGCCGATATGGTGTAGAGGCAGACGTGAACATTTTTGATGCAGAAATGAGGTGATCGTCCGCAAGAAGAGATGCGGCCTGTGTTTGAAAGTGAGCGGACGTATGTGTATTGAGCTCCTGCAGTATACTGTGTTTTTCCTGCATCATTCCATCACCAGGACATCAATATACTTAGTTGAGGTGTCCCAGGTTTATTATATTCAGGAAAATTAGATCCATTCAGTAAGATGTCCATTGGATTGGACGATGATAAGTAAAGTTTGTATGATTGCCATTGACCAGCGTTTGATAGTGAACAGACTGGCCAACTACTTATTACTGCTTTTGCCTTTGAGCGAGAACTGATTTCATGGAGCTTTTGTGGCCGGGTAGGGTGTTGGGGGTTGCTGTTTACGAAGAGTCTAGTTAATCGACTAGCCTATACGCTAGAGATGGAAATTATTATAGTTTTCTCTACAGACTTTCCTTTCTTCCTTTCATGTTTATAGCATAGTAATAATGTGACGACCTCCCTTTGGTGTCAACGTGATCTTTATTGATCATAAACTCATGTACATGATGGTGTGAGGATCAAAACATGTATTATACATTCATTTCCAAGCGTAAGTTGTTCTTATCAACATAGTATGAGGAATCGACATCGTATGAATCAAGCCTATTCAGCTCCTGGCTACTTGTTCTTTCAAATACCAGTTTGTATGGATACAAATATATAAAAGCAGTGTTCGTTCAGATAGATCAATTCATTTTCCTCAGTTTTATTTCAGAGCTTCATATTCTACCTAACCATTGGTGCTTCTACAAGTCAAATTCACATCTCTGCTATTTACTCAAAATGCAACCTGCAGCCATTAGCTCCTTTTCTACATGAGCAAAATCTATCTTGCCTTGATATGAAAATCTAACAGGAATTCTGGTCACTCTACTTATAGTTCTCCTTATTTAGAATATCTCACATATCATAGACTAGGATTATGCAACTGCTAAATGAGCACGTCATTTAATTTAATCGAAGAATCTTCGAAAGTTTGGCAGTCTAAGGACAACACGTCCGGACAGTATCACGACTGATCTGCTTCTCTACTTTGGCCGGGTCAGCCCGCTGGGTTTTCAGCTCAAACTGGGTCAGCGTTGCGTGATCTTTATTCATCTCACGATTGGACAATAATTTATTTACGCTATACTTATCATGATCTGTTTCTACTATAAATTTACGGTTTACTTTTATTCTTTATTTTTATTTATTTTAACAAATTCCTATCAACCAAGCTATAGTCTGTTTTAGTTAGAAGTGATAATTCCTAACGTGACGAACTCACTGTCACATATATATCTCGGGGCTCCGCAAATGTATCCCGTAGGGAGACATTTGAGTGCTATGAATAACAAAAATCATCCCAAAAAATTCTAAGTTCCAAAACTTTTTTCAAAAATTTTCAAGTCCAAAAAATTCTCGAGAAAATTTAACGAAATTCCTACATCTGAGTTCCTATGTCTATATGGGATTGTCGTCTACAAAGAGGCCCTAATAATGGACACCATTTTCAAAAATATAAACCATGTTTCGTATCCAGGCATATTGTCTACTAAATTCACCAATTGGCAACACTGGCCAACAAAAAATTTTAAACACCCATAAAGTCATCACTCAAAAATATGGGGAGTGGCAACATTGGGAACATGAACAATAAAATATCTTATTTGCATAACTTAATTGCATTATCATAATCTAAATGCATGTTATTCCAACAATATAGTTGACAACATTCTATTAGTCATTGTGGGGAGCAGGGTGTAATATCATTTCTGTTCCTGTCATTGGTTCTATATCCTAAGGCTTCGAGTACCCCAAAAAATGTTGAAGTTATTTTCTTCCTGATGTTCCATAATCATGGGTGTAATTTATTTATTTAGTTTCCAAGTATTTTACACTTTATTCGTAGAGATTTTGAAGGTCTCCAAATCCTTATTGTCCTGGTGATCTTCTTTTCATAAAACAGTTTAATCCCTTCTTGGTTATCTTTCATATTTTCTTTTCTAGTAAATGATCTAGTTGCTCATTGTTATTATTAAAAACATCTCTAGGCATATGGGTAAAGATTTCTAAATTATAATGTAACCATAAACATGTTAACATGCAATCATATTTTACACAATAAAAGCATTGAAAACCTCAGGGCTTATCCTCATTTATTTGTGTCTGAATGTTTCCTGTATTTGACATTTTCCAAATGGTAAGTGAATAGATTCGTTCCAGGTCCATCACTGTAGAGAATGTTCTATATTACTGTCGTAATTTTTTCTGAGAGGGTGCTGATGAATATTGGTCCCTTTAGAGTGTAAAGTGATATTGAAGGCTCTGTGAGAATAAGGATTTAGGAGAATGAGGTAGTAGATTCACAAGCGCTGGGAAGAAGCAAGGACAGTCTCTTATTACGACAATATCTGTTTTCTCACAGACTACTCCTATCTCTCTTCTGCACAAACAATTGTTTGTCAGTTCCAATCGCTCAGGCGCGCTCACCGATTTGGTGATTCTGTCGCTCAACGTACATGAATACAACCTACACAGATGGAAATGTTTGGAGTTTTAGGCCAACCGACAACCAACACAATAAATATTAATACCTTTATTATCATAAAGGACTCACACATAATTGTACATTTACAGTCAAAAATCAAAAGTTACAGAATGCAAATATGCTAAGGGAAGAGGGGGTTTTGAGGAAAAATATCCCATCCACCGTTTCCCGTTTATATTTACTAACAGACAAAACCCGGTCCCAAAGACAAGAAGGGGGGGGGGGGGGAAGGGTGATCAGAGATAGGCAATTTAACCCACTGGTAAAGTTATTACTCTGAGGCAAGGGGTTACAGAAAAAGGGGGGGTGTAGAGGAAAAGCTAGGGTTCTCAATTGTCTCCCTTTAAATCAACAAATTTTACGGGAGGGGGAATGAACACAGTTACCCAATCCCGCTAGGAGAGATCCCGTACAAGGAATATAATGCACCTTAGTACAAGGTCGAACTAATTTAAAAGGGTAAGGAAAAGATAAATCTCCTTTCATTCAAAAAAACACACTAGGGCTGGCCATCCCCACAAACACACACGCAGACTTACCGAAAGGTGAATTCTGGCACTTCATAGGAAATACATCAAAAACAGCACTAAACCTTGGCTTAGGTAAAAGTAATTTCTTCCGTGTACAGCCCCAGATTTTGCGGGTTGTTGAAGTTAACAAAGTGTCCCGAAATCGCTGGACGTTGAAGTTTAACTGTACTGTTTATTTATTAGATAAAGTTCCTAAAGAAAGGCACAGGCACTTGGCTAGGCGTGAGGTATGGTGTGGTTCCTAAAATTGGCACAGCTGGTGGAGATAACTTCCTTTTTCCGTAATGTCACAAGTTAAGAAAACACTGAGGTAAGTTCTTCTTCGGGGGGGAGGTTAAAATCCACTGAATATACGTGACAGACAGTGTTCAGGTATCGATGTTTTTTTCTTCACAAATAGGGGCAGTGAATAAAATATGTTCTGCTTCCAGTTTTCTTTAAGGACTCTATATGAACTAGTATTTTTAAAGTGTTTCTTGAATGGCTTTTTTCTCAGTTACGTTCAGAGGAGCGGGGCCCATTACAGGTCTCCACAAGTTTAGCTTTAAAATGTTCATATGTTACTGGAGTTATCGAATTGAGTTTGGCAGAACTCTGTATATAATTAATAATTGCTGGGATGCAGGTTGAATGATCGTTCTGAATGAAAGATAATCAAAACAAGAAATGCATTACAAATCATATTATAATCTGACGCGATAAATTACAGTTAGCCTATTTACTTATTAGCGTCGTCAATTAACAAATCAGGAAAACTTCCCGTGAGTTAAAAATAATTAAAAGCACATCTATCTATACAGAACTAAACTGTATTAAAGTTATAATTCTCTTTAACGTCTGCAAAATAAATTTACGCGTCAATTGTATTAGGAAATACTTTTAGCTGTAACATTAGTTTGCACTAGAACTTAGAAAATGGGTTTATTTAATAAGGTTAAATTTACACCACAATCCATTGAAATCAATTGAAATAACTCGACCACTGATCATTTGAAGCTAATGTATAAATTACCGTCTGCACAGAAAGAATACACTCCAATAGTCACGAAGGTAGATGAAATCCAGCAGGAATCCGACTATGCTAGTGCAACTAGGATTCTGTCAGAGCGAACGATAAAATGCAGTTTTTCGGAGTTCTCTATTTATACTTCTCGAATGTAACTTGAATGGGGCGTGTTAAATTTTCGCACCTTTCTTGAACTTGAGCAAAATTCGAGATACCTCGCCGTGGTGTTAACCGTTGCAATTCCTACGATTCCCCCGGTCTACCGATTTCCTTCCGTCTCAGGCTGCTCGCATAAGAGTGCGAAAATTTTCCGAGAAGCTAACTCTGTGAGCTGAAAGTCCCTGATTCTTTAGATCGCGGCCGCTCCACGTTGAATTCTGAAGATCAGCCTGTTCTTTGATGGTACCGCTGTTCTGAGAGCTTTGGCAACTCCCACCAGGCGGGGTGACAGCCAGGTAAGAAAATGATCTGCTGTTATTGCTCTAGAAACAGGAGTGAGTCTGTGGCCCGTCCTTTTTTTGGGCCGGCGTTAAGGGAAAGATTGCTATAAATCGTTCTCAGAAATGGTTGTGGGCGGGATTTAATCTCCCATCAAAGGTCATGCGATCTCAAACGTTCGCATAAGATAGCAGGCTACATATTAATGATCCAGCGTGTAAGGTTCTCGTGGAAATGTTGCATGCCGGTAAAAGTTACAACAGATGATCAGGGGTTCTAAAGTTATGAGAGGCCAATATTCTGTTATCATCCATCGAGTCAGGGAAATTCATTTGTCATACTTAGACGTACGTCACAATTACATTTTTTTTTCAAAATATGTGATGTTTGTCTCCAATATCCATACAGGTAATACGTCTGGTTGTGATCCTGCCTATTTATGCCTCAGCCATTTCTAATTGTTTGAAATCTTACTTTTTTCTTGTTTTCTGTCAACACGTTATTCTCTTATGTGAGCCATAGCTTAAAATTATTTATTATTACTAGTCTTGTTCAAGAAAAATCATCCGTGTACTAGCTTTGTTGCAATATCATACATCAACTTATTCAATCAATCATCAAAACAATATGTTTACAACATGTCATTGAAATAAATTTTCAATATTTCTATTTAAAACAAGGTTCTTGGCACTCTGGCTACTATGTATCCCTGTTATCTTTGGTTCCATGTATATAGTGTAACATTTTTCTTCTTTTTCTTTATGGCGTTTCAAAATTTCATGCTATGGGGATCCTGTCTAGTTCTCCTGTTATCACTAGAAATACATCCTTAGTGAACCTTATGAGCTGTGTCTGTCAATATTTTGCAACAACACATCATACAATCATTATAGAAAATCAAGTCGAATATCTTAATTCAGTAACAATATATAACAAAAATATTTTATACAATATCTTCATTTTCAACACCAGTTCTGCCTTCGCAGGTCGAAGGTTTTTCAGAACTATATGGTGTTTATAACATCTGCTGCTACAGCCAGATGATCAATTTAACTTTCTTAAATTCACAATAATTTAAGTTAATTATTATTATGGGGCATGAGGGTATATGTATTAAAATGTTAATCCACGATGCAGCAATATGTATGTCCCATCTAGGTATTCTTTTATAATTTCATATCCATCTATTGTATATATATCCATGACACATCAGTCCGTGGGGTTACATTGTTTTTGGTCCATATCTCGTAAGGGCAATCCAATCTCAGTATTGTCACAATGTGTCAATCATTTCTCAATCCTCTGGTTATTTTTATTATTTAATTTGAAGTACCATAACCATTTCAATATAACCATTAGCAAGCAATAGTCATGTGCATTCTATCTTATTATAATCAGGTTCACATAATAATGCAAGTGGCAAAAATATCAACAATATCTTCTCCCAAAATGTGGAGATATTACACAATTTCTCGTCTCTTGTGTATAACAAATATTTAATCATTTCATTCCATTATTATATTATTTTGGCCATAACCTCTGTAGTTCCATGGGATTTTCATACTCCATTTGTATCTCCTTTGTCTATGTTGAGCCATATACTTATGGTTCTCTTATGTGGTAATCCTTTGTCTTTTGATTTGTTATATGTCCATGGAAATCCATAAGATTTTCTAATTATTTTTAACGTCTTTCTTTCGTATCCACGAAAAGACTATAATATTAGTAACCAACATTTATGTGGGGCATTCATGCATAAGCCTCATATCAACAACATCCTTTGTATTATCATATAGTTTCACTATAACACTGTAAAACCTATATAATGTCACAGGCAACCTTCATAAAGAGGTGCTTCTTCTTCTTGTGTGTCACAGGCAGTATCAGGGAAATAAGTGGCAATATATATATATTTTTTTCTGGGATTAGCATACACAAATGCTATCCATAGGGTTTCTATCTGCAAAATCAGCATGCGCAGATGTCATTGGGGTATTGTGTAAAGGGCAATGTCTTGAAATATGGGCAGTGTATTATACATCAGCTTGTCATACTGGTGGGTAATTTTTTTTCATCAGTCATTTGTTTACATCAACAATTTGTGGGAGTGGTACAATGGTATGCATCAGCAGTGATGTATATCAATCCAACAACCATCTTGTTGTATTTATACTGTATCTTTCTTCTTCTTTAAAGACTTTATAACTCTTCTGCAGAGTTAACTTAATCACAAAAATGCAACATCAGCATTTTCTACTATCTCCTTATATAATAATTTATGAGTGGGGCTTTGATGGAAGTGAAATTGAAAATGAGTAAGAATGTTAGGAACACTGTTCAAAACAAGTAAAAGGACAGTATACTGTGGAGTCGTCATGGATAGAGGAAAAATAGACTATCTGTGGATTACAAGAGTATTGTAATGCAAAAGGATGAAGAAATTATTTGGCGAACGAACTTATAAGTTCCGAATGTCATCTCGGAATGGTAGAAAGAAAAGGTGTGAGAAGTGAAGTGGGGAAATCTTATAATGGTTGTTAAAGATGGAATATACAATCTATTTTGCTAGATGCAATGTTTTCGAACAATTTTTCATGTACATTACTCAAAATAAATACACCTGTGGGAAGAAAAATATAGCATGACAGATATGGGTATAAATTTTGATGGTGTGAATTGTACATATCTTGTCACAAGTTGTAATAGTAGGTTCAATAGAACATTATAGGGATAGACAAGTCTAGTGGCATAGGCATTATAGGTTAAAAGGATTAGGAAGTAAGGACTACTAGTGTAAAGTGTTCTGCGAGAGGATGCACTAAGATGTATGAAAAAGAAATCAGTGGACTCCGGAATTTGTAAGGATAAGAATCGAGCTCAGGAAATGTGGAAAGTAATCATAGATTCAATGTCATAGTAAAATCAGCGTGACACATATGTTATAAATGGGATGGTGTAAGTTAACATTAGAACTGTCTAACTAATTTAACGTGTCATGTGTGTGATTGCCAATAGCAAGTCTGTGATTTTGTGTCAACTTTATTGTACAATCAAAAAAACTTCTAACTAAAATCGTCTGTGGGCTGTTCTTGAAGTATTCTAGTTTTCAATAAGTTGTCTGGGAGAACAGTTTCTGGTTAGGCTTTGATATCTCACACTGACATAGGGCGTCTAGAACTGTCTGAAAATAGAGTACATGGGAAAGTTAGGTTAAAACATTGTCACTGAGATTAACAATCACATATGCGTTGACCGTGCATGGATGGGCATGCACATGAAGATACGAGGGGCGTTTTTCAGAACAGCTTCGTGAATTCTTTCGCGAGGTCTTTCATTTTTTCTGTCATCCTTTCTGCCATCTCAACATTGCAATGTCTCGACTGGTTAGGCGAGCATCGTATTGAGTAACTGTGGGTGCACCAGGTGATACGATATTGGCTGATTGTTGGGACGCGGAGGACATCGACAAAGACGGTGATGATTTCACTGTAGATTGTCGATGTGTGGCAAGTACATCTTTTGGTTTGGAAGCAGGTGTATGTTTCGCCTTGATTTTTCGTCTGACCTGGTTCTGCGGTACTTTGACACTGTTTACAGTGGGCACAGTAATTTGCACACTGTTGCTTTTGACAGGTTGGTGGTAAGCTGAAGAAAGTGGTACCGACTGTGATGTGGCTTGGGGATGTGTGGCTAGTACCTTTTGGCTTGATTTCGAAACATGCCTACGTTTCTTCATAATTTTTCGTCGGACATGGTTTTGCGGCATGCGAGGAATCTTGGTGACAGGAGGTGAGTCATCAGATTCTGTTTTATAGGCGCGTTTGACACTGGAGCTGGCTGGTACAAATAAGGTGCTATCCGCATCACTGGTTTCAACAGTACTGGCTGGGTATGGTGAATCGATGTCTGTTTCTCGTTCATATACATCCACTATTTCTCTGTCATTTTGTTTGCTGGGATCTGACAAAACTGTACTGGGGTTGACACTGTTTTCTCTCATTTCTTGTTCCGTTTCGTCTCCATAAAGATTGGCGGTATATGGTTCAACAAACTGCTTAGGGACAGTTTCTTCTAACTCTGTTTGTTCGGAACGACTAACCTTGTCCCTGTGGTATAGCAGTGTTTGGTTTTCACTAGTATTCCAACTTGAGCTGCCTGAACTGGGAGTGTGGTACGTATCGACTGACGAATGGTCACTGCGGGAGTAAGTTTGAGTATGGATAAACGTTGACTTGGTATTGTCATCTCTTGATTTTTGAGGCATGATTTCTTCATTTCTAATACGCAGGTCTCTGTCTTGGAGCCGATTTCGCAGTTCTGACAGTGGGATGCCTTCCTCGCTTTCGGATGAGTCTCGTTGCTTTCTTGCTCGACGTATTGCATCAGTGGGTGGTCTGGGTACGTGGTCGTACTGGTATAATTCAGAGTCTGTTATTTCTGATTCTGATACGTCAGACGATTCTGTACTGGATGGATTATAATGTAGGGTGGCTTTTCTGACTGGTCTGGTAGTTGTAGTCAGAGGTATAATGGGTCTGTGATTATCGATCATGAGTTGTTTTGCATGAGCTTTTGTTCTGTGGTTTTTCTCTTCATTCCAAATAGTGAAGTTTACAGGCGTCGTTTGTTCTGTAATTTTGTATCCATCTAACCATCGGTCGTCGAATTTTGAGCTGCGGACATGTTTCTTGTAGTATACTCTGTTTCCTGTTTTGAACGTTGGTAGCTTGGCTGATTTATCATGTTGTTTCTGCTTTTTGTAAAATGCCTTCTGCGTATTACGGTGTGCAATCTGGTGAGCTTTTTGCTTTTCTTTAAGAATTATTTCTATGGGGTCTTCTCCCATGTATTTTCGCTGCGGACGAAGGAGGTTGTCTAAAGGAAAGTTAGGCTCCCTTCCGTATAGCATGTAAAATGGTGACATCCCTGTGGTATCGTTCACATTTACTCGGATGCTTCAAGGGCTTGGTTAATGTACAGATCCCAGTATTGGTGGTTCCCTTTGATATATTTACTAATAATATCATGCAGGGTGGCATGCATGCGTTCATTTCTACCGTTTGCATTTGGGTTGTAGTAACTGGTTGTAGTATGTTCAATATTCAGCTGGTGTAAGGTGGCTTTAAATGGGTTACCGATAAACTGTTTACCATTGTCCGAAATGATTCGTTTTGGACAGCCATGCCTGGGAATGAATTCTTGTAGCAAAATTTGTGTGATAGACTGTGACGTGGCATCGCTTAGTGGGTAGCTTTCTGGCCAAACAGAGTATTGGTCAACTATGTGCAGGAGGTATTTGTTGCCTGATTGGGTGAGTGGGTAGGGACCTGATATGTCGATGCTCACTGTTTGCATGGGATAATGGGAAGGTTGCATTTCTTGAAGGGGAATTGAATGTGGCTTCATGTTTCGCAGTTTACATGTTCTACAGGTGGTTACGTATTCTGTAATGTCTTTATACATGGTTTGCCAATAATACCTTCTCTTTATGATATCAATTGTTTTGTCTCTTCCCATGTGACCATTGTTATCGTGGAACTGTGACAATACTTCTGGGATTATATGTGCTGGAATGACCTTTCTTAGCATCCCGTCTTGTTTATGATCTAGATAATATAAAGCTCCATTCGTTGGGTTTACTGTAAAATCTTTACTTTTTGTTGGGTTTTTCTTTACGTATGTGAGCAACATGACAATTTCTGCATCTTTTGCTTGTTCTACTCTCATGTCAAACATATCGTGACTTTCTTCTTCTACTTGAGTGGCGGAATCTGAGGTACTTCTTCGACCTGGTGAAGTAATTACATTAATTTCTTAAGCATTATCGTCAATCTCTGAGGATGTGCCATCATTCTTGACTCTATTTGTTTTCACTTCTGTTTCATCATCATATTTAATTCTAGATAGGAGATCTGCACAGGTGTTTAACGTGCCAGGGATATATTCGATAGTGGTGTCGTAGGACTGCAAATTCATGGACCATGTCTGTAACTTCTTAGGCTGTTCTTGTGTTTTGGTGAGCCAGTTAACTAAAGGCTGATGATCGGTTCGTATAATGAGTTTAGTTCCTCTGACGTAAAAGTCTAATTTCTGTACTGCATAGTGAATGACGTTTGCTTCTTTCTCAGTGGTGGTCCATCTTTTCTGTGACTTAGACAATGCGTGGGATAAGAATGCAATGGGTTTCTCATTGGGGATGTTTGGTAGGATGGGCGTTTCATCTTCTAGTACTGGTTGTACCAAACACGCACCAATTGCGTTGTCCGAGGCGTCGGTGTATAGTATCATGGGCTGAGAAATGTCTGGATGTCCAAGAAGCGGGATGGTGGTTAGGGCATTTTTAAGATATTCAAAAGACTTCTGGCATTCCTCTGTCCACCTGAAACGTGCATACTAGCGAGTAAGGGCTATCAAAGGCTCAGCTGCTCTCGAGAAATTTATGATATGGCGCCTATAGTATCCCACTGAACCGATAAACGAACGTGTTTGTCTGACAGTCTTGGGGCTAGGCATCTCTCTTATGGCCTTAACTTTGTCTCCGTCTGGTCTGATACCATCTCTATTGATGACGAAGCCTAAGTATTTAGTTTCTGTCTTTAGGAATTCACACTTCGACAGTTTTAACTTTATTTGGTGGTGCCTGAGTCTATCGAAGACTATTTCTACCTTGCGAAAGTGGTCTTCTATCGTGCCTGCGGTATGTATCAGTATATCGTCTATATATGCTAGGGCGAATGGTTGTAAACCCTTTAACACTTCGTCCATGAGTGACATATATGTTGCTGGCGATCCTTTTAGACCAAATGGCATCACGTTCCAAGTGAAACTTCCCACGTGTGAACAGAATGTGGAATTCTGTTTTGCCTCAGGTGTCATTGGGATACACCAAAAGCCTGACCTTGCATCAAGTGTGGTGAAGTAGATAGACTTTCCCAACGTTGCAAGTAGATCGTCTATTCTGGGCAAGGGGTAGGAAATGACTTTTGTGATTTTGTTCAGGGCACGGTAGTCGCAGCAAAAGCGACTGGAACCATCTTTTTTCGATACTATCACTATGGGGGAGGACCATTGGGATCTGGATCTTTCGATGATTCCCGCCTGTAGCATTTCATTTATAGACCTTTCCACCAGTTCTCTGTTTTTCAAAGGCGTATGGTAGGGTTTGAGGTGTATTGGTTCCTCTGTTGTTGTTTGTATGTCCATTGTGACAGTGTTTGTTCTGCCTAATTCCATGTCGTTGAGTGCGAATACGTCCTGGTGTTTTTCCATAAACGTTTTCAATCGTGGCCTATTTTCTTCTGTGGTGTTCAGGGTTGCTAGTAACTGGGATACCCTATCTCTGTATTTATGGTCTGCTACGATATCTCTGGTCTGTCTTGATGCCTCCGTTTCCTTCCCGTAGTATTGGGGCATTTTTCTTGCATCTTGTGAAAATCTCTGCTCCTGGTATGTGGCCTTCTTTTGAGTATTTCTTTGCCGTTCGTTGGGCTGTGCTTGGTATTGTCCCCTCTGCCATCTGCTGTGTGCATTTTCATTTGTCACTGCATTTAATGTATATACGTTTCTTGTTTTATTTCTGGGGTAGTCGTTATTGTGCCATTGTTTCTGATTATTGCTGCCGTAACTGCGCCTATCCGCGTGCGTTACTGGACGTCTTTCTCTTGTGCTATAGGGCTGTCTTCTTTCTGTGGGTGCAATTTTTTCTTTCTTTCTGTTTTCAACCTTGCTGCTATAATATCCTCCTGTGGTGGCGTCGTATAAGAATTCTTCCGGTTCCTCGGGATATTCAATTGGTTTTGGGACTTCATCATATCCACCTGTTTCTGCATTATATTGATACTCCATGGGGCATGTAACTCTGTCCTATCGCTTCGGATATCCTCCTGGCAGGACAATTTCTGTTTCTCTGCTGTTTCTCTGTAATATACAACACTTCATCTTTTCTCTTGGTGTGTCGGGGCGCAAAAATGAGTGATTATAGTCATTTTCATACAGTGGCCTTACTCTTTCCTTCCTTCTTATATATGGACTGGTTCGTTTCTGCCATCCGGGAAGGGTAGGCTGTGGTGTAAAATAACTGTGGATTGTATTTCTGTCTTTTTCTGTACAGGAACGATAGCTGTTTACTTTATGTGTGCTATGGTTATTTGTACTGCCATTTCGTGCACTAGGTCTAGTAAGAGCGGTTGAGACAATTTGTGAATGGTTTCTATTGGTTGTAGTTTGTCTTAACGTTGACACATCCACTTGTGCTACAATTGTGCCTCTATTTATAGTGGTAGTTTTTCCTGACATATTCAATATCATGATGGGGAAATCTCTGGACTTCGAGTCTTCAGCGATTCCCTCTGTAATTTGTAACAATGGGTCATCAATAATACTTTCTTTAGCTAGGGGCTGTATTTGGATAGATTGCCCTGGTGTGATATACTCAGAATTTTTTACTCTGCCCTTTGCTATAACTAGGGAGTTTGGGGCTACCGTTATGGGAGCTGTGAGTCTTACCAAGGAAGCGATGTGAATATCGTCCTGGAGATCAATGTAAATATTGTTGACTTTGATTTTCTGGAAGTCATAGTATATTCGAACTTTGATTTGGTAAAGAAATCTCTCCCTAGGATAAGGTTCCTAGACATGCCTTTTGTAATAACAAATGGGTGTTCAAAATTTGTTTCACCTAAGGGAAATTTTACCCATGCTGTCCCGCTTGATTTTAGTCTTTGTCCTGTGACTGAAGCTAGGTGTGTTTCGGACGGTTGGAATCGTACCAAATGTTGAATCTTCTTGAACAGCTGGAACCTAATAAGGCTGATAGATGCTCCTGTATCCGCCAGTGCTCTATACTGTTGGCCCTGTATAGACATGATGCAGGTACTGGGGTCCAGATGTATTTTGGTTCTATCAGTCAACATCTCTTCCTGATGAATTTTTTTCGATGGGCCTCTTTATTGTATTTTGCTCTGTGTTATTTTTTTTTGTTTTGGACCAGTTTCTATGGTGGTCATCCTCACTAACGGTCCTGCTTAGTGAGTGGCACGTCCGTTTCCCTGACGCATGAGGGGTTGAGGTGTGCCTCTCGTGTACCGGTGTCTGGTATAATCACGTCGGGGTGGTGTGGGTTGTTGCTGTTGGTAAGTGCCCTCTCTTCTGGGTGGTGTATTGGCGTAATTCGCCGTACAGGACTTATAGCTATGTCCAATTCTCCCACGCGTAAAGCATCCCATTGTATTTACATTATGCACATCATTTGGCCTCTGTGCAGGGGGTCTATAGGTACGTGTCCTATCATTTTGGTATCGTGGGCGAGCCCATTGCCTCCTGGCATGGTCAACCTCCATAGGTTCATGTTCAGTATAGTCCCTATGATCCATTCGGGGTTCTCTACCTATTCTTTGTTGGAACCTTTGGCGAAGATTCTTCCTGTATTGCCGCTTGGATTGTTTCAGCAATTGTTTTCATGTCATTTCTAAGGAGATGCATTCTGATATTGTCTGCCCTAAGGCCATCAACGAATATCCCTACCAGATTTGCATCCACATCAGGTGTGGTAGGTATTTCTCCACACCACGCCTCTTCTGCCATATTGAGGAATCTATCCCAAAAAGCTGCACCGATTCCTCTCTTTCCTGTTTCATGCTTCTAAGGACTGACTAAGCGTGCATTTTGTCTATAATTTCGCCATACCTCTGGATTAGCTCTTTTCTGAGGGACGCGTAGGTCTCTGTGAGGTACTGCTGGGACCTCCTTCTCAAGAAATCAGTCACTAATGAATCGGAGCTTAACAGAGCGATTTTCTTTTTCTCGTCATCAGTTATTGCCTCTGCTATTGACGCAAATTTTTCCATGTCGGCAAACCATCTTCTGAATCTATTCTTGTCTCCATCGAACGGTTGGACGACGGATCGGACCTGGGTGAATTTTGCGTAGTTGTCAGCCTTCTGTAAGTTTTCAGTAATGCGCTGTAGCGCTATCATTGTGGGTCCTTCCATATTCTGATTGTCTTGGGGCTGTAGTGGTTGTGCATGCGTTTGCTGCTGTTGTTCTACCCCGAGTTGCTGGAAACCTTCTACTAATTGGTCCATCTTTCGTTAATGCTTAGTCTGTTTTTTTGCTCGTTATAGAGGACTGGTCTCAAGGCACCATATATTACTTATGTGACAGTGGGGTGCTTGGGGGTTGCTGTTTACGAATAGTCTAGTTAATCGACTAGCCTATACGCTAGAGATGGAAATTGTTCTTCAACAGACTTAAGGTTGTACCAGGTTCTGGGATGATCCTCTAAGGTGTATTTGGTTAGAGCAGTTAGTAAGGCATTATAGTTTTCTCTACAGACTTTCCTTTCTTCCTTTCATGTTTATAGCATAGTAATAATGTGACGACCTCCCTTTGGTGTCAACGTGATCTTTATTGATCATAAACTCATGTACATGATGGTGTGAAGATCAAAACATGTATTATACATTCATTTCCAAGCGTAAGTTGTTCTTATCAACATTGTATGAGGAATCGACATCGTATGAATCAAGCCTATTCAGCTCCTGGCTACTTGTTCTTTCAAATACCAGTTTGTATGGATACAAATATGTAAAAGCAGTGTTCGTTCAGATAGATCAATTCATTTTCCTCAGTTTTATTTCAGAGCTTCATATTCTACCTAACCATTGGTGTTTCTACAAGTCAAATTCACATCTCTGCTATTTACTCAAAATGCAACCTGCAGCCATTAGCTCCTTTTCTACATGAGCAAAATCTATCTTGCCTTGATATGAAAATCTAACAGGAATTCTGGTCACTCTGCTTATAGTTCTCCTTATTTAGAATATCTCACATATCATAGACTAGGATTATGCAACTGCTAAATGAGCACGTCATTTAATTTAATCGAAGAATCTTCGAAAGTTTGGCAGTCTAAGGACAACACGTCCGGACAGTATCAAGACTGATCTGCTTCTCTACTTTGGCCGGGTCAGCCCGCTGGGTTTTCAACTCAAACTGGGTCAGCGTTGCGTGATCTTTATTCATCTCATGATTGGACAATAATTTATTACGCTATACTTATCATGATCTGTTTCTGCTATAAATTTACGGTTTACTTTTATTCTTTATTTTTATTTATTTTAACAAATTCCTATCAACCAAGCTATAGTCTGTTTTAGTTAGAAGTGATAATTCCTAACGTGACGAACTCACTGTCACACTTTGTGTCAAGTATAATAACTGCATATTTGTGAATTGTGAAGGAGGTGTTTGTCAGCTCACTGCAGTTATGCTGATTCGTGTTGTGTGACTACTCCCGGTGTCTACTTTAGCCACAGAGACCTTCTCCGGAACTTTATATAAAACGACACGCATCTCACGCCCATTGAGGCAAATTGTGAATATGGTGTTAGGCCCATATTTTCTTAACCATCACTAGGGGTGATATGATCAGTATCACGCCGGCCATCTTAACCTTCCTAGAAGTTGCTCTGGTACCCAATTCATGAAGCTGGGTTGACCCCGGAGCCGTTTGCGGTCTAAAAAAAAATCCCACCTAGATTGAGGATCGAACCATGGACCACCGAGCTAGGAAGCCAATACACTAACCACTGCGCTAATGCGGCACCATTTGTTATTTAAGCCATGATTAATTAAGCTCCCTAAAGTTCTCTGGTGGTCTCTGATGACGAAAAGAAAGAATAGGTGTACTGCTTTCAGGCACTTTGTACAAGGCGACTATGAAGTTGAGAATGTGGCTGGCAACCTTATCATGTACAATAAATGTCTACATCTACCATCGCTGCAAGAACATGTTAATGTTTGGTGTAATCTTCCTGCAAGAGCAATGATTGGTGTAAGCTTCTTACACGAGCAATACTTGGTGTAAGCTTCCTGCAAAAGCAATGTTTGGTGTAAGTTTCCTACAACAGCAATGCTTTGTGTAAGCTTCCTACAAGAGCAATGCTTGGTGTAAGCTTCCGACAAGAGCAATGTGTGGTGTAAGTTTCCTACAAGAGCAATGCTTTGTGTAAGCTTCCTACAAGAGCAATGTTTGGTGTAAGCTTCCTGCAATAGCAATGTTTGGTGTAAGCTTCCTACAAGAGCAATGTTTGGTGTAAGCTTCCTACAAGAGCAATGTTTGGTGTAAGCTTCCTACAAGAGCAATGTTTGGTGTAAGCTTCCTACAAGAGCAATGTTTGGTGTAAGCTTCCTACAAGAGCAATGTTTGTTGTAAGTTTCTTGCATGGAGACCAGCTGCTGTTGTGACTCGATGTTTCATAGAAAGAGGAAAGTAAAATGATGATTATGATAATGATGACGTAGACGATGATAATGATGATGATAACCACGATGATGATGATATATATATATAAAACCCGTGTGTTACCGGGGCCCGAAAGGGGAGCAAAGAATAGTAACACTGTTCCCTACCAAGCAAGTCGTAGAAAGTGACTAAGGAGGGTTGGGCATGGGGCCGGTTACCCCATCCTGTAAAATATTTAAACCACAAAAAACTTCAACAAACATGGACAAGTCAATTAAGGAAAATAAAACACAGCCATCAAAGACCGGGGAAGGTCTTCTTGCAGGGAGGCGTATGATGCAACACAGAGAAAGCCGAAAGGAGTCTGTGTTACTGACTAACCTTCTTTCTTCTAGGAGAACTTCCAGATTTGGCACCTAGAATGTTTGGACATTAAACGAACAAGGGAAAGTGGCACAAGTAGCAGCAGAAATGAGGGAATATAAAATCGAGGTTCTGGGACTGTGTGAAACAAAGTGGAAGGGGGTAGACAGGAAGAAACTCATCACAGGTGAATTGGTGCTGTCCTCAGGACATGAAGACGAAAGTTCACACCACAGTGAAGGGGTAGCTCTTATGTTATCTAAAGAAGCACAGAAAGCACTCATTCAATGGGAAGCCGTTGGACCCAGAATAATAACAGCTTCTTTTAAAACAGCTAAAAATAAAATAAATGTAAATGTCATCCAATGTTATGCACCAACGAATGACAAAGAAGAGTCTGTGAAAGAAGCATTTTATACTAGACTACAGGAAATTATGGAAAAAGTAAAAAGAAGAGACATCCCAATTTTGATGGGTGACATGAATGCAAAGATAGGTACAGTCAATACCGGCTTTGAAGAAGTCATGGGAAAACAGGGGCTATGAATAATGAATGAAAATGGGGAACTATTCTCAAACTTCTGTGCTTCAAATCAACTGGCTATAGGAGGAAGCATGTTTCCACATAAGAGAATACACAAGGCAACATGGATATCACCAGACCATAGAACAGAAAATCAGATTAATCATATATGCATAAACAAGAAGTTTAGATCATCATTGCAGGATGTAAAGGTATATAGAGGAGCAGATGTGGCATCAGATCACCACCTTCTGATAGACAAAGTAAAAATGAAACTCAAGAGATATGCAGCAATGCAAAATTATAGACAACAATTTAATGTAGGACATCTAAGAAATCAAGAAACAAGAGACAAATTTGCGGTAACAATATCCAACAAATTCCAAGTGCTCCATCAAAACGGTATGGAATGAGACATGCGAAGAAATACTGGGGAAAAGGGAACGACAACAAAAAGCATGGATAACAACAGACACCATCAATAAGATAAAAGACAGAAAAAAACAAAAAAGCAGATTTAAACACAAGCAATACCAGAACTTCCAAAGCCAAGGCTCAAGAAGTGTACACAGAAGCAAACAAAGAAGTTAAAAGAAGTATCAAAAGAGACAGGAGGAAGTATATTGAGGAAATGGCAAGAGAGGCAGAAGATGTTGCAGCCAAAGGAAATATGAGAGAACTGTATAACAGCACAAAGAAGCTGACAGGGAAATACAAGCAAACAAATTGCCTCATAAAAGACAAGAATGGAAAACAGCTCAGCAATATACAAGAGCAAATGAAGAGGTGGACAGAATATTTTGAGGACCTTCTCAATAGACCAGCTTCACAAAACCCCCCGGACATCCAGCCAGCAGAAGAAGAGCTACAAATTAACGGTGAAAGGCCAACGAAGGAAGAAATAAAGAAAGCCATAAAGCTTCTAAGAGATGGAAAAACGTCTGGACCTGATGGCATTCCAGCAGAGGCCATCAAAGCAGATATCGACACGGCTACAGAGATGTTATATAAATTACTTGGTAAAGTCTGGAAAAAGGAAGACATACCAGCAGAATGGAAGGAAAGATATCTGGTTAAGTTGCCTAAGAAAGGAAATTTACAAGAGTGCACAAATTATAGAGGAATAATGTTACTATCAGTGCCAGGAAAAGTATTAAATAGGATTATCCTTGAGAGATTAAAAGAGTCCATAGACAAGAAACTGAGAGATAAACAAGCAGGTTTTCGACAAAACTGATTCTGTACAGACCAGATAGCCACTTTGAGAATAATAGTTGAACAAAGTCTGGAATGGAATTCACCATTATACATCGGATTTGTGGACTACGAAAAGGCATTTGACAGTGTAGACAGAGAATCACTTTTGGAAATTGATGAGGCATTATGGAGTTCCCCTGAAGATCTTTAATTTAATGAAGAAAACATATGAAGACATGACATGCAGAGTTCTTCATGAAGGACAGCTTACAGAACCATTTGGGATAAGAACAGGAGTGCGACAGGGATGCTTCTTGTCTCCATTTCTTTTCTTATTAGCAATAGACTGGGTTATGAGAACATCAACAACACACAACAGAAATGGAATCCAGTGGACTCTGACTAAGCAGTTGGATGTTCTGGATTTTGCTGATGACTTGGCTCTTCTGTCCCATAACCGTAATCAGATGCAGGACAAATTGAAAACACTCGATGAGAGGTCACAGCAATTGGGTCTGAAAATACACAGGGAAAAGACAAAAATAATGAGAATAAATGCAGGTAATGATAACAGGGTTGAACTTGAAGAAGCACCAATACAAGATGTAGAATCGTACACATATCTTGGCAGCAGTATAGACAAAGTTGGAGGGACAGACAGTGATATCAAAATAAGAATACAAAAAGCAAGAGGAGCTTTCATTGCATTGGGAAATATATGGAGATCAAGAGAAATCCGATCCAACACGAAAATAAGAATCTTCAACTCAAATGTGAAGTCAGTCCTATTGCATGGCTCGGAGACATGGAGAACAACAAAGACAACAACCAAAAAGGTACAGACTTTCATAAATGGGTGCTTGCGTAGAATAGAGGGATTAAAATGGTATGACAAGGTTACCAACGTGGAACTGATGACAAGAACTAGACAAGTGCCAGTGGAACAAGTGATGAGAAGAAGACGATGGCGATGGATAGGACACATACTGAGGAAACTTGTTGATAGCATTACAAGGCAGTCCTTGTTCTGGAAGCCCCAGGGCAAGAGAGGCAGAGGTAGTCCAAGAAGCACATGGAGAAGAGAGCTGGAAACAGAGATGAAAATGACAAGGAGAACGTGGAAAGAACTTGAAATGATGGCACGTGACATGAGGACTTGGCATGTGTTTGTTGAAGGCCTATGCTCCTTTATATATGTATATAAGTGTGTATATATATATATATATATATATATATATATATATATATATATATATATATATATATATATATATATATATATATATGTTAAGTAATGTTAGTTGGTTTTTCTAGCGTGATGCAAATGTCGATGTGTAGTTGGCCAGGTATGCGTGTCGATGTCACCTGAACAGTGTACTGATGCGTTGAAGATCTGGGTCACTCACGCTGACAGCATACATGGTTCTTGTACGATGATGATGATGATGAGACATGGGTGTGTAGTCGCGAATGCGTTTAGGCTCATATATAGTTACACAATACACCCAGTCACACTCGTACTGAAGCCAATGATGGTTGAAACTACTGGTGACAGTTCATACATTTATTCACAGCACTAACAGTAGTATCACACAGGAACAGTCAATGTAAACAGGTTCATGTACATCATGTTAATTGAAATCGCTTTGGTATCTGTTACGTGCAGTTTGTCATAACTGATAATGTAGTCTGTCTGTATGCTTGTTATATTTTGAATAAGATTTTTGGGTCTAATGTATTTTTCATTGGAACCATAATCTAAGGGCGAATACTCATCTTTTGCTTTGAGGGAAAGTAAATATGTAGTTACTCTTTCTTAAAAGGTTATACCAGCTGACTGGATAGGTCAGAGGGGATGCGAACTGCGCATGTCCAAACGAGAGTGTGTAGAAGATTTCCGGCGGGAGGCCGTTTTGTTGAACTGGGTCTGTCAGACGGAATGTCTGATTACTTCTCTGCATTGCCTTTTGGGGATGGAAACTCTTCCACTGTTATTGAAAGTCCCCTGTGTTATTTCTGTTCGTCAGGAAGACGGCAGTTGCTTCTAAGTTGTGTTAGGAATTCGTAGCAAGGTAAAATAACGAAACTTTCACACTTCCTTTGTAAGGATCATATTTTGAGTCAACCGGTGACGAGAGCTCACGAATGGTTGGAAGGCAGAGTATTCTACTTGTTATCTTCGTTGGAGCCATCTAAGGCCGTTAGGTCTAGATTTACACACAGAGACCCATGAGAATAGATGTTATTCTAAAAAAACCGCATGCTTAGCGGTATAGATATTTTGAACTTAGACACTTATGTCTACAGAAGAGGAATCCACAGTGTTTACTGTTTGATAGAGGCCTAATATATATAACTATCTGGAGTGGAAGAACAGATGGGTTATTAGTTATTGCTATGATAACTTTGAAAATGAAAACTCGCCTGAGGTACAAGGGAGTTGTATAAGACTATCTTCGAAAGGACAGCCTATCTTCGATACGTCCGATTAGAGGGATGGACTATGCTAATTTCGTCGCCCGCCATGTTTGGGAGGTCGACTTAATAAGACTTAAGATGAGTCAGTATGAAACTGCTGAATATTTATACAGTATTTACCCGTTGTGTAATACGGGGTTTTTCTGCTAGTTGTGGACTGATAGATATATTGGAACCTGCAACACTTTGATAATCATATAATTATTGGAACTTATGTACATGCCATTGTAGTGAACTGTTTTCATATCCGCCATGTTACTGTGTCATGCTTATATAGAGTTGTCTACGTCCTGTTGCTGTGACCATAATAAATGATGAAAAACGTACACAGCTGTTCACCTATATTTTGACTCCATATCTGTAACAAGTACAACATATGATTCCATCAACTCCACATCTACACCTTTCAATGTGATGAATGCCACATACACTCTTATATGTTACGTGTTGTGATCCAAGTCTGCACTGCTACACAGATGTCCACCTTGACGAACTTCCATGTCACACATTCGCGATAAACCATATTACAGCACGATATACCAGTCAATATCCAGTGACAGTACACATCAAGAATACCAACATCTATCATTAAAGTATCAACTTCGTTTGGTAACAGTATCCCTGACTGAACGCGTCAGATACCTTAATAACTCCGTCATACAAAGGACGAGCCCTTAACTCATGTAATCCTATTACCAGGGCCGTCGTTCAACTTGGCATAACACGTCAGTTACATCTTTTCATGCGGTAGAATAGTGGCCATTACACAGACCTCGATATGACGTCAGCTGTGTATTCTTCATTAAGCAGGTTGCATAAACCCTGCTATAATGTTTGTATAATTATACCGCCAGCCTGCGGTTTCCACTATATATAACTTCGTCACTGGACTTCTGATCATTTGAAGACGAATAGTCTTAAATAGCTACATTGAGCA